>OX328131.1:47028881-47380802 GCA_946811695.1 Gonocerus acuteangulatus
CCCTTTTAGCACTTTCCTCCGAAGGTCTCATGACTCATGACGGAATTTTTGAAAAATTTCTTCAAATCTTTATCGATCCTACCTTGTAGACACCGAAAATGACCCCCGTTAAAATTTATATATATATATATATATATATATATATATATATATATATATATATATATATGTGTGTGTGTCTGTTAACAAGATAGCGGCCAGAGTTTTTGTTTTTTCGTCACGAAACTTGGTATATAGCATTCAATTAGCAAACGATTGAACGCGTTCGTTAACCACCAAAGTCGGTCCACCGGAAGGGGGGGGGGTTACCCCGAAAACAAAACACTAATTTGACCATGTCAGCCGTAATATTTGTTATATTTCAACGAAACTTGGCATTCGTAGTGGTAATATTGAGAGAAAAGTGAGATATAAAAATGAACTAAATCGGTTCATTAGGAGGGGGGGGGTTTACTCTGGACCCACAATACCAATTCGTCGATTTTTGATATATTTCGACGAAACTCGGTATTCGTAGTGGTAATCTACAGGTAAATATGTGTTGTAAAAGTAAACTAAATCGGTTCATTAGGAGGGGGGGGGGTTTACTCCGGACCCAAATTACTAATATACTCATA
This sequence comes from Gonocerus acuteangulatus, assembly GCA_946811695.1. Taxonomy (NCBI): domain Eukaryota; kingdom Metazoa; phylum Arthropoda; class Insecta; order Hemiptera; family Coreidae; genus Gonocerus; species Gonocerus acuteangulatus. Next base: position 47,029,499 of record OX328131.1, read on the forward strand.
CCGGTCGTAATTTCTGCTGTATTGTAACGAAACGCGGTATACGTCGTGGGTAACTCATGAGAAAGAAGTGTTGTAAAAATGAGCTGAATCGGTCAATCGGGAAGGGGGGGTTTACTTTGTAATATATTTCAACAGAAAAGCCCGCCAGACGTAGGTTCACAAAGCCGCCGCAAGGAGCGCTTTCTACCACTAGAGGGACTATATCCTGTTCCTGCGTTAGATCAAAATACGATAATATGAGGTTTTTTGTATTCATTACGTAGTGTAGTAGGTACCATGTGTAAACATAACTCTGGAAGCAAATTAATAATTGATCAGTTACTCATTACAAAATTAATAGAGATCTATTCATGTTTTTATTTTATTTATGTAGGATATTTTAAGCAAATTGTTCTGGAAAGCATTCTACACTACCCAAATTCTGAGGAAAGTGCTTAGTTATGCAGCTCCTGCGTGACGGACTTTTTTACTGTTAAATGCCATTAAAAAAACAACAACAACAACAACCAATTAAAATGCTAGGTAAGCAGAGTCAAAACCTCATTCAAAAGAACAAAACAAATTATTTCGAAGTTTCAAGCACTTATTTCCCCGATTGACATCGCCTCATGAAAAATTACATCAGAACCTTTATTGTAGAGAATTTACGTAGAAGCTTGTGACTAGTCACTTCCACTTTTCTAATCGTTTTTGAGGTAATTTAGAAAATATCCGAAGATCTGAATACCTATTTTCTATGTTAAGGAACCTATAAACGACAACCTGCAAGCATATAATTTTTATTTAAATTTTAACGTCCATTTATTATTAACTACGAATTTTAGGACGGGTTATCTATAGGTTACCACCCTTTTCTAGCCAGGATAGGGGTGATGCCTTTTCTTTTTTTCGAAAGAAAAGCCACCGTTGGGAATCGAACCCACGACCTTTGGCACGGAGTGTTAAGAGCTCACGCCTTAACCCCCTCGGCTACCGGGTCTTCGAAAGCATATAAGTTCGATAACGTAAGCGTTATGATATTTTAAGGTGAATTCGCTTGAAACGAGCTGTCAAAAGCTATTGGTTTTATGGCTCAGGATACCCAAGAAATAAGTTTGTTCTTAAGTTAATAAGTATTTGTAGAGTGATTGTAGAGTCTTTACTGTGTGTTTAATGAGCCAATTTAAATATTGTTTGTTTATTTAATGTTTAACGTCTATTATTATTAACTACGAATTTTATGACGGGTTATCTATAGGTTACGACCCCTTTCTAGCCAGGATAAGGCTTCTTTTTTGTAAAGTAAAGCCACCATCCCATAGTGGGAATCGAACCCACGATTCGTGGCACAGAATGTTAAGTGCTCACGCTTAAACACTCACGGCCACCGGGCCTCCAATTGTTTGTTTAATGGACAATTTTTAACACCTTTCCCAAACCTCTCTACCTAACTAGCATTCTAAGGTAGCTATAAGTCTGATCACGAAACAGAACTATTGATCTGTCTGCCCACACAGAAGCCTAGCTCTACCACTTCAACCTTAGCAATATACAGGGATCCTCCAACAATAGAATAGCTCTCCAATTCTCCCGTGTTGGCGTTATAGGTGTTTGCTGTTTAACACGTTCACTTGGCATGTGTTGACTTAACTTTAGTTTGTCACTTAATCACTTCAAAGCTGAAATACTCGTTAGAGTTCTGCAACATAACTACATGATGTAGTTTACAGATAATAATGGGGAAAACTGAAAATCAACTATTCAACATAACTCTTAATGAGTTGATCGCATTCATATTTATAATTTACTATTTGACTACCCGTGCTTCGTCACGGCAGATAAGTAGTTATTTTATTACCTTAAATAATGTATCATCAAAATTAACGCTTCTATATAATTTTATGCAGTTTATTATAGCTCGGTTCCCATCATACTATAAGTTATTCATCAATTGATAAGTAATCAACGTATAATGTTTCTTGATACTGGGGCGCTCCGGACCATTGTCAAGAAACAGATAACGTAGAGATAACCCGTTATCAACAGGTTACCAGTAACAGGAGTTTAACCAGTAAAGGTTAAAATTCGTTGTCAATAATAAAAATACGTTAAAATTTAAAAATGTATGTTTCCAAAATGTCATTTGTATTTGCGAGCATCAGCAAGAAGTGTTCTGACTGGGGATTCTGATGGTTAAGGAGGCTATGCAAGGGTTTGGGATATTATTACCTTCGAATGGACCATCACTAGGTACAGCGTAAACTCTATGAGGGACAGTTTATTTCTACTAATTCAAGGTCAGCCATCATATTTCAAATTGATCTCAAATACAAATAATATTACGTACGGTAACAGCTGACCTGTTATCGTCCTAGCAACGCATGTTGCCTATGCCTACGTGCTTTCTTTAAAACCAACTAAAAATTCAAACCCCTCTAAATATACTTAAAAATATGAATATCAAAAAATCCTTTCTTAGCGAGTGTTTAAATGCTAAAGGGAGTGGCCATGCAAATTCCACAGTGAGTAGGCTATACATTACTGTCGGAGTGTTGAGTGGTGTGCGAAAGGATTGGATAAACTCACCTACTGAGCATACTCATTTATTCTTCCATTGAGTTTTAGTGAGTTGCTCTTGAAATATGTGTCAGTATTGGTCTTTGAATATGTGTAACTGTTGGTATTTAAATATGTGTCACTGTTGGTCTTCAAATATGTGTGTATGTTGGTCATCAAATATGTGTCAGTGTTGGTCTTCGAATATGTGTCAGTGTTGGTCTTCAAATATGTGTTTTTGTTGTGGTTAAAATTTGTAATTTTATATATTTATTTTCTTCGTACTAAAATTTTAAATGTCAAATGAATGTGCGTTCTATTATAGGAATGCTCATTATTTTAGGACCCTACATAAATTATTAAGTAATTATTTACATTTATTTTTTTGGTTATTTACTTCATTTATCTCATTTGTGTTTATTATGTATTTATTTCATGTTATTTTTTATTTGTTTTATTTATTAATTTTTATTTGTACGTATTTTATTTTTTAATAGTATTTATTTTATTTCTTTATATATTTTCATTATTATTGTATTTTTATTTTCTATAATACTTCATAGCTTATTGTTTATTTCGTATTGATCCCTTATCAATCATACGATATCACTACCAAACTGTGATTTCATAGACTATTATCTAACCTTCTCAGCTGATACCGCTGCTAGACCGTTGGCATGACCCCCTCCCCCGACACAGGACAGCTGTGTACAACACTACTGCCAAGACAACAGGTGTCACCACTCCTGGCAAGTACACCGCTGTCTCTGTAACTAGGCATTATCTAGTTATTTCGGCTCTGCTGTAGTTTTTAGGAGACATTATCAGATCTATAGTAGGTGTCTTTATATAGGTACACATCTAGATAGTTAGGAGTTTTTAGGTTCTTTAGTAAAACATCCGTCACGCAGGAGCTGCTTAACTGAACACATTCCTTACAATATGTGAAGTGTAACCAGCATTCCTCAATAATGTGTTCAAAATAACATAAATAAATTTGAAAGAGATATTAATAGTTTTCAAAAACGCCTTACTTTTGGTCAATCCTTATTTCCTTTGTGAAGAAAAATTATCATAAGATCAATTAATAGTTCTGACCTTTTATATTTGTTATGAACAGCTGACTCTATTATTAATGTTTTAATTAATTTCCTTCCATTGTGTTGTGTATCCAATGTACTACACTATTTAAAAAATACACAAAAACTTCACATTTTGTTTATTGATCTTGATGAATAATATAAGTGTCCAACATGTACAAAGATAACATCCCGCAATCATAACCAACACAGAGACCAGATACAGCTGTTCAGCACCCCTAGCGGTAGAAGTAACAAGCAATCCAGAATTTTGGCAGGTTAATTCTATTTGAATATAATACGGATTTAACCCCCAATTTATAATAAATAGATTTACTTTATTTTTGAAACACACGTAACACTTTAGATACCGCGTTTCACCATTCGTCACCCGTGCCACCTCTCGCTATGGGAATTCCTTACCTCTGTCTGTCCGTCATTCTACCAACCTAGAAACCTTTAAATCCCGACTCTTCAAATACTTTTCTACCCCTACTTATGTTTATATTCAAGCTGTGGCAATTTAATTTTATATTCAACATTTTGTTGACTCATCCTTTCAAATTACAAATCCTAAGGTACATCTGACCCGGAGTAAGAACAATTTTTATTTTCACTCCATTTGAAAGAATACTAAAGAACGGCCAGCATTTAGTTTTAGCGCGGTTCCTCCCTCCCCCATAGGGAGGAACCCCGCTTATAGGGTTGATACAATGAAACAATCCGGAAGTGCCAACAAGAAAATTTCGCGTTTCAGAACCCCTAGAGACCGAAAATAATGGTGGTTCAAATTTGTATATATATATATATGTATATATTTATATATATATATATATATATATATATATATATATATATATATATATATATTTATATTTGTCTGTTCGCTCATTTCTGGCTTCCCTGATGGTCCGATTTTGATGAAATTTGGTACAAAAATCTGTCGTCCAATTTGAAAGGTCAAGTTCGTTAACCAGCAAAATCCGCCCACTGGAAGATGGCGTTTGGGGCGAAATTCGCGCAAAAAAAATCGTAACGCTTACGTTTTTGAGTTCATAAGCTTGTAAGGACTCTTTTTATATGCTTCTTGGGCTAGGAAAACGAATGAAACCATTTTCAAGGCGATAGCTTTAACCGTTTTCGAGAAAATTGGAAAAATAGTTTTTGAATACCGTTTTTGGTTTGGGTACTTAGAATCACGGGATTCAGTTGAAACATTATCTGCATGTTCTTCTTTCATTAAAACTAATATGTTGAAAGTTTTGTTACGTTTGGAGTTAAGGAAGGGTTAGAATAAAATATTTTATTAACAGACATGAAAAGTTTTGGGAACTTTGTATACTTTCATTAATATCTCGAACACGGTTGGGAAATCGTGGTAAGTAGATAGAAACTATTTGAAAGCTTACTAAATTTTCTACAAAAAAGATTCTAAAACTATTTTTGATTAGGTTATGTCAATCGGAGAAATAAGTGCTTAAATCTTCAAATACGTCTGTTTTTTTCTTATGAACGGGTTTTTGTCGTTCTTTTTGTAATTTTTGTCTCTTTCCCTTGGTTTTTTATTGCTTTTTATTTTTGTAATTTCTTATGTTGGGAAAATGTATTTGTATGTAAAACAGGATAGGAAAAATGAGACCAATTTTCTGTTGCTAGAAATAATGAAAATTTTGGGAACTTCGTATACTTCCATTAATATCTTGAAAACGATTGAAAATCTTGGGAAGCCAAAGGTTACCATTCGAAAGCTTACTAAATGGTCTACAAAAAAGGTTTTGAGGAAAGTTTTGAATAAGCGATGTCAATCGGATGAAATAAGTGCTTAAACTTTGAAGTAATTGATTTCGTTTATTTCATACGGTTCTTTTGGTCTGTTTTTATTCCTATTTTTTCATTTCTTATAGTTGGATAATGTATTTGACAATAAAACAGATTAATTAAAATAAGAAAAACAATTCATTGTTAGAAATATATCAGGCTGTACCGTATGAAATGTCAGTTTTGGATTTGCCGATTTCCTTCAAATGTCTTGAAACTGTCGAGGCTCCTAATCCGAGTTCTTTGGCATATTCCCTATTGTTTGCTATTGCTTATAGTAGTCAAATGTATTTGCCAATAACACAGGATACGGGCGCTAATGACCTAGAAGTAGATGCGCCGTAAAAAAAAAAAAAAAAAAAAAAAAAAAAAAAAAAAAAAAAAAAAAAAAAAAAAAAAACAGGATACGTATAATTAGAATATTTTATTTTGGCGGAATCTTGGGATTCTCAGATCCCGTATGAATATCTATTAGGCCCTCTTCGTATATTTTCATTAATATCTCAAAAAGGGTTAGGAAATCGTGGAAAAATGTTTTGAAGAAATGTTTGATGGGGTCGTCACATTAGGAGAAATAAGTGCTTAAAACTTAGTTAGTTAGTTTCGTTTATTTAAACGGATCTATTTGTGTGTTTCCCGCAGTTTTTTCACTGCTCGTCATTTTTGTAATTTCTTATAGTAGTCAAATGTATTTGTCAGTAAACAGGATACGTATAATTAGAAGCAATATTTTGTTTGTTAGAATTCGAAGATGCCGTACGTATATCTAGATATTACCTGTGGGTTAATATGTTTTTTGAGTTGAAGCTTTAAAGCCTCAACAGGAATATTTGTGTAATCACCCTTCACAGTTAATTTATTAGAATCATGAGTGACCGTTTTTGTGTTACAACTAACAATCTTTGAAAACGAAGTTTAACTATCCTTGTTATTGTTATTTTCCTTCTGTTTGGCCGAAATTTTCTATTCGTGGTGTAATTCTCCTTGAATTTTTTGACTAGATCAAGAACCTATTTTAAGCACTCTTAAATTCCTTAATTTAATTCAGGAAGTTTATCAAGCTTGACATAATCACTTTTGGGTTAATACGGGAGGTCTATACCGAGTCCTTTGTTTGTAAACACAAAGAGCTTTCTGAGTAACGGTAAAGGGCAGTAAAAGTAGTAGTACCTGGAAGTAGACCCTGCATACAGAGAATTGCAATACGAGACCTCATTCATTCTTTCACCAGCTACCGTGTAACACCTTAGATCTGTTTATATTGTTTTACTCAGTGTGAACAAGTGTTGAAAGTGCCTAAAATTTTATATTTTATTCCTTGTTATTTTTTAATTGCTTAGAGTTGGATAATGTATTTGAAAATAAAACAGGTTAAGAAAAATAAGAAATCAATTTAATGTTAGAGATATGGATTTCCAAGATTTAGCTTTTCAACTGCCTAGCGTCCTTCCTAGGGAGGGTTGTTTGTCTTTGATTTTGGTACTTAGAATTATGGGATACAGTTGAAACATTTTCTGCGTGTTCGAATTTCATCAACACTAATATGTTGAAATTTTTGTTACGTTTAGGGTAAAGGAAGAGTTAGTATAAAATATTTTATTAACAGACAAAAAAAGTTTTGGTAACTTTGTATACTTTCGTTAGTATCTCGAAAACCGTTGACAATCTTGTGAAGCGGAAGATTACCATTCGAAAGCTTACTAAATGCTCTACAAAAAAGGTTCTGTACATGGACGTATATAAAAACAATTTCGGGGGGGGCTGAGACCATTTCCAGGGTATGGAATACTAAATATTTAGAGCTTGGAATAGTTTTAGGCAACTAAAACGCTATTACACGTAAAATAAAATATGTTTTATGAACTAAGTGATCTTATTTAATTTATTTTTAAGGGTTTTACGAGAAGTTTTCATCATTAATTCAAAATTTCGGGACGGGGCTGCAGCCCCCCTCATATATGCCCATGCTTCTGTACCCTCTAGAAAGGCTTTATTAGGCATATTTTGTATTGATTTATAGAGCTTTGCTTTAGAATGAGAGCCGGATTGTGTAATTTCCGCATCTGTGTAAAAGTTAGTTACTGTCGGTGTCCCTGACGCCTTAATATCACTTTTATTCGAGATATTCGAGAGGATTTTGACAATTTTCACGAGATATATAAAAAAAAATAAGTTTATTTCTTTTCTAAGCTTATCAAATGGCACTAGGGACATGAACGGAACCGCGCTAAGATGCTGCAGTTCCTGCGAGTCGGACTTTATTTGATAGAGCTTCCTGTTTCCTTGGCTTACAGCTACATTACAATACTGCAGTAGATTAGAGGCATCGAATGGAACAACGTTTTGGCCAATATTTATGACCATTATGGTAGTTGGCTTTTTTTACTAAAACTGTTTGGGCCCGATGGCCGTGCATGCTAAGGCGTGTGCACTCCATACCTAAGATCGTGGGTTCGATTCCCACTAGGTGTGATTGATTTCCTTCTGAAGAAGTAACCACATCAGCCCGATTCTGCCTAGAAAAGGGTGTTTTCTTTAAGACAACACGTCTGAATAAGTCTTTGATATCTCTAAATCTACAGAGAATGCTAGATTTGTAGCTGTCTAATATCTGGAATAGTTTCCTCGTGTCATGTGATATCCGGCATGGACTCACTCAAAAAATGAACTTTTTTCTCAATTCTACTGTAAGTAGTTGTTTTCCTTGAAACCTTTAAGATAATGTTTTTATCAGTGTAATTATTCAGTAATTTTTTTTTAAAATAATAAAAATAAAATTTTAAAGGGGGAAGTTGATGAAATCTTTCAGGGGGAAGTTGATAGGATGGCAGTATCATCTGCGTAGATTTTATTACATTTTCGAGTCCTTATGCTTGCAGGTACTCGTTATATAGGTTCCTTAACGTAGGAAAACGAATAAATCCGTTTTTAAAGCGATTTCTGTTACCGTTTACGAGAAAAATTGATACAAATACTTTTCCAAACTAATTTTCTGTTTGGGTATTCAGAAACGATGATTGGTTCACTTGAAACTTGTACCAGGTATTTGACATTCATCTAATGTAAGATATTTAAACATTGGTATCGTTTGGAGGTAAGAAGTATATGGAAAAAAATTGTATTAATGGTGATACAATGCTTTCGGATCTCAGTATATTTTCTAAAATATATCGAAAACGGTTGGGAAATCGTGGTAAGTGGAAGGCGGCTATTCGAAAGGTTACTAAATTTTCTTAAAAAAAGATTCTGTTGTAATGTTCGGGGGGCGATGTCAACCGGACAGATAAGTGCTTAAAACTTCAAGTTGTTAGTTTTATTCTTTTCAACGTGTATTTGTCTCTGTTTACCTAACTTTTTAGGTGGTTGTTGTAATTTTTTTTTACTCCCCAACGGAAACAAGCACGGTTACCTCTACATGGTGTTAACCGGGTAACTCTGAAGTCCGTGCAATAATAAGCTGTACAGAATTATGCAGTAGCGTTAATTTTGATCATACCTTATTTAACGCAATATAAAAACTACTTATCGGTCGTAGTGAAGCACGCGTAGTAAGCTAGTTTCAAATAAAAAAAAAAAAAAATACATACCTACCGACCTTACAGTACTTCTCACCATTACATGGAAACCATATTTAAGCAGATACATAATACAGATACATATCACAAAATTTAAACAGAATCAACATCGATAACCATTGGTGACGGAACCTACCAAAGAGTACCAGAAACAACCTTAATATAGATTTTCACAAAAATCATATTGATGTTTCTTAGCCGAATCCCAACTATTCCCTGACTGTTTATCACCACAAAGGCTAACTACCTACACCTCAATCTATTTAGAACATTTGTCGAGAAAAATGGAAGTTAGATTTTTCTTTGGATTTTTGGGTATATTTTTAAATATATCAAAATGCATGAAGATGATGCAGTTCCTCCGAGTCGGACTGGAGGAAGTTACGACTGGTGGTGTATCACAAACTGCGGCTTTTGAAAGTGGCCTTTGATGTTCTGTGGTGGTATTTCTTGGGAATCAAGTACCGACTCGGTACAGACCGAGGGAGCGGCTTTGAATGCTTTTAGCTGTGTGGAAATGATATAACAACATCATGTAGTGGCACTCATTGATCAAAATCAGCCACCACTTCTCAATTGGAATGGATTGGCCATTGTATACGCTGTTAATGGTCATTCTGGACATAAGGAGTCATTTCTGACCTATGGTGGCGTTGATTTTTTTCTTCCTCATGACTCGTAGATTCAAAATATCCAATAAAACAATTTATCTTGAATAACATTTCATTTTCAATATAGTCAATATAGGGGTTATTTTTTCCGATCTCGCATTGGGGACGGATGACCATTATTTTTCTGACGCCCTGTACCCGTCTCCCGTAGTGAGAATATTTTTGGTTTCCCTTTTATTTAAAAGAAGCCTAAAGAATGGTCAGAATTTACTGTTCCTAAAATATTCTTGGAAAAATTAGCATGCCTTCTGTCTGCATCCAAATAAAAACAGAGGCGCCCGCCCTGAGCTATAATGTAGTAGATTTCATCCCCTTCGGTGTTATATAAAGCAAAGGTCCATTAATTTATCAATATGGATCCGGGAAATATAGCCTCCCCTCCCCTTTCTAGATCGCTCACCCCCAGCTGATCAGGTTAATGGAGTCAGGGGACTAGGCTCCACCCTGTCTCACGCCATCTACTCAACCTGTCAGTCAGCTGACAGCTGCAATCTACAATCTAGTTTATGTCAGGAACTGATTTAATCTAGTCTCAAAGAAGTATACAGGAATCTCAGGGAGTACTCCTTAATATCTAGTTTACGCTAAGTACTTGCCCTTCTCAATAAGCTATCTTAGTGGTTGCTAAGTGGCAAGTGCTCGCTCATACATTGGAGGAGAAGTGCGTTCAGTAAGGTCCGTCGAAGACCTAGTGGCCGTGAGTGTTAAGGCATGAGCACACTCCGTGCCAAGAGTCGTGGGTTCGATTCCCACTATGGAATATTTAGAAAAAAGAAAAGGCATCAACCCTATCCTTGCTAGAAAAGGGTGATAACGTTATGCTTAGAAAAGCACTCCTAACCTGATTTTTCAGTTGTATCACTTTAGAAATACTTGTGCGATATGACAGCATTCATATGAGCATTGTTTAGTCAGAATCGAAGTTCCTACAAGTAAGAGGCTTCAATTTCACGTTGGGGCCACCCAGTGTATATATAGTATATATATATACTATATGTCTGTCGTTAAAATATGATTATTAAACAGGAATATAACAAAAACAGAATATCGACTGTAACTCTTTGTTTTATTTTCAGGTTTGTAACTAGTGCATCAGCTGTAAAGATGTTTTGGTACATGGAGTAAAACCTCATAATTAGGTAATTAGCAAGTATTTAGGATATAAGTGTTTTAATCGTTTAATAATATTGAAAAATGAAATAAAATTGATAAGCTATATTAATGTGTATATGTGCAGGTAATATATTTCAAAAACTTTTATATCATTATTTGACAATTATACAGTACAATCATTATTTTAGAAGAGGGGGTCTAGGAAAATGTTAAATATTTTAGTGTAAACCAGGGTAATTGTTGACGATGATTTTTCGTTGTTATAGGCATTTCTTACACAAAATGTTCATGATTAGTGAAATTATTATGCTGCGATTTGTAACACTAAGTACTTCTCATCTTTTTCACAACCATTCATACTATCGACTAGCCGTTCATAGCTAACAACCTAGAACTTACAATTGATAGCAAGCCTATTACACTCGACATTTGAGTTTTTGAAGTTTTTATGACACATATTCATCCATTAAATCAAAATTTTGAGGGGATTCCAGCCCCCCTTATATGCGGGCATAATAATTTGATGTATTGACTTGTCATTTACATAAAAAGAAAGAAAGACTTTAGTTATGTTTTGAGATAAATCCTTCAATCTAAAGAACTGTCCTTGAAGAAATAAACGCTGATTCCCCAACTCCCGCCAAAATCATCGAGACAGCTGATGAGAAAGCGCGGGAATGATTTATCACAAGCTTGACCTAGTTTTTAGGTGGGTGGCTTCTGATAAATGGCGTCTTCTTCTAATATCTTATTTATTATCACTCGTTATCAACTCAGATTAAACCTTCAGCGATTTTTAAAAACTAATATTTGCAAATTGGAAATTATATTGTTAAAAGCGTTCTTGAAAGGCTCAGATGAAAACAGGATAATCTTCAGTAGAATGGAATCGGGTTTAGGCCAAAACAGTTATAATTTTAGGACTTACTTCTTTCAAAATAATTTTAGTTTAGTGCCTCCTGCAGACTATCGCCCGTGAAAAAAGTGGGTTTCCGTTCGTCAGACACAGCGCCGCCATTTTATTTTAGAAGGATTTATATTAATTTATTTTTGTTGTTACATTAACATCCTATATTAAACTTGTGTCAAAAAGAATTGAAAAATATTGATTTGTTATCCACAAGTATGAGATAATGAATTTGATTTTGACTACTTAAAGAAGAATTCCGCTAATTATGTCAGCAGGCTGCTGCGGTAAAGTTCATACATTGATTTATGAAATTCAAATTAAAACACAAAATAAAATTTAGTATGTATTACATAAGGTAAGGGGGAGAGGTTAGCTCAATGGTAGAGCACTGGACTAATATGCTGGAGGACTTGAGTTCAAATCCCGAGCATAGTGCTAAAGACTTTTATCTTCTAGTGTCTTCGTTCATGGGTTGGATTCGCCCCCCCCCCTGACCGCCCCTAGGCCATCCCAGCTTTTTTTTTTTTTTTTTTTTTTTTTTTTTTTTTTTTTTTTTTTTTTTTTCTTTTTCGGAGAACCAACTGTTTTCTCCTTGTGATACATTTGTTACCTCTTAACTCATTTCTGTGATATTTTGTGTTACCTTAGGTTTCTTTTTTTTTAGCTATTAAGACTTAGTTAGTGTATATTTTTATATTTTTAATTTTAGATTAATTTATTTCCTGTTAACTTAGTTTTAGATTAATAAAGCAATAATATGAATGTTCAGGTAAAGAGACTAAAAGTGCCGGGAGAAAGGTGGAAAAAAAAGAAGGGAGAGGGGGGGAAAAAAAAGAGGGAAAACAAGTACCGGGTTTGATGGTTAAAAAAAAAAATTAGGGGGGAAAAAAAAAGAAAGAAAAGGAAAAAATAAAAAAAAATAAAACTCGTGAGCATGCGGTGAGTAATTTGTGTAGCTATCTGCACGGTAGGGCGATGACGACCGTGGGGTTCTTTCGCCCAAAAATGCCACAAACAAACAAACAACAAGTATGAGATAATGAATTTGATTTTGACTACTTAAAGAAGAATTCCGCTAATTATGTCAGCAGGCTGCTGCGGTAAAGTTCATACATTGATTTATGAAATTCAAATTAAAACACAAAATAAAATTTAGTATGTATTACATAAGGGGGCGAGGTTAGCTCAATGGTAGAGCACTGGGCTAATATGCTGGAGGACTTGAGTTCAAATCCCGAGCATAGTGCTAAAGACTTTTATCTTCTAGTGTCTTCGTTCATGGGTTGGATTTGCCCCCCCCCTGACCGCCCCTAGGCCATCCCAGCCTTTAATTAATTTATTAACGGTTACTTTGGTGTTAACGACCCTAGCAGTCGAAGCAGACGCCCGGCTTTCAGATGGACTGTTCAGGCCTACCTGACAGGCCTGCCTGACCGTGTGTAGCCTGCTTAACCTAACCTGCAACACCTCGGCGATCCAGCTATAACCGCATCTATCCAGCTGGTACTGGTTCAATCGGCCCCGATACTTCCTCGTCCTCGAAACTATAATTATTATACTCCGATGGAACATTTCCATCTTCTTCCTGGTTACAATCGAATCATAGATATAGTGAGAGTAGTGCATTTTAGATCCTTGATATTTCAATGGTATTTTTTACATTAAGTACATTCACATTGGATGAGAAACTGACAACAAATATATTTATGTTATGTACAAAAGCGAATTAAGAGTCCGCTCAGCTCCAGGAAACCTTAGCATGCACAAAGGGGGGGGGGCTTTAGAAATCCACAGTTTCCTCCATTTATTAGCACTTTCCTCCGAAGGAAAGTAGCTAATGAGGTTGCACTCATGATGGAATTTTTGAAAAATTTCTTCGAATCTTTATCGATCCTACCTAGTAGACACCGAAAATGACCCCAGTTAAAATTTATATATATATATATATCTATATATATATATATATATATATATATATATATATATATGTATATATATATATATATATATATATATATATATATATATATATATATATATATATATGTCCGTTAACACGAAACCGGCCAGAGTTTTTGTTTCTTCTCCACGAAACTTGGTATGTAGTATTCCCCTATCAAACGATTGAACGAGTTTGTTAACCAACAAAATCTATCTATCTGGAGAGGGGGTTTACTCCGGAGCCAAAGTAGTTATTTGCCCATACCAGCCATAATTTGTGTTGTATTTCAACGAAACTCGGTATTCGTTCTGGACAACTAAAGAGAAAAATGTGTTGTAAAAATAAACTAAATCGGTTTATTAGGAGGGGGGTTTTAGTCCGGACCCAAATTACTAATTTGCTCATACCGGTCGTAATTTCTGCTGTACTGTAACGAAACGCGGTATACGTCCTGGTTATCTAATAAGAAAGATGTGTTGTAAAAACGGTCTATCGGAAGGGGGGGGGGATTTACTCTGTACTATATTTGAATTGAATTGAAACAGGTGTTATTTATGTTTTTATTTTATTTATCTATATGGTATTGGTTATTTTAAGCAAATTATTCAGGAATGCACTCGACACTACCCAAATCTGAGGAAAGTGCTTAGTTATGCAGCTCCTGCGTGACGGACTTTCATATCTCTGTCCATAAAACTTTAAAAATCATAGGCAAAGAATCTATTTGTTAGAAATACCTTCATCAATAATAAATAATATGACAATAGTCTTTGTTTAAAATTTCTTGTTTCGTTGATTTCTTCTTACTCAGAGCCTTCAAGAGCCTTGGAAATGTATAAAACACTCTAAAGACAAGTATTTACGTTCCAAATCATTCCAAAAATTCTATAAATTTGTTTGCCGTTCGTTTTTTAAAAACGACGAATTTATTCTCCAATAAACTCTAATATAAGTAATTTATAGATTTGACAATTGAATTTTTAGTTTATAAAGTCAGAAACCGGAAAACTTCAACAAGGTATTTGGGAAGAAAGTATTTCTTGAGATGATTAATAATTTGCTAACTACAGTTTCTTTTGTTGCACAAGAAACAGAAAAAATCAACATATTTTGAAATAAGCAGATTGGCCTAAATCGGTCCAGAAAGAATCGTTGAGAGTTATAACGCCTTGGGTTAAACTAGCCACATTCTTAGAAATAGTTCTGTTATTGTATTATCATTTTACAATTTGATTGTATATAATAATTTTTGATAATTGTTCCTATCTACTGTTGCACTTTGAATCATATCAATATATAATTCCAAAAATTCTATAAATATTTTTGCCAAATCATATCAATATATGTACATGGGGCTATTGTTCTTATGTATGTTGTCATATTATGCATAGAACCTACATTGTAAATAGAAACTGTTGCGATTATATATAGTCATATTGTACATAGGAACTATTTTCTTCGTTTCCTTTATAATTATAAGTTTTTCTTAAAAATGTATTGTTTTTTACTAGTAATTATGTAATATTGTAACTATTTTGTTGTTGTTATGTATTTCTATTTTATATGTGTACCTGGGCGAAACGCTGTCAATGCGGGGTGCTCATAAATAAATTATAAAAAAAAAAAAAAAAAAAAAAAAAAAAAAAGAATCATATCAAGGTACAACAGTATCTTTAGGAAGAATAGCAACCTAAAGATAACTTGCCACTAATCGCCGAGATGGACAAGTAAAAAAAATATATTGTAATATTGTTGGAGTTGCTGGATGGTGGAAAATTGATGTTCACGAAGGATGAAATAAAGGTCGAAAATTCCCACAGGTGTTTTAATGGCAAAACGTTTTCAGGGACTAAGCCCCATTTTCAATGCCCTGTGACACAATACAATAATTAAAACAACATTTAATGTTTGACTATGTGTTTTAACCATTTATTGACATGACTTTTAAATAATTGGACAAAATCGTGTTTTATATCATATTAGAATGTAGTCTCAGGTTTTACGATTGTTATTATTTTTGTTATATTTTGTATTGTTACTTTAATCTGGTTTAAATTGAACCTGTTTTAATTATTGTATTGTGTCACAGGGCATTGAAAATGGGGCTTATTCCCTGAAACCTTTTTGCCATTAAAACACCTGTGGGAATTTTCGACCTTTATTTCATCCTTCGTGTATATTGTAATAGTTAAAAAACAAAAAACGATATTAAAAATATTTTTGCTCAATTGTATTCAGCTATTTCTATTCTTTGGTAAAATTCCTACTTGCTATAAAGGAAATGCCTTCAGGACACTTCATATCCAACCATATTTGTCAACAACGTATTAGTCAAGACTATTCTTAGATCTTCGGGAAAATCAAGTTGCCTTTTATAAAGTGCCATGCTGAACCTACTTTCTGCATCTGGAAAAACAAAAATAAATTAGAAACTAAATAAGCAATATTAAAATCTAACTATTCGGGTTCATAGTTTGGAACCCGTGACCTCCGAACTGTGAGTCCTAGACGTTTTAGACCTAGCCTATGACACTCCAAGGATCAAGACCTCCATATGTGGCAAGTTTGAACAAACAGACAGACAGACAGCTGGTAGACGTTTTTGACGTAGCCTATGACCCTCCACGGATCAAGACCTACATATGTGGCAAGTTTGAACAAACAGACAGACAGACAGCTGGTAGACGTTTTAGACCTAGCCTATGACACTCCACGGATCAAGACCTCCATATGTGGCAAGTTTGAACAAACAGACAGACAGACAGCTGGTAGACGTTTTAGACCTAGCCTATGACACTCCACGGATCAAGACCTCCATATGTGGCAAGTTTGAACAAACAGACAGACAGACAGCTGGTAGACGTTTTAGACCTAGCCTATGGCACTCCACGGATCAAGACCTCCATATGTGGCAAGTTTGAACAAACAGACAGACAGACAGCTGGTAGACGTTTTAGACCTAGCCTATGACACTCCACGGATCAAGACCTCCATATGTGGCAAGTTTGAACAAACATACAGACAGACAGCTGGTAGACGTTTTAGACCTAGCCTATGGCACTCCACGGATCAAGACCTCCATATGTGGCAAGTTTGAACAAACATACAGACAGACAGCTGGTAGACGTTTTAGACCTAGCCTATGACACTCCACGGATCAAGACCTCCATATGTGGCAAGTTTGAACAAACATACAGACAGACAGCTGGTAGACGTTTTAGACCTAGCCTATGACACTCCACGGATCAAGACCTCCATATGTGGCAAGTTTGAACAAACAGACAGACAGACAGCTGGTAGACGTTTTAGACCTAGCCTATGACACTCCACGGATCAAGACCTCCATATGTGGCAAGTTTGAACAAACAGACAGACAGACAGCTGGTAGACGTTTTAGACCTAGCCTATGACACTCCACGGATCAAGACCTACATATGTGGCAAGTTTGAACAAACAGACAGACAGACAGCTGGTAGACGTTTTAGACCTAGCCTATGACACTCCACGGATCAAGACCTACATGTGTGGCAAGTTTGAACCAACAGACAGACAGACAGCTGGTAGACGTTTTAGACCTAGCCTATGACCCTCCACGGATCAAGACCTCCATATGTGGCAAGTTTGAACAAACAGACAGACAGACAGCTGGTAGACGTTTTTGACGTAGCCTATGACCCTCCACGGATCAAGACCTACATATGTGGCAAGTTTGAACAAACAGACAGACACACAGCTGGTGGACGTTTTTGACGTAGCCTATGACCCTCCACGGATCAAGACCTACATATGTGGCAAGTTTGAACAAACAGACAGAGACAGCTGGTAGACGTTTTAGACCTAGCCTATGACACTCCACGGATCAAGACCTACATATGTGGCAAGTTTGAACAAACATACAGACAGACAGCTGGTAGACGTTTTAGACCTAGCCTATGACACTCCACGGATCAAGACCTCCATATGTGGCAAGTTTGAACAAACAGACAGACAGACAGCTGGTAGACGTTTTAGACCTAGCCTATGACCCTCCACGGATCAAGACCTCCATATGTGGCAAGTTTGAACAAACAGACAGACAGACAGCTGGTAGACGTTTTTGACGTAGCCTATGACCCTCCACGGATCAAGACCTACATATGTGGCAAGTTTGAACAAACAGACAGACACACAGCTGGTGGACGTTTTTGACGTAGCCTATGACCCTCCACGGATCAAGACCTACATATGTGGCAAGTTTGAACAAACAGACAGACAGACAGCTGGTAGACGTTTTTGACGTAGCCTACGAGACTCGCCGGATCAAGTACCTTGGTCATAACCTTCTTTACGGACAGGAGATAGATGTTGTGGTCCTACCGACACTAGCTTTTGAATTTGAGCGGCAAGCATTTTCTACACTTTCTTTTAGAATTTATATCAAATAGTCGTGAACTCATTTTCTTAGAATCAAAAGTTTGTGTTTAAAGTACAACGAGGTTGCTGATATTGTCGGCTTCAATCAATCATTATGAAAGCACCTATTGTAATTAACCTATAAATAATCCATTGTTTACATCGCAACTACATTCTTCTCTATACATTAATGAAAAATAGATTAATCACATATTCATGATGTTTTGTAATCACAGAATTAGAAATATCATTCACCTGAAAGACGTAAAGGAATAGTTTATATATATATATATATATATATATATATATATATATATATATATATATATATATTTATATATATATATTTATATATATATATATATATATACATACACCGGAACAGGCCACGAGGGCCCTGAGGGGCAGATACCATAGAAGTATCTGATTCATGACCATACGGCACGCTAGGGAGATAGTGTGGTCAGTACTATGCTCCGACCGCCTGATTTCCCCCTTGCTGCTTCGACACATATATATAGATATACTGCATATATATAGTATATAGATATACTGCATATATATAGTATATATATATATATATATATATATATATATATATATATATATATAGTATATATACTATATATAGGACAGAGGTGAGGTTTGCGCCAGACCCAAAGTATTAATATTCCTATAGTAGCCGTAATATTTTTGATTCGTTTTGAACAAAGCCCGGTCTACATCGTGCTTGCCCAATCGTGTAGAAAGACGAGTTATGATTTGTCTGTTCACGCTCTTGCCGCTTAAAAAATGCCGCGATTTTTAAGTAATTTGCTACAAAAAGACCTTACTTGGCTCAAAATATGTAGTTCATTAACTAGGAAAACTCGCTTTTCTTAACACTATTTTTCTGCCGTAATTCCCCCAAAAACCTTTACACAACAATGTTACCTACCTTTTATTGGCTTCCAAGTAGACTTTTTAAAGGGATTATCACCTGGACAATCGCCTGAAGTAGTGATGGTAGATCGATTGTATAATATGAATCGATTCGGATCGAAATGAAAAGATTCATCCTGAAAAAATAACGGCCCCTTAAGATGGATTCTTTAAAAAGACCGGGTCATGGAGATCGATTAAAAAGATCGATTCAAATCGACCATCTCTAGTCGGAAGCCGCCACTTTCCGTGTCACATCTCTTTCATAACAAAAAGCCAAGTAAATTCCAAGCAAAATGTGATCTAAGTAAATTCCAATCGAATCGCTTATGTCGGTGGAATCAGTACTTGAAATATGAGTTTGTCTCGTTTAAATCGAAATAAGAACATTTTTTATTCTTCGTTTCTCAGATTTATGGATTTGATAGAGAAACATTTAGATGACTCAGTTTTACCACTTTCCTCCGAAGGGAAGTAGCTATTGAGGGGGGGGGGTTTACTCCGAAGGGAAGTAGCTATTGAGGGGGGGTTTACTCCGGAGCCAAAATAGTTATTTGTCAATACCAGCCGTAATTTTTGTTATATTTCAACGAAACTCGGTATTTATTGTGGTCAACTGAAGAGAAAACATTGTTGTAAAAATAAACTAAATCGGTTGCCTAGAAGGGGGGGGGGGTTACTCCGGACAGAAATTACTAATTTCCTTATACCAGTCGTAATTTCTGTTGTATTGTAACGAAACTCTTTATGCGTCCTGGCTATCTAATAAGACAGAAGTGTTGTAAAAATGAACTAAATCGGTCTATTGGAAGAGGGGGGGGGGATTGACCGTTTCCGGGGTATGGAATACTAACAATCTAGAACTTGGAATAGTTTTAGCCTACTAAAAAGTTATTACACCCAATAAAAACAATTTTTTCTGAACTAAGTGATCTTATTTCATTTATTTTTAAGATTTTGATGACAAATTTTTACCGAATTCGGGGGAGGGGCTGACGTGTGTAAGGCTTGTTGCATGAGTGAATTGTCTCTTCTGACACAAGAGTTGATTCGGAAACAATTTTATAATATAACATGACATTTCTGTCGACCTTGTGAACTGGATGGATTCTCGTGTCTATTAATAGATTTATCAGACACCGTCTATCAGCGAACCAACATGATAACATCCTAACATTTAACAGTTACATACAAAAGGGTATATATATATATAAAGTGTACATGGGTGCCTATTAAAGCAAAGCCGTAACTGTTCCATTTATTTTTTCGGTGCTATTTTGCTGAATAAAAAATGATCCAGCCGATTCCAGTAGTGGATAAACTTTGCTTTTAGCGCGGGTTTCTCCCTATAGAGGGAGGGAGGAACGATGCTTAGACGATGTGCTTAAAACTTTAAATGTGTTTGTTTGGTTTTTTTGAACGGGTTTTCGTAGTTTTTTAGCTCACTTTTTAATTGCTTGTTTTTATTATTATTATACTAGAAAAATTCAAGAAAATTAGAAACATTTTGATATTTTTGAATATATTGAGTTATGAAATAAGAATTTCATGTCTGTAGCAGTGGGGCCTGACCAACCCAGCTGTAGTGTGTTCCAGGTAAAAGGGTGCGCTGGCCCTTTCTCACCGGTCATAAAACTTTTCAAGATAGGTCGAACCAAAATAATAAGTGTTTCTATTTAAGTCTTTCCAAATGACACTTGGGATAAGAACGGAACCGCGCTAAGATGACGCAGTTCCTGCGTGTCGGGCTTTTTTTAATCAGGTATGGGTCATTCCATGTCAAATCAACAAGGGTCACAACCCGACCTTCTTGGATTTTAATAAAATTTGGTAGGTTGGTTACTCTAACAAAAAATAACCAAAAACAATTTTTTAAAAAAAATTATCTGTTTCCGTTTTTTTAGTATTAATTTTCAAAGTATTGAAAACCCGTCTTTTTTTGGTCAACTGGATAATGTTAATTACCACATATTTTTCCATGAAAGGCTACTGTATCTGTGTCTAAATCAATTACCAGTTCAACTTCACTTTTATTGAAGTTCGAGTAAAGTGGAGTCTTAATTTTTTTCTTAGTTAAAGGAATGAAAGGGTGCAATTTCTGGTTTCCAGTAATTTTTTTTTTTCCAAATCTCACCTTTAATTTTAGTTTTGTCTGAAAAAAATTCAAATTTTGATCAGGGATGCTTATTGCTGAATTTACAATACAAATATCCATCAATCACCATATTTTTACCAACTACTCAGTGACAATTATAAAGTCAAAATTATGTTATAAAATGATCCCGTTCCCATCCCATAATGAAACTAACAGCATATGTAGTCAATGAACTGAAGATTCAAATATATTTTTTTCAGAATTTTAAAAGTACAGTTTTTCGAAAACCGTTACGTACAAGTTTTCGAAATTTTTTTTGAAAAGTAAAATTTGTAATAAGTTGCTCTTGTTGTATATCAAATTAAAGCCCATTTAATAAGTTAAACAATGAGACTATGCTGACTGTTCTAGCTAAATTAAAACTCAATCTACCAAGCAATTAACATTATCCAGTTGACCAAAAAAAGACGGGTTTTCAATACTTTGAAAATTAATACTAAAAAAATGGAAACAGATAAAATTTTTTAAAAAAGATTTCAAAAAAATCTAAGAGGGTCGGGTTGTAAACAGTACTTTCATTGGTTGAATTGACATGGAATGGCCCGTATGGACCGCTGTTGTTTTCATAACCTATGGGTCTTGAAAGGTGGAATTTTCTAGCCGCCGATTCATGATTGCGTCATAATGCCGACGTCATAACCGAGGTTCCTCCCCATGGGGAGTGAGGAAACTCGCTAAGAGGTAAACATGTTATGTAAGTTAGTTTAAACAAATTACTCTTCAAATGCCGCCTGAACTATTATTCTAATTGCTAAAGATTGTGGTGAGATATTACCGTTGACTGCCTGATTTGAAATATTTCCTTCCTGTATCTTGGTTTCTGAAGACCTGCTCGGTGTTTACGTGGGTGTGGTTTCAGCTTCTAGGCAGTGTTAGCATTTCCTGACGCAGTCTTCTTCCAGATAGCCTAGGTCTGCAGTCTTGGGCGTCTGCTGACTATGTCGTAAGGTTTACTGCGCCGTGTTTTTATAGCAGAGGAAAACGATGTAGTTAGTTTATATCGCCAGAATATATATATGAAGTCTAAAATCCTTTATTGACTTAACGCTTAACCTATTTAGTTCAGAGTGCATCTTCAAAAAGGCCGAATCGCAGAAACTGTGTCAAAATAATCAAATTTAAAAATTTGATCGAAAAGTCAAAAGTTTTGTTGAAAAAAATTTGGCTACACTGATTCATTCAAATTCTGACGGCCATTTTGAATAATGTATAAAAATTTATTTTATGATGTCATTTTATGATGACTGTTGATATAAAATTACAACAGTAACTAAGGAGCGCTGGCCTTTCTTTGATAAGAGCTATCTACTCGCTGTGGCGCGGGCCTCTGTTGGCTGCTTCGCGATTTACTTCAAATTCACACAGTTTGACCGATTTTGACCTAACTTGGTACACAGGTAGATCTTGTTACGGGGAGAGTCATGGGCAGAGGGTAGATGTAGCATGGCACGCCGGGGAACAGCTAGTATATATATTTATATGTATGTGGTCCGTAACAGGCCAGGAGGGCTCTGAGGGGCAGATACTATAGAGGTATCTCATTCATGGTCATACGGCACACTAGGAAGATAGGGTGGTCAGTACTATACATGGGGTATATAAGGGGCGGGAAATTTTGTTTTGTTGTTAAAATTTCATGTAAAAAAAAACCTGTAACAACGAAAAATATCTTCTACATTTACCCTGGTCTACTAGTTGTCCAGCAGACATTAAAACCCACCGTTTTACACTAAAATATTTAAAATTTTCCCATCACACCAAATGCCAAGAAGATAAAAATGTTTAGTGCTTTTTCGGGATTTGATCTGAGGTCCCGTCTGAGGTTGATATATATATATATATACATATATACATATACATACATACACACACAAATTTGAATCACCGTTAGTTTGGTGATCTTTTGGTTCTGAAACGAGAAATTTTGTGGTCGGCGTTCCAGATTGCGTTATAATATCAACCTTATAAGCGGGTTTCCTCCCTATAGAGGGAGGGAGGAACCGCGCTAAAATCCACTATCTTCGATTAGTGTGTACTATCAATTAAAACTAGTCGAGCCCAAAAAAAAAAAAAAAAAAAAAAAAAAATGAAACATATTTCAAATAAAATGTTTAGAATATTATGAGATAAAATACACTTTGAATTGAATGCTATAATGAAGTGATGAGCATCCAAGAACCTTGAAGAACAGGAAATGCAATAGTAAAATGTTGTTGTTTCGACTAAACACCAGCGACAACTAGATGTTTCCTTGTTAACTCTGTCTGCTCCGAGAATACATTAAACACCGCAGGAATTAATCAGCTGATTGCTGTGACGTCACATCTCTACACCTGTTGGGCTGCAAGGTGTTGTTCTCTAAATCAGGATTCGTAATTTCTTGCTATTTTCCATAATTACATATTTCCAATAACTCTCGGTGAATTCAGGTCATTTCCCTGTCCTCAGTGTGTCTTGTATTTTTTATTTTTTACATTAGAGCCGGGCTATCTATAGTTTGCCACCCTTGGCAACTGATTAATTTGACGGCCTATAAAAAAACCAAAACAGTGAGTACACCTCTATTACTAATTATGACAATATAAAAAATCAATCACCCAGTGCAATGGAGTGTACGACATTTTTAGTTAGTCCATCTTATTATAAGTGTCAACACTTCTATACCATCAGGTGTAAGTACTGTTTATAAAGGCAAAAATTTAATATCAGAGATAAATATCTTGGCTACTAGCTGTACTGACGAGACTTCTATACCAACAGATTTAAACACTGATTATTTCCTAGTACAGGACACAAATGTATGTGTGTAAACGGGCCGTACATTTATCGCTAATTATACCAAATCCAGAACTGTCGTATACATATCCATGATAAATGTCTAGCTATTTCTATCAGTATGTAAACATTCAAGAGAATGTCTATCCGACATCTGAGATACAGGTATATTTCCTGCGAGAAGTGTCTGCTGTAAAAACACCCTTACTGATATTTCAGATGTACTTGTTTACACTTAGCGGATAAGTGCGTTCTATACGGTCTGTCCTATAACTACCTTGTCACTAAACACCTGTTTGACATGTTCACACCATGTGACAAGGGACAACTGCATAGTAGAATGGTGGTAGGGGTGGTTAGATAGCAAACCGTAATGATTAGTAATCAGCTGTTGTGTTGACTAGGTGGATTGTGTACTGGTGTAGAATATTCTGAAAATGAGTGTATTTAGATGTCAGTGGTTATGAATCGGCTTACAACTGCATAGTAGAATGGTGGTAGGGGTGGTTAGATAGCAAAACGTAATGATTAGTAATCAGCTGTTGTGTTGACTAGGTGGATTGTGTACTGGTGTAGAATATTCTGTAAGTGAGTGTATTTAGATGTCAGTGGTTATGAATCGGCTTACAACTGCATAGTAGAATGGTGGTAGGGGTGGTTAGATAGCAAACCGTAATGATTAGTAATCAGCTGTTGTGTTGACTAGGTAGATTGTGTACTGGTGTAGAATATTCTGTAAGTGAGTGTATTTAGATGTCAGTGGTTATGAATCGGCTTACAACTGCATAGTAGAATGGTGGTAGGGGTGGTTAGATAGCAAAACGTAATGATTAGTAATCAGCTGTTGTGTTGACTAGGTGGATTGTGTACTGGTGTAGAATATTCTGAAAATGAGTGTATTTAGATGTCAGTGGTTATGAATCGGCTTACAACTGCATAGTAGAATGGTGGTAGGGGAGGTTAGATAGCAAACCGTAATGATTAGTAATCAGCTGTTGTGTTGAATAGGTGGATTGTGTACTGGTGTAGAATATTCTGTAAGTGAGTGTATTTAGATGTCAGTGGTTATGAATCGGCTTACAACTGCATAGTAGAATGGTGGTAGGGGTGGTTAGATAGCAAAACGTAATGATTAGTAATCAGCTGTTGTGTTGAATAGGTGGATTGTGTACTGGTGTAGAATATTCTGAAAATGAGTGTATTTAGATGTCAGTGGTTATGAATCGGCTTACAACTGCATAGTAGAATGGTGGTAGGGGTGGTTAGATAGCAAAACGTAATGATTAGTAATCAGCTGTTGTGTTGACTAGGTGGATTGTGTACTGGTGTAGAATATTCTGAAAATGAGTGTATTTAGATGTCAGTGGTTATGAATCGGCTTACAACTGCATAGTAGAATGGTGGTAGGGGTGGTTAGATAGCAAAACGTAATGATTAGTAATCAGCTGTTGTGTTGAATAGGTGGATTGTGTACTGGTGTAGAATATTCTGAAAATGAGTGTATTTAGATGTCAGTAGTTATGAATCGGCTTACAACTGCATAGTAGAATGGTGGTAGGGGTGGTTAGATAGCAAAACGTAATGATTAGTAATCAGCTGTTGTGTTGAATAGGTGGATTGTGTACTGGTGTAGAATATTCTGAAAATGAGTGTATTTAGATGTCAGTGGTTATGAATCGGCTTACAACTGCATAGTAGAATGGTGGTAGGGGTGGTTAGATAGCAAAACGTAATGATTAGTAATCAGCTGTTGTGTTGAATAGGTGGATTGTGTACTGGTGTAGAATATTCTGAAAATGAGTGTATTTAGATGTCAGTGGTTATGAATCGGCTTACAACTGCATAGTAGAATGGTGGTAGGGGAGGTTAGATAGCAAACCGTAATGATTAGTAATCAGCTGTTGTGTTGACTAGGTGGATTGTGTACTGGTGTAGAATATTCTGAAAATGAGTGTATTTAGATGTCAGTGGTTATGAATCGGCTTACAACTGCATAGTAGAATGGTGGTAGGGGTGGTTAGATAGCAAAACGTAATGATTAGTAATCAGCTGTTGTGTTGACTAGGTGGATTGTGTACTGGTGTAGAATATTCTGAAAATGAGTGTATTTAGATGTCAGTGGTTATGAATCGGCTTACAACTGCATAGTAGAATGGTGGTAGGGGAGGTTAGATAGCAAACCGTAATGATTAGTAATCAGCTGTTGTGTTGACTAGGTGGATTGTGTACTGGTGTAGAATATTCTGAAAATGAGTGTATTTAGATGTCAGTGGTTATGAATCGGCTTACAACTGCATAGTAGAATGGTGGTAGGGGTGGTTAGATAGCAAAACGTAATGATTAGTAATCAGCTGTTGTGTTGACTAGGTGGATTGTGTACTGGTGTAGAATATTCTGAAAATGAGTGTATTTAGATGTCAGTGGTTATGAATCGGCTTACAACTACATACATTCCTTTAATAGGGTCAAACTATAACTCTTCTTGAATAAGAAATGAAATTCCTACAAATATAGAGAGAATTCTGCTTCCTACTAACTCAACCCCCCCTCCCCTGAAACTTGCTTACAAACTCCTGTATGGCTTCACCCTTATATACTCACACACTCACTCCATGGGTTATAATTGGATCTCAGGTCGTTGCCTCCGAATCCAGTTCGCGCAACCTTTAGGCGGTTTTTATATTTCGTGTATATATATATATATATATATATATATATATATATATATATATATATATATATATCGGTACTGGAGGACTCGTAGTTGGAATTGAGACGCTCTCTAAAGATTTTAAAATGATTAGTGGCGTCGTTCGATGGTCGGAGTTGGTATCCCCCTGTCCTGTCTTAGGGGCTCAGACAGACTTAAATGGGTCCTTGCAAATGGGGGCAGCAGGTTGGTGCACTAAACTGGGTGTCCCGAATTTAAATGGCAAAACATCACGAGCACCAAAAAACTAAGACAAAAAGTCCTTTAGAGATTTGCTCGTTTTCGCTTCGTTTTAGAGAAAATCGCAAAACAAGAAACGAAACAAGTTTTAATTTTTGCACATACTTCCTTAAATTTTCAATGAAAAAAATACGTCATTGCGAATTCTTTCCAGAAACCATTCAATAAAATTGAATCTCTTGACGCTGATATAGTTTTGCGTAAGGTTTCTGCAACGGTAATGCTTTAGAAGCGGTGAAATAAAATATCACACATAATGACATATAGACACGTGCCTTTATACACACAAAAATGCACATTTATTACACTAAAGTTTAGTATTTTGTGTTTATTTAGGGTATTTCGGCGCTAATGGCCAAGATTTATGTCGATGCGCCATTAAAAAAGAAAAAAAAAAAAAAAAAATTAGGGTATTTTGCATCTATATAGGGTATTTTAAGCACAGTCCTTAGGGATGTCGCGTAAACGTCCCCCGTCCCCGAAATTATTTTCTATATCATCCTGCTAATGTATATAGCAACCATGTTGATATATTGCGTATATCTGTGTAACCATAGCTAGACTAAAGTGTTACACCCTTCATTTACATAGAATGATGTTATGTCATTACTTACCTAGAATCCTGTAAACCCATTGTCCTTCGTACGGTTAGTCATCCTACGGTTCTCGTCAGGGCCGTCTGCTTTCATCCTGCTTCTATTATACTATACACTTCAGCACATGGGCGTATATAAGGGGGGCAGGGGGCTGCAGCCCTCCTCCCCCCACCGAAATTTTGTTTTGATCGGTAAAAATGAGTCATAAACCCTTAGAAATATATTAAATAAGACCACGTAATTCATAAACAAATATTTTGTTTTGGGTCTTATAGCGTTCTTGTTGGCTAAAACTATTCCAAGTTCTGAATTTGTAGTATTCCATATCTCGGGAATGGTCCCCCCCGTAATTTCTCCCTGCCCCCCTTCCCCTGAAATGATTTTCTAAATACGCACATGCTTCAGCCGTCAAGAATTATAGACCATTTCTTCGTCCATAGGAAGAAAAGCTGCTGCTAAGGTTAACCTCATGACGGAATGCCGACTAGCAAATTGCAGGTTTCAGATTCCCCTTAGATCACGAAAATATAGCTGGTTCAAATTTGTTTCCATAGACATATATTTTTATGTTGTCCTTGTTTCGGCGGCCTTTTTCAAGTAATAAAGTGCATCTCGCACATGAAAACTCATACATAATATAAAAACATGTACTGTCGTGAGCAGCCGTTTCTATTAATATATTCAGCTGGCCAGCACCCTAGTGGTAGCTTTGCCAATCTATGTTTGGCGGCTCATTTCAATTCGAACATAGTACTAAGTAACCCGCCCCCCTCTCCGATAAACCTATTTACTTTATTTTTTACAACACTTCATTCTCATGACCCAGGACGCACATCGCGTTTCGTTACAATACAGCAGAAATTACTTTTGGTATGAGCAGATTAGTAATTTGGGTCTACAGTAACCCCCCCCCCCTCCTAATGAACCGATTTAGTTTATTTTTAAAAGACATTTTTCTCCTCAGCTTACCACAACGAATACCGATTTTCGTTGAAATATAACAAACATTACGGCTGGTATTGGCAAATAACTACTTTTGCTCCGGAGTAACCTCCCCCCCCCCCCTCCAGATGGACCAGATAGTTGTCCAAGATTTTCACCTGAAATAGACTTATCGAGATGAAATGTACATCTAATTATTCGGAACCAGAGATACTGCTCGAGTTATTTAACCACTTGTCTTATCCAAGATGGAGTAAGTAATAGCTCAGTTATAAGAAACATGGTCATGCATTGAAAATTGTACCTACCTACCTGTGATGGTGACTGTGAGTCGATCACCGTGACTAGAATCGGTGAAGATCCAGCACAAGGACATCAACTAGTAGCGTCATCACTGTCACTTTCACCGTAGTGATTATTCCAGTCACCGGTGATCATATCTAGCTATTATTTATCTTCTTTTTGCACACTTCCAGAAGTGACATCTGGTATTTTTGGATCCCAATATTTTAGCTCTGTTTATTTTAGTTGCTTGCTACTATACGTATTAGTTATATAACACCTAACTATTTTAAAGAAATCCTCAAGCCGTCCTAATTGGCTGATATTCTTTTTTGAAGTAACTAGTAGTTTTGTATTAAGGTTGTTTCGGCTACTTTTTGGTAGCCTTCGTCAGCAGTGAAGTGCCGGGGGGGGGGGGGGGAGGCTAGAGAAAGACAATAGTTAACACTTAAGTAACCATCAATAACCATAAATATACCGGGATATTTTTCTATAAAATGTACAATAGTTAAAACTATAACTATTATTGTAAATTGGAAAATAAGTATTCAATAGAAGTCATTACACCTAAGTTGTTTGAAGATGTCACTCCTCGTGCTAACCTGATCTCTGACACCTGTTTCTATCCCCTTTCATCTACTGCCATCTGCTTGTAGTATTTCTCTTCGCTCTCTAGCTGGCTAAGAAATGGAACGAGTTTGAAGAGGGTTTTTTGAGATTTCATATTTAATATATGAATTGCCTTAATTCGGTTAAAATACGTCAAATTATACTACACCCGAAATCAACAGCTAATTTATTATTTTGAATGTTTATTTATTTTTAATATAATTTAAAAAAAATTCTTGTATCTAATAGAAAAAGTCCGTCACGCAGGAGTTGCATAACTAAGCACTTTCCTCAGAATTTGGGTAGTTTAGACTGCTTTCCAGAACAATTTGCTTAAAATATCCTACATAAATAAAATAAAAACATGAATAGTTCTCTTTTAATTTTGTAATGAGTAACTGATCAATTATTAATTTGCTTCCAGAGTTATGTTTACACATGGTAATAAATACTATACTACAATACGTAATAAATACAAAAAACCTCATATTATCGTATTTTGATCTAACGCAGGAACAGGATAGTGGTAGAAAGCGCTCCTTGCGGCGGCTTTGTGAACCTACGTCTGGCGGGCTTTTCTATTGAAATATATTACAAAGTAAACCCCCCCCCCCCTTTCCGATTGACCGATTCAGCTCATTTTTACAACACTTCTTTCTCAAGAGTTACCCACGATGTATACCGCGTTTCGTTACAATACAGCAGAAATTACGACCGGTATGAGTATATTAGTAATTTGGGTTCGGAGTAAACCCCCCCCCCCCTCCTAATGAACCGATTTAGTTTATTTTTACAACACATATTTACCTGTAGATTACCACTACGAATACCGAGTCTCGTCGAAATATACCAAAAATCACGGCTGGTAGTGGCGAATTGGTATTGTGGGTCCGGAGTAAACCCCCCCCCCCCCTCCTAATGAACCAATTTAGTTTATTTTTACAACACATATTTACCTGTGGATTACCACTACGAATACCGAGTTTCGTCGAAATATACCAAAAATCACTGCTGGTAGTGGCGAATTGGTATTGTGGGTCCGGAGTAACCCCCCCCCCCCTCCTAATGAACCGATTTAGTTTATTTTTACAACACATATTTACCTGTGGATTACCACTACGAATACCGAGTTTCGTCAAAATATACCAAAAATCACGGCTGTTAGTGGCGAATTGGTATTGTGGGTCCGGAGTAACCCCCCCCCCCTCCTAATGAACCGATTTAGTTTAATTTTATATCTCACTTTTCTCTCTATATTACCACTACGAATGCCAAGTTTCGTTGAAATATAACAAATATGACGAGTCAAATTAGTGTTTTGGGTTCGGGGTAAACCCCCCCTTCCGGTGGACCGACTTTGGTGGTTAACGAACTCGTTCAATCGTTTGCTAATTGAATGCTATATACCAAGTTTCGTGACGAAAAAACAAAAACTCTGGCCGCTATCGTGTTAACAGACACATATATATAAATTTTAACGGGGGTCATTTTCGGTGTCTACTAGGTAGGATCGATAAAGATTTGAAGAAATTTTTCAAAAATTCCGTCATGAGTCCAACCTCAATAGCTACTTTCCTTCGGAGGAAAGTGCTAAAAGAAACTAATAAATATTATTTTTTTTATAACGTGGCCGTGAATTTATAACCTTTGCGTGGCTACAGTAAATACTTTTTTTAAAAAAAAACTTCTAATGAGGCAGTAAAAGAAATGAAATTAGTAGAACTGAAATTGATAAATCATATTGATTAAATGCCTTTAGTATTTTTAGGTCTTTGTGGCTTTGATCGGGCTGCATTTTTAATTTTATGCGTTTGTTATTAATAAATTTTAATTTTAATTAATAATTTTATGCGTTTATATATATATATATATATATATTATTTTATATGTATTATGTATTATACTCTTATTATATCGTCGATACAAAAGCAAACTAACGAATATGAAAATCACCACTTTTCTGAGTGGAAAAGTATTTATTCATAACTTTTTTTTGGACAGTCAAATATTCGGCAGATTTGACCTTTTGATAGTGGAATACTTTCCCTTTAATAGAGTGAAGTCAGATTGAAGAATTTGCCGTTAATAAGTCCAGCAGAAATTATTAAAGATGGACAATGAAAGTTGCATTTTTTCATATTCGTTAGTTTGCATTTGTATCGACGATATGTACATATTATGAAGCATTATGGGCGAGGTTAACTCCATTAGTAGAGGACCTGGAGGAGCCAGGTTCAAAACCCGAGCATAGTACTAAAGATTTATCTTCTAGTGTCGTTGTTCGAGGGTTGGATTCGGGGTCCCAGATCGTCCCTAGGGCCGGCCCAACAAGCCTTTCATTAATTTAACGGGTACCTGTAAAGGGACAATCAGATGGCCGGCGCATAATACTGACCACACTATCCCCTTAGTATGTACAATACTATATGTGTATTATATATAATATTTTTGTTATTGTGATACATCATGAAGGATTGTTAAAGACTTATGCTTGTGATATTTCCCTTTGAAGACAAGCCTTCCCTTCGAATGTATCCTACAAGATATTTGGTCCTTTAGATTGAAGATTCTATAAGACCCTCCCCCCCCCCCATAGAATATATAAAGGATGACATTTACCCCTGTATTCCTCTAGGCCTTCCAACCCTTTTCAACATATTGATCCGTCTACCCTATTTTCATTCTTATACCTACTTATCACTTATAAATATATATATATATATATATATATATATATATATATATATATATATATATATATATATATATTAATGTTCCAGGACCCTCCCCCAAAAATAGTTTTCCTATGAAAGTATTGGGCCAAGTTTTAGGCCCTTATTACCTTTTCAAGAACCTAATAATACCATGTCACTTATTCTTTTTAACTTGGTCAGTTTTCGTTAAATGATAGCTTTTAAATATTCAGGTCCTTGGAGTTAGGATTCAGGATTAGTATAAACTCTTTCACTTACAATAATCGGCTTTGTATGGACTCTATTTAATTTAAAACAGTCATCACTTAACGAAAACTGGAAATGCTCGTTTGGGGTTTTCGGTTATTTTTTTAAACATTAGAGGACAGTTTGGGAATCGGTGCTAAATTCGACATGAAAACAGTTCTCGAGTAATATGGCTGTGAGTTATAATGAATGTTTTATGGATGTTTGATCCTTTTAAGAATCATTTTTTTTTTCATTTCTGACGTTTAAATGTAACATTATTTATTGACAGGACATGCATTCCTGAAGATAACGAATAGTCCGAAACGTTCAGATGATGTAATAAAAGTATTTAATTAAGCTTTGAAGGGTTATTTCTCACCTTGGTTGGTATTATGAATATAATACCCTTCACCTATTCATTAAAAAAAGTTCTCGAGTAATTTTCGAAGTGACCATTTAAGTCTGAGAAATGTACTAGTTTGAAACTGTTGATTTCTTTGAAGGAATCATTCTGTCCGTCTTCCACAGTTCTTTATAAATGTGTTTTTGCATTAGTAAAAGAAGATAAGTAAAACACAAACAATTTTTTGTTGTTTGTAATCGAGCGTGCGGAAGTATTATGGACCGAGTTAGTAATATCCGTTCCTGTAAACATTGTTGTGCCTGAAATCTCACTTTTCTAATAGATATTATTGGATTAGATGCCGCTCAACGTTTAAATTTAAAAAAGTTTTGGAAAAACACTAAAATTAAGCAGTTCTTGCGTGTCGTCCTTTTTTTTTCTTAATATGGTCACTACCACACTTTATATAGATATCCTGAAAGACTTTCTGTTTTCTTGGATGCTTCGACTACTTCCTAAAGCTAAAGACACAGACTAAGAGCTTGAGCCTAGCTCCATATCCTTAACACCTAGCCATCTACAAGTTCCTCCTTCGACATCTAAATCTATTCATACACTACCACCCCCTCCCTCCCTTCCTCCCTTCCTCCCCTTCCTTTCCAAGCAGACCCCGAGTCGAGCCTTCCAGATCCTAAACCATATATCACAGGATGTTTTTCTTTTACACTTTTAGCGCCGGCGATAATAAATCTCTTCTCCACCAGAATAAATCTCTTCTTCTTCCTCTCTTATTATTTTCATATATTTTTATCCTTGTATTACATAATATGTAACAGTTAGCAACATATTATGTTGCTAACTGTTTTCACTTTTGAAATAATATCAGTTATCAGTTTTTTTCTTTATTCGAGTAGTTTAGAAATAAATAATTAACTGAGCATTTTTGGACGGGTTATCAATAGGTTACCACCCTTTTCTAGTCAGGATACGGCTGATGCCTTTTCTTTATTCTAAAAAAAAAAGGTCACCGCCTCATAATGGGAATCGAACCCACGACCCTTGGCACGGAGTGTTAAATGCTCACGCCTTAACACTCACGGCCACCGGGCCTCCAATACCATTGAAAATACTGTCTATCATAATTATGAACTAACTACAAAACCTTCTTCATCATTCTAGACAAAGGTAAATGGATGTAATATTTTTTTCACACGTTCCGAATTAATACTTCAGATTCAACTTATGGAACAGTTTTGTAAGAATGTCTTGGTGACTTTTTTTTGGGGGGGGGTTCTGATTAGGCTACTAAAATTACGTGAAACATGTAGATCTTGTTTTAATTAACGAATTGAAGTTGTAAAGTCAACTTTTATTGACTATCTGTTCGGCATATTTATAATAGAAGAATCTTCGAGTAGAATAATCTTTATTTCCAAAAACTCGTTATATATATATATATATATATATATATATATATATATATATATATATATATATGTATGTATATATATATATATGTGTGTATGTGTGTGTGTGTGTGTAAATATATCTGATTTAAGAGTTCTGCGTTCCTATAAATTATTTGATATTTTTAAACTTGATGAATGCTGTGTAGTTTTTAAGGTTGACATTCAAAGGGCTCCCTGAAAGGTCATTACTAGGAGAAGCCTTTCAGAGACATTCAACAGACATTCAACTGGACATTGAGGGCTGGCTCCGGTTTTTTGAATTGCACATTCACTTAGTTCTGGTCTGGAATTAGGGATATACCTATTTAGGAGTTTATTTTCAGGAAGTATGTTCCTGTTGAAGTTATGATTCCTCTGTAAACTTATATTATTACTAGGCATCATCTTAGTACTGCTTCAATATCTGAATTTAATAAGGCCTTCCCTGTGCTAATGTCCTCAGCAGCCGAATAAAAAAATAAAATGTCCGTTTCATTATTCAGTTTTATATTATTAAAATGAAATGTTGATTATGAAGTAAAAAAACCCCATGAAATTTCCTTTAAATTGGTACTTTTTGTGCAGTAATTTTTCAATTGAGGTATTAGGGAAAAACGTTTTTCAAATTCTTGCTCAATCATTACAGCATTTTTTACATATTAGAAAAAAAACAAAAAAACTAAGGCGTTCAAGCCACAGTATCTGCCCCTCTAAGCCCTTGTGACCTGTTGAGGGGCTGTGGTTTTTTTTTTTTTTTTTTTTTTTTTTTTTTTTTTTTTTTTTTTTTTTTTTTTTTTTTTTTGATAGGAGATCGTTGACCGTTGATGATGCAAGGTAGAGATTGATCTTAATAAAACTACATTTTACAAGTGAAAATGGTTTTATTGTTGCCGACGTTTCGGCTTCAAATTCAAGCCTTCACCAGAGCGATGAGAAGATTGAGAATACCTCACAGAGCGGGATTCATTTTTGATTAATTTTTATTATAAAAAATCTTCTGGGAAATTATTGTTAGCTTGACCCAATCTGAAGCCGCTGTATACTGGGCTAGAGCTGATCCTGAATTCTATTTCCAGTTTCCTTGAGTTTTATCTTCTTTTGAAGTTTGATGTGTTTAAGATGATTCCAAATACTTCTCTTTTTTATCCTTTTAACGATGATTTAATTCCTGAAACATCTCCTCCCTGAAATACAGCCAATTCATTTCCCTATTCCTGCAAGAAATAACAATAACTGGGTAACCACTGGGTTATATCGGCTTTCCAACGGCCTAGTCGATAAGGTTTATAGTGATCCACAGAGAGGTCCGATATCACTCATAACCCTGATCAGTTCATAACTAGATCTGACTGAATTATCCCCGTGCAGCTGATAAAGTATGTCTGCTATCATACTCAAGGACAATTATATTCAGCAATATATAGTGTTTTTTCTTCCTGATTTTTGCGTTTTTGTACCAGTATTTTAATGTTTATCTCTTGCAAATACTCTAGGCTCATGGAGCGTTATTGTTTGTGTGTGTTTAACAGCTTATCGGCTATTGTGCTATTAACGCCGGGCTACCTACAGGTTGCCACCCTTTTATAATACCAAGAGCACGTGGTCAGTCACCCATTCAAGTACTGGCCGCGCCGGACGTTGCTTAACTTCGGTGATCAACGCATCCAACGTGACTATGGCCGATTACGGAACGATATTGTCTTTTTTTTTTTTTTTTTTTTTTTTTTTTTTTTTTTTTACGGCGCGTCTACTTCTAGGTCATTAACGCCGACATCCAGGGTGTAGCGAGGAATTTTCCCAGCGAGCCTTGAGATGAGAAAATTCCTGCCGGAGGTGGGAATCGAACCCACCATCTCCCGCTTATGAATCCAGCGCGTTAGCCACTAGACTACGGGAGACCCAACGATATTGTTATTATTATTATTGAGGTTTGGCGCTAGATAGGAACAGGCTAAGTAAAATGAACCCACACAGACATGTTTCATTCATTATCAATGAGCTGTATGCCTGTCATCAGATGAAACCGCTCCACTCATTCTTGTAATTTCCCGCTGACACACTTTCTAATCAAAAATGTTTTTTCTGTATCTAATTCAAATGTCTGCTACCTGCTGCTTTCATTTACTTACATCTTCATTTACTGCTAGAGTCGGTATAATTATATTTGTACTTGCTTTACTTTGATTTTAATAAACTTGCACGATTTGCTCTTAGCGCGGTTCATCTCTCACTCCATAGGGATGAAACCAGAAAATCCGAAAACACAGAAACGTTGAGTTGTGGCTTTTCCAGAGGGCTTTTAACATACACACAAGAATACCCGACAAACAGCTCGTCGTCATCCTCCTCAAGCCAAACGTCGAGGACGCCAACCCAAAATTCAATAACAAAAAGTATATCCCCCAAAAAACTAACATGACAAATCCCAAAAACATTTTGCCTATGATAATTATGATATCATAGTATTTGGCTCTTAATACCTTGTCAAGAACCTAATAATACCCTCTCTCTTATTTGTGTATTTCCAACTTGGCTAGTTTTCGTTAAATGATGGCCGCTTAAACTTACACAGAGTTCATACAAACCCGACCGTTTTAAGTCGTAAAAGAGTTTATAATCCTGAATCGTTACCCTAAGGGCCTAAATCTTTAAATGCCAAAAATGTTATAATAAATCCGATCGTTATAGTGGTCATCATTTAACGAAAACTGCACAAGTTGGAAATGCAAAAATAAGTGAAAAGGTATTATTAGGTTCTTGACAACGTATGAAGGGCCTAAATCTTGGCCCAATACTACGATATCATAACTTTCATAGGCAAACTGTTTTTGGAGGTGCCTGGAACTTGGCCACTTTTTTTCAACGTTAGTTGTTTTGTTTTTTGGAGGGGGGTATATAATTTACTCTGCGTCTTGTGAATTACTCTAATATATTCGTTGAATATTACATATGATTGTTGTTATCTATAACTGTACTCCGTTATCTGCTTGAGATATGCCTACCTCTGCAAACCTGGCCAGACCAGACAGAACCGGTGACTACTCGATACTAACAGACTTCCTAGCTATACTACAGCTTGAGAGATGCCTACCTCTGCAAACCAAAATAAGTTTTTTTCCGGTTAATGTGTGGTTGGGGTTCATTTAATGGACCTGGTATTAGTTACTATAATTAATAAATTCAAAATAAATGCGTTCTTTATTTATTTGCTGTTTTAGGATTTTTTTTATTTTTGTGGAAGTAATTTTTTTTATTGTTTTAAGTAAATATTTATAAAAACAAATATTTCTTTTAAGCTTTTTGAATAAACTGATTAAAAAAAAAATAATTTTCTTTTAACAGATCCATGTTTTTTTTTTAAACTTTTGTTCCTATATCGTTCACATACTTCCATAACACAGGGTTGTGATACATGAATGGAAAGCTGGTTAAATGAGGAAGTTTTTCTAAAATCCTGACCATTGAGGAGTACCGCTGGTAAGAAATATCAAGAAAATGTCAGGAAATTTAGAATAGCTTTTTTTTGGTAAGCATACTTAAATTAAATATACTTAAATTCATTCATTTTGACGTTTACTATGAACTAGCCTTATAGTAAATTTACTCAGCTTTCGATTGGTTTCACTTCATTTCTAGTAGAACCACCTGGACCGGAGCTACAACGATTATTCTTCTAAAAACCACGTTTGTCTCAAACAATAAAACGACGTTTTCTCTCTTATGTGTGAGAATTCGGAAAATCGTCATAGAGCATTTTCTGTTCCCCTAAGGTTCCTTTATCACCTCCCAAAATATGACTAGACATTTACGGGACACCCTGTATATTTATTATTTTTATATTCTTAGTGAAACTTCAGAGTAATTCTGTCACAAGGAGGAGAAAAATGCCGTTCCATCCAAATATATATATATATATATATATATATATATATATATATATATATATATATATATATATAGTTTTTTTCCCATTTTCCTTGACAACGCTTGTAGATAGAACGTGTACCTGCTAGCGTCGTAACCCAAAAAAGTAAGCATTAAGATGTTTTTCGCTCTAATTTTGTCCCCAAAACACGTTTCAGGTATGTTTGGATCAAATTTCATTAAAAGCGTTCATTTTTTGATCCAACTGGAGACCAATCAAATTTGCCGTGAGCTTCTATCTCGTTCAGAAAAGAACTTAATTATGCTGCTCCTGCGTGGTGAATTTGTGTCGCTTATTTAAATGATTTACCTAGTTTTAAGTAATATGTATCCCACCAGTATTTCTAAAGTGACACAACTCGAAATAAAACTCAACTGAAAATGTGTCACTCTTGCCTATGTAGATGGAATAGCATTAAGACAGGAAGGGTGACACAAGTTCCCTCTGGTGTAGAAGCTCTGAAGCTAGGTACATACAGTTTTGATGGTTCATAAAGATATATTTACTATGTCTTTCATAGTCAGAACTGAAAAACACTCATTTTTGAGTCGTGTCACTTTAGAAATACTCCAACTCCACTGCTTCAGCAAGGAGATACTTAAAACATTTTACCTTATACTATATTATTATATTACATCATAGTTTATATGAAAGAAATATTCTTTTATAGATTGCCTTACTTTAAAAAAAAAAAAAAAAAAAAAAAAAAAAAAAAAAAAAAAAAAAAAAAAAAAAAAAAAAAAAAAAATTTCTTAATCACTTAGGGCGGTTTAAATTTCTCATTTATACATATAAATATAACAGAATTCATTTGTAATCGAACAAAGCCCTCACATTGCTACCATTTTACAACACTTACATAAAATAAAACTTTAGGACAAAATATGACACAACCTACCGCGTAAATGTATGTTTGGTGCGTGTGCGCGCACGTGTGTGATGTTCTTGCGCGCGCGCGCGTGTGTGTGTGTGTGTGTGTATGTGTGTGTGTGTCTGTGTGTGAGAGAGAGAGCGTGGTTTGTTCAGGAGAGGCTTCAAAATTGAAAATACAGTCTTTATATTAAATACCTTACAATTCACACACAATAATGATTTTCATCTTGCAATAAACAAAATTATTATTTATTACTGTCGCAATTTGTCATTCTTTATTTTGTTATATTCTATACATTACATTATAAAATCAATTATTTGGTTTGATTTAATTATTTATTTTATTTTATATTAATGTTATTATTATTTTTTTTATTTATTTATTTATATTTTTTTTTAATTTATTTTTTTTCCTCATTTATTTTTTTTTTAAATTTTTATTTCTTTTTCTTTTTTTTTTTAAATTGAATATAATGAATTTATATTCTTTACCCTTTATATAGTTTTATGTGAGCAAATCACCTTGCCGTTGTGAAGCTCCATGAATAAATAAATAAATAAATAAAAAATAAATTTGTAATCGAATAAAAATAAATTACGTTAAGATAATATAGTTGAAATTGAACGCTTAAGAAGCAAAAAGTAGTGTTGTTTAAATAGTTTAATTTAGTACATTGGCCATGGGCGTATATAGAAAATAATTTCAGAGGAGGAAGGGAGAATTTCGGGGGGGGGGGACTGAGAGCATTTCCGGGACTATGGAATGTCCCCATAGAACACTTTAGAAATACCAGTGGGATATGAGGTTTTCTTGTCTAGTAATGTGTTGATTCACGCAGCTCCTGCGTCCATGTGTAGTGCCGATCTACCTGAACGATATAATCGTGATCCCCCCCCCCCCCCCCGAATATATGACACACTAAACCTTGACCGATTTTTTACCGTTATCTTATCACAAGGTGAGTTTTATAATAACTACATACTCATTACATTATTTCATTTTTTTATTCTTCTAATGATTGTTTAAAGTTGCTTGCGTGTCTTCTTTCATGATTTTTTAAACTTTCTCAAGGGCATTCAGCAAGTATTCTTAATAATATGTAAATGAATTAATTCCACCAGCTCATTATGAAATGTTTTTTCTTCATATTATTATAAATCGTTGCATTTTAATTTTCTCGTAGAGCAGATCACCCTTGTTGCGAAGTCCTGCCTGTGTGCCACATTTGTTCATAGGCTAGGTGAAAAACGTCTACCAGCTGTCTGTCTGTATGTTTGTTCCTTATACAAAGCCACTCAGTTCGTCTGATTTTGATCCAACTTGGCACACATGTAGGTCTTGATTCGGAGAGTCACAGGCTAGGTTAAAATAGTCTAGGACTCACAGTTCGGACTACGAAATCTATGAACCCAAGTAATTATAAATTTGCGTTATTACGTTTTAATATTTCTTATTTGGTTTCTAATTTATATTTACTTTTAGCACTTTCCTCCGAAGGAAAGTAGCTATTGAGGTTGGACTCATGACGGAATTTTTGAAAAATTTCTTCAAATCTTTATCGATCCTACCTAGTAGACACCGAAAATGACACCCGTTAAAATTTATATATATCTATATATATATATATATATATATATATATATATATATATATATATATATATATATGTATATGTATATGTGTGTCTGTTAACACGATAGCGGCCAGAGTTTTAGTTTTTTCGTCACGAAACTTGGTATATAGCATTCAATTGGCAAACGATTGAACGAGTTCGTTAACCACCAAAATCGGTCCACCGGAAGGGGGGGTTTACCCCGAACTCAAAACACTAATTTGACCATTTCAGCCGTAATATTTGTTATATTTCAACGAAACTTGGTATTCGTAGTGGTAATATAGAGAGAAAAGTGAGATATAAAAATGAACTAAATCGGTTGATAAGGAGGGGGGGTTTACTCCTGACCGACAATACCAATTCGCCACTACCAGCCGTGATTTTAGGTATATTTCGACGAAACTCGGTATTCATAGTGGTAATCTACAGGTAAATATGTGTTGTAAAAATAAACTAAATCGGTTCATTAGGAGGGGGGGTTTACTCCAGACCCACAATACAAATTCGCCACTACCAGCCGTGATTTTAGGTATATTTCGACGAAACTCGGTATTCATAGTGGTAATCTACAGGTAAATATGTGTTGTAAAAATAAACTAAATCGGTTCATTAGGAGGGGGGGGGGTTTACTCCGGACCCAAATTACTAATATACTCATACCGGTCGTAATTTCTGCTGTATTGTAACGAAACGCGGTATACGTCGTGGGTAACTCATGAGAAAGAAGTGTTGTAAAAATGAGCTTAATCGGTCAATCGGAAAGGGGGGTTTACTTTGTAATATATTTCAATAGAAAAGCCAGCCAGACATAGGTTCACAAAGGCGCCGCAAGGAGCGCTTTCTACCACTAGAGGGACTGTATCCGGTTCCTGCGTTAGATCAAAATACGATAATATGAGGTTTTTTGTATTTATTACGTAGTGTACCATGTGTAAACATAACTCTGGAAGCAAATTAATAATTTATCAGTTACTCATTACAAAATTAAAAGAGAACTATTCATGTTTTAATTTTATTTATGTAGGATATTTTAAGCAAATTGTTCTGGAAAGCAGTCTACACTACCCAAATTCTGAGGAAAGTGCTTAGTTATGCAGCTCCTGCGTGACGGACTTTTTGCTTTAGATGCAGAAACTAGGTGTAGCATGGCGCGCTGGGTAACAGCTAGTCATCTACGAAGCATTCAATGTCCTATTTCAAGTGCGAATCCCGGGTTTGAAACACCCTTATTAGCATTCTGTTAACAGTAAATCAGTCGTATAAATTAAAACATTGAATTTCAATTGCATCCTTTTTCAATCAGGTTTATGAATCAGCATTCCATGGAGTAAACATTCGCCTTTCCTATCTTCAAGCACTTCTAGAACTTAGACTTGGATTTCCCAACATCCGGAATTCCTGATTCGCCCTTACTCTTCTAAGGTTCTGATTTGAGAACACACCGAGCATGAAACAGGATCTTGTCCAGATAATGTTTCTAAAGAATATTAGTTAGAATGAATAAATAAAAGTAAGTAATTTCTAGAGAATATTAACTAGCGGATCGGGAAGGAACCTGTCAGTGATGCAACATAATAAATTATGATTTGATTGATGTTAGTGTCACTATTTCCTTTATTGTCCTATCAATGTTACTCAACCTGTCTCCTTTCCTCTTCCTGTATATCCTCCTTCCTCCCCACTTCTAGTTCATCCGTAATAAAGGAGTGTTTATTCTAAGAATAACTCCCTTAGCTAACAATAGCTAGGTGTTGTTAGAACGAGGACGCTATCCCTCCCTCCCTATATGTAATGCTGATACTGTAGAGGTATCTCGTTCCTGATCACAACACATACTAAGGATATACTGTGGTCAGCAATCAGTCCAGGCAACTAAAAGTGATAGATAGAAATCTTTGAAATACAATTTGAAACTTCATAAGTTTTTTTTCAGCTGCATAGTTAGGAGATGAACATGTCAAAATTCCCCGCCCGTATCCTTTGTGCCTGGGGGGAGGGGGGCTTAGAAGGTCCCATTTTTCGGGTTTTC
This sequence comes from Gonocerus acuteangulatus, assembly GCA_946811695.1. NCBI lineage: Eukaryota > Metazoa > Arthropoda > Insecta > Hemiptera > Coreidae > Gonocerus > Gonocerus acuteangulatus. The sequence goes on from OX328131.1 coordinate 47,071,940, forward strand.
ACTTATATCTCGGAAACCCTGCGTCCTAGCGACATGACCATTCTATTACAAATGAAAGCTGATTAAATATGCTACAAGTTCTAGTCATTCAAGGTTTTAGAGATATCTTTAGTTTTCGACATATCCACTATTAAAAGATTGTCATTTTGGGAAAAAAAAAACACTTTTTGATATTCTCGACCAGATATCTCTTCAACGACAAACCCAAAAAATAAATGCTGGTTATAGGGTTGTAGAGCATTACATTCGCTCCAAATATATATATTACTTTACTATTTTATGTATTTTATTTATTAACCTCCCCCTCCCCCCCGGCACAAAGGCTGCGGGCGGGGACTTTTCGTATGTTGACCTCCTAACTAGCTGAAAAAAGTTACCAAGTCAAAAATGTTATTCCAAACATTTCCATCTATAGCTGTTTTTAAGCATTTTTAGCCTGGACTGAATATATTCCGGTTGCCGGATTTTCCTTCGCGGATTCCGACCCTCGAACAACGACACTAGAAGATAAAATTTTAATTTCGCTTTCGACTCTCAAACTCTGCTCCTCCAGATATGAATCGAATGGTCTACCCCTGACCCGAAATAGCTCCCATATATTTATCTATATAATTCCATTTTATCTAACCTTTTTCCATAAATATCATTCATAAAGTGTTTATTTTGTATACTAAGATAATGATTTACTGTTTGCAGCCGACGGAAGCGCTGGGAGTCCGTTACACCAATAAGACTGTTCGGTATGAAGGTTATAAGCTCAGACTCCCCATGGTCCTTGGATGATGATGGGATACCATCCTTGATGGCTGGATCAGTGTCCCTGTTCAGGCTGTTCGGAACAGGATGGACCAATCAGACATACTTCGTACTCACCACCAAACCAGGCAGGTCTGGGGAGCCTTGTGAGTTCCCGGCCACCGACAAGCACCAGGTAAAATATATTCAACTATATTACAACTAGAATAAGATAAATACTCCTAACAATAATAATAATAATATGCGTAACAAAGGGTCTTAATAAATCCTGTATTCTAGAATTAAAAATTTAAGAGATAATGAATATTATAAATGTATAGAGTTTTATCAGTTTTGAGGTATTTTTGTGTGTGTTTACGAGTGAATTACTCCTCTTAACTTCTAAGATGACGTCTTTTAATGAAAACAAACTTTGGCCTTATTTTGGTTTTCCCGTCTAAAGTCTTTCGTAAAATTGTAAATGCCCCTTTCTATGTCTCCAACAAAACCCTGCACAATGACCTTAACATCCCATTTGTCCTTGACCTTGCTAAAACCCGTTTCCAAATGTTCCATTCCAAATTGCCTTAACATCCTAATTCTAATGTTATTTTATATTGAGATGAAATTAATTACTTTAATAGCTGTTAATAATGTATATTTATTTTTTTATAAAAGTGTTTAGTGATGCGTGTTGCAGATCGATCCAGACAGCGTGGCTGAGAGTCTGAACACAGCATTGCTGCGCATAGATATCCCTGATAAAGCAGACACGGAGTTGCCTTATTACTTCTGCGCGCGCATAGAGGAACCGAATAAGACCGACCACGCACCTTGGGGCCACATGGGCGACGATGTACAGCTGACTATGCACTTGTACAAGAAGATGATACCAGTCTGGTTTTCTATCATCGTAATGACAACCTGTCTCTTCTTCTCGTCCCTTTTCTCGGGTCTGAATCTAGGTCTGATGTCTTTAGATAGGACTGACTTGAAGATCATCTGTAACACCGGTACGCCGAAGGAACGGCAATACGCCAAGACCATTCTACCTGTCAGGGTTCTTGGTAACTATCTCTTGTGCAGTATCCTTCTTGGTAACGTCATGGTCAATTCCACCTTCACCATCATCATGGACGATCTCACTTCCGGTCTGGTCGCCGTGGTCGGATCCACATTGGCCATTGTCATCTTCGGCGAGATCACGCCGCAGGCCATCTGTTCCCGTCACGGCCTCGCCATCGGCGCAAAGACCATCCTCATCACCAAAGTGGTTATGGTCATAACATGGCCGCTTGCATATCCGATCTCCAAATGCCTGGACTGGGTTCTTGGAGAGGAAATTGGTGCAGTTTATACAAGAGAACGCCTTAAAGAATTGGTAAAGGTAAGTTTAATGCAATTTTATTTGTTTATACATTTTTATAAATATGTAAACAAATAAATCTTTTTAGAAATAAGTTATATTATTTTATTTATATACTTGGCTTTCAAATTAATGCCCTAACCAAAGAGGCTTGTGCAATACATATTTCATTTTCATCTGTATATGTCTTACATAATACTAAAAGTACTAAATGTACCAAAATGATATTATATAATATAAAATACATAATAAAAAACAGATATACATGCTAAAAAATCACTGAACATTAATAAATGCTACACACTATATGATATCTATCTTTAATATTGATAACAAAATAAAGTACAAATTGAATTTACGTTTTTAAAGAAATGCTCACATACATAACTAATCTGAAAGCAGTATAAGAATAAATTAACAGATTGCATGCTTTATGACCTTTTCAGTAATCCATAACACATTTTTAACAAGTTTAAAAATAATTTATTGTACTTAAAGAATTTTGTAGGGTTGTCGTCAATGTTCGTAGAAATGATTGGTAAATATTTGCGAGAATTAGATAGTGAGTTTGGCTGATTAGTAGAGCACCCAAGATCTGGAGGTCTCAAGTTCAAAAATAGGAAGCGCAATAAAGGTTGTTTTCTTGTAGTGTCGTCGTTGGAAGATTTAGGCTTTCCCTTGACTCACCAAGCAGGTGGATATCTGTAAGAGGAAAATCATGCGGCCGGACTATAGTATTGACCACGTAATCTCCCTAAAGTGCCGTCAGAACGATATACCTGTTCTGGTAAATCATCGGGATGTTGTCTGTTAATAGCAATATCCCACGAAGGAAGCTGCGATCCAAGTTGAGCCGCCAAGCGGAGGAACGACTTTCCTTGGACGTACTCCTCGGGGTACATTCGACGGCCGAGCTGGAGGTACTCGTCAGGTCTTGGTCCTGTGGGTATGGCTAGCGCTGGAGGCTATATGACGGACACGAGACTCGCACTCCCTTGGGTGTTGAGGTAGCTACTGTACCTGTTCTCGTAAATACATCGGGATGTTGTCTGTTAATAGCAAGATCCGACGAAGGAGGTTGCGACCCGACCTTTCCTTTGGGTGTACACTTCGGGGCAGGCTGGGGGTCCCCCTACCCTTGGATGCCATCCTTTGGTGTGGCTACCGATGAAGGCTATATGACGGATACGAGACTCGCACTCCATCGGGTGTTGAGGTATTGCTGTAGAGTGACCAGAACTGAGTTAGAATTGGGCAAAGTCCTCTAGTATTCCGGGATACGGAAGTTAAATAGCTAGCTTCTTATCTGTTGCAAAACCCCGGGACTTCTCAGGAACCTCAACATCTTCCGTAGACTGGTCAGGGGGTTGTCAAGATCCGGATGAAAATAAAGGCTCCAGCACACCCTTGGTCGTTTCAACCTTTTACGGCATAAGCTCCTGTTAGGGGAAAATAAATTATTTGCGTTGCCTTCGTTGCCCCTTAATTACTTTTGTTAATTTTGGTTTCTTTATGGAGGATTTTGCTCAGTTTGCGGAGCCCCTGCGGGTTAGACGTTTTGTTTCGAAACTACCACGGAAATTTATTTTCCTTTTATATCTATAAAATTGAAACTTCAGTACCTTCTCCCCCCCCCCCCGGAGATAATCTTGGTAAGATCCTGTGCGTCTGTGCAGTGTCGAACCTCCTTGGCTATATTATCGATCCTCCATTCTGCTCCCACTACTGCGGTCTCATGCAACCCTTGTTTGTTTACATTCTTCATTCTGTTTGTATTTACTTCGGACAGCTGTTAAATATGCAACCCCTACCCCCACCGTTCTTTCCTAATACATATTAGACAGCGAAATAAAGATATTTATATTTACAGAGATTTATTTTTATTTAATTCGTGCAGTCTTATTCGGAAGGAGGAATAGCTTAGATTTAGTTCAAATATTTGTAGGATATAATGTAGATTGTAAAGCTGCGTGTCCTATTGCTTACGTTATATTACTTACAACCGGGTCTCTCCGTGGTCTAGTGGCTAGCGCCACCAAACGCCAAAACCAATTTTACCACATTCCGAGAATATCTACCTATTGACGTTGTACTCATCTTTCACAAAATCTTTAATGACCTTACCTACTAGACACCGAAAACAACATCCGTTTATATATACTCACGGACACATACACACAAATTTGAGCCACTGGTATTTTCCTAATATATGGGTTTTGAAACTTGAAATTTTGCAGTCGTTACTTCCGAGTTTCGTCATGAGATTAATCTCTTAAGCGGGTTTCCTCCCTATGAAGAGACGAAAAAACCGCGCTAAAATTAAAAAGAAAGTTTTCTAAAGATATAAAAGAAGTATACATATATGAAGAAATGATAGAGAAATAGACATAATCTAAAGGAAATATTAAATAATTGATGTAAAATGGCCCAGTAATAACCAAAGAATAGAACAGCTAAACTTCCCTAACAGCAGAGAAAGATGATATCAGAAATAATGAGAAATTACTGGTCTGAAAAAAAAGCATTCAGCATCAGCAAAATAAATAACTGATTGAACGCGTTCCCATCTCAAAGATATAAACATTGAAACAAGTTTAGCTGTTGCATATCCAATATCTTAAGTCTCTAGCTTCCTGTGAGGGCCGAATGATCCTGGTAGAAAACTACTGGTCCTGGTAGATTACTTGGAAATGTTTAATGCAAAGGGAACACAACAGATCGATACAAAGAGGTAGATGAAACAGCTGTACTATCGATCTTAGCGTTCCATTCATTGGGTTCAATACAAGGAGGTAGATGTACTATCGATTGTAGAGTCCCATTCATGCATTGAATGGAGAACGAACCCAGACAGTTCAAGGACAGCTTAGTAGGTTTCCTGTTTACTAGCAATAACTCAGGCAGGTTATGCACTGTCTAGCTACCGCAATGTATAGCTACCGTTTACCCGGAGCAAAATACATATTGCCTCTTCTTTAGATGTGGCTCTAGACGAACATTTCTGGGGGGGGGGGCTAATTTAGTATGGGCCGACCCATACTAAATTACTATGGGGATGTAGAATCAAATATTTATAACGAGGCACCAGAAAATCATTAAGGAGATATTTGATAAACTAACAACATACGTTAATTAGAACTTATTACTATTAATATGCCTAAACAATTTTCTAACTTAACCGAAAAATATTGTTGATTTTCATTTTGGGGGCTAAGCCCCTCCAAGCCCCCCCCCTTTAGCCGCCACTGTATGGCAGAGATAGTGATGGGGAGTTTAAGTCACCTGATTGTTCTGTTGTTGACACTACTGCCTTGTTTACTTGTCATCAATGCTTGTCTATCTCACTAAGCTAGATTTGTTCCAAGTGACTAGTACTCCTTCTTACGTTCACGGACTAGTGCATTCAGTCCGGTCCGCTGTACCTCCCCGTGGTCTAGTAGCTATCGCCTTCTCATTCAGGAGAGGAGGGTTCAAGTCACGCCTGTAGGAGTGGCATTTCAGGACCCGTTGGGAGAGCTCCCTACTGCACCATGGGATGGTTAGGGACGGTCGCAGGCGTATTGGCCGAGGTGGGGAAGACATTCCTGTCAATTGTAAAATATGAGTTATGGTCTTCCAATGATTGCCGGTGAGAGGGCCGTTTTTCAATATACATATCATTTTTTATACTAGAAAATTATTTTTAAAAAATTCAAGCTAGGTATTTTTGCGTAAGGGGATGTTAGTAGAACATGTAAAAAACAGAAAAGCGAAATAGGCCACCATTTGTCAATTGGAATGGAATGACCCACGTAAACGTTGTTAATGGTCATTTTGTTAAATATCATTTTCTTCCTCATGAATTGTAAATTCGAAAAATGCAATAAAAAAATTGACCTTGAATAACATTTCAAGGTCAATTTTGCAGGGGTTAATATGGGTGTTATTTTTCCCGATCTCGCATTGGAGAATCATCTGGCCAATGGATGACCATTATTTCTGGGACACCTTGTACATAGCTCGTGTATACTATGAATGAGTTAACATTAAAAGTCCGACTCGCAGGAATTGCTTCATCTTAGCCGATTTCCGATCTATCCACGGTGTCTTTTCGAAAGCTTGGGATAGAAACGGTTATTACTTTCTTTTGATACCGTATTTTGGGGTGAGTTCGGACAGGTAGTACGAGTTCGGACAATAGTGCATGGCGCAGGAAATCACGTGACCTGGAGCAAACGTTTTCATTAGGGTCATAATTGGCATGACAAATACTATCGATATTGTATGTTTCCCATGTAGGTAAGGCGAAATCGCCCTGAGAACACTATGAAGTGAGTAACGAATATTTTAATGTGAGTTGTAATTTCCATGATTTTCGAAATGCTAGAAACAAACGTCTGTGTAGGGGCTCTAGAAGTAATTAAACCCTAATTTTTCATATTTTATAGTAGGTTTACATGTTGGCTAATGATACATAAATAAATATATTAATTTTTTTGGTTCAAAAGCTTTTTTTTCTTCGTTAAGTAAAAAACTCGCATACCATGGGGTGAGTTCGGACATGTATCAATTATACCCGCGTCCTTCTGGCTTAAAGGAAAACAGTATTTATTCCAAAGAGGCTTTGAAAAATTTGGTTGACGATGTCAAAACAAAGAAGAAGACTCTGAAAGAGGCAGCGTATCGATTTAGGTATTTCGATGTACAACGAAATACCTACATCAACTTTAAATGATAAAGTTAGAGGAATGCACACCAAAAAAAAAAGTGGCGGCCAAACAAAATTGAGTCAAGAAGAAAAAAAAATATCAAAGGGAATTTAAGCTGCAGCTGAATGGGACTTTCCATTAACTCGATTGAGATATTCGCCAAATCGTAAAAACATATTTGGATGGTCAGGAAAAAATTCACAGGATTTTAAAGCAAGCTCAGACTGGAATGGTTTTAAGGCTTTATGAAAAGGAATCAGCCATAAACGGAACGCCTTACACAAAGCATCAAAAGGTGTAGAGCAGAAGTTGATAAGGAAAAAGTGAAAGAATATTTTGTTAATCTAAAAAATATTATAGAAAATATTTCTCTTTAGAATATCGTCAATTATGACCGAGCTCACTCCAACTATTGGTTAAGTTAAGATTTTTACAGAAATTAAAGTCTGTCCGAACTCACCCCACACGTAGGGGTGAGCTCGGACACATTTTAGCTATAAGAAAAATTGAAAATTTTTGAGATATTCAAAAAACAAAATACACTATTCGATAGAGGAATGTTAAGAGTTCATAAATTAATTTTTCCAGATTTTTACAAAAATTCTGTCTTTTTTAATTACGAGAAAACCTCGAAAATGTGTCCGAACTCACCCCAAATGACGGTACTTTGTGAAAAACTGAAACACCTCCTGAAACAACATCTCCATGAAATACAGATTTACAATCCACAGAAATGTGGGAGTAACCAACTCCAAGCGGAAACTACATGCCCCGTCTCCTAGATTCCAGATCATTCTTAACGAAACCTGTTCTATATCGCTTTTCGAAAACAAACATTTTCCTTCTATATCGATTTCACTTTCTTACAGTTGTTTTAATTTTTTTTTTTTCATCGAACTTTTGTACGGGGGCTTTGTACACGTACTTGGAGGATTTGTTTGAGGGAAGGAATACGAAAACTATGGGTCAAGTAGATCGTGGCGAGTGCAAAACCCAGAGCGCATATACGTGCCATGCCTCTGATGCCCGCATATACGCGTTTAGAGCGTTGGGGGCGCTGCCTTTGATGCCCGCATATACGCTTTTAGAGCGTTGGGGGCACTGCCTCTGTTGCGATGGGGCCCTGCCTTTTACGCTAGCATATGTGCGCTCAGAGCTATCTACAGGTTTCGTAGGGGATCTTTTCTCCCGAACACCGCCAAGTGTAGAAGCCTTTCCACTCTTGGGGACAGAACCAAGAACCGTTTTCGTAAGAAATTTAGTAAGCTTTCGGATGATTGCCAACCAATTAATTGGATTTCTCCCCTCACAATTTATTATGTAATTGTACATATTCCAACATCATGCCTCACAATGTTATTGTTGCAAAATTATTGGAAATATGTATGACCGATTTTCAACCGATTTCCAGATATTCAAGAAAATATACGAGAATCCCAAACGTATTTTCATTTTGTTTTCTATTATTTTCTAAACAACAAATTTAACCAAAAATTGTATTTATTATTTCGAAGAAATTACAATTGTCACGACGTTTTGTCAACTCAATCCGCCATTTTCGATTATTGAAAACGGAAATTCTAGATTTACTATATATATATATATATATATATATATATATATATATATATATATATATATATATATATATATATATATATATATATATGTTTATATATATACACACATATATATATATATATGTTTATATATATACATATATATATATATATATATATATATATATACACATATACTTATATATAAAGACAAGTTTAAACCATCGGTAATTTCGTGACGAATGGATCCTGCAACGTAGACATCACCGAGAACTCCTCGCCGGCATAATGAGGTCCACTTCATGAGCGGGTTTCCTCCTTATGGAAGTTGAAATGAGTTATGAGGTACATATAATATTAACTATGAAATATATAATAAAAATAAAATTAATTGGTATTGGTTGTTCATAATTGCATCTTTAGACTTTGCCCCTTCACGGCGCATTCTGATACTAACACTGCACGACAGAGCAGCGTTCTACCATAGATAGTTAAATATTTGGTAGGCGTTTTCGCAATTTCTCCTCCCATTTATATTGCAAGCAAATCGATATAGTTGCGGATCATCATAAATATATATATATATATATATATATATATATATATATAAAATGATATTACAGCATAACGGAAATATTCGATTAATTAGAAAAATATAATGCTCATTTTGTAATTATATTCTGGCAATAGTTCAAATATAAAGGATTCCTCTCCTTATCAAATATTTTTATGCCGCCACGGTGGCTGCGAGTGCTAAGGTAATGGGTTTGATTCCTACTAGGGGTGGTGGGTTTTCTTTAGAAAAAGAGGCATCAGCCCTATCCTTGTTAGAAAAGGGTGGTGACCTATAGATAACCGCTCCAAAACTTGTTGCTATGTATCAACGAGTATGGGGACTTCAAAATTTAAATCAAAAATAATATTTGTACAGTAGAAAAATTAAAAAGAATGACTATTTTTACTCCACGATCAAACAAAGCAGTCTGTTGTCAGTCTTTTCAAGGGTTTTAGCGTTTTGCTTGAATCTCTTTTTAAGCGTTTTATCCTTCTCCCCATAAGAAGGAAATCCGTTGACACAATCAAACAATACCAATGATTAATACATATGTATCTATTCAAATATATATGCAAAATGTTAAAAAAAAGTTATACCTTTATATATATATATATATATATATATATATATATATATATATATATATATATATATATATATATAGGGGCAACATATTGTATAACTTTTTTTAACATTTTGCAGCACTCTCAGTCGGCTTTGACACACATTTCTCCATTTTTATGGAAATATATATTATAATATATATTTCTTTTAATTAGTTTTGATATAATTTATCAATTATTATTAAATTATAAAATAACAAATTTAAAAAGAGTTGAAAAAAATGTACAACTGTCTAATGAAGCAAAATGGGATTCCTGTAAAATATTACGTAAACTGACTCACTACAGGTGAATGCTGTATCAACAATTATATATATATATATATATACATATATATATATGTATACATATATATATATATAATACATACATACATGTACATCACATACTGTTTTCGCTTCTTCAGGAGCCAAAATTACTCTATATTTACAGGCAACCTTCAGAAAAAAACGTTCTGCCATGACGGCCATGTTCCTGAGGGAAAGCAGTAAACATGGTTTTTTGATTATTATATATCAGGCAGGAGGTAAAAAATAATACTCAGAAATAGTAAATATGATTTATTTCTTACTGCTCTCCTAGTTTCAGACCGTTTGTGCCTCATCAGGAGCTTTACTTAAATACATTCACTGGCTCTAAAGATACAGAACTATAGAAGGAGGTATATAACTTGTCACTTGGGGAAAGCGAAGAAGAGGCTCGATGTTGCCAGTTCTACGTCCCTCAGCCCCCACTCTGCGTAGATGCAGGACTAGAAGTGGCAACCCAGCAAGGCCATCATTGGCAAAAGGCGCCTTCACCTACCCCTACAGCCGAGTGACAAGTTCTTTCCCTCTTACTATAGTTGAGGAGTAATTAAGAAATCATATTTACTAATTATTTTTACTTTCCGCAAGGTATGTAATAAATGCACTTAACACTTTCAATAAACACTTTCTTGAGTCTATCTGAATAATAACAATCTGTTTGTGAATCTGATCAATTCAACATGATTCAAGCCGAGATAAGCGTGGAATGAAGAATTCAACAATCGTAAGGGAACTTGATGTTATTTTTAGGTGCTGGTACATACCTTGTAATTGTTGTTAGTACTTACTCTTAGTCTAAATGCATGCGTTCGTAGTTCATTCTTCATATTAGATAGAAATATTCAATTCCAATTATAGTAGTGCAGTATAACCAACAAAAATTATTATTATTAAATCATTTTTGAACAAATATTTTTAGCTGAGGGAAACATTAAATTAATACAAATTTTCTATTTTCCCCCATTTTATCAAATTAATCTTGATATATTTGGTTTATCATAGATTATGTTTGTTAGAATTTATAAACAAAAACTATAAACGAATAATTACTATTTAAAGCTTAATAAAACATTATTTATATTTTCATTCTCTTCAATTAATTAATTAAATTTTTGCTGTCCGCAAAAGCTTTGATTTCCTCATTAAACCAGATAAATTAATATGACCTCATTTTAAAGGCAAATTTATTTTTACTACAGATAAAATGATATCTGTACATCCCTCTTACATGCATAAGTATTACACCAACACGAGGTATTCCACTTAAGATGGCTGTAAGATATTTTCTGAGCAAATATCGGAGAGAGGAATACTCTGGATAAATAGTTATAGGTTCGACTTGAACTTTCAAAATTTCAGTTTTCAACTATAGGTGTCATCTGAAGCATTAGTTATCTTTTTAATAAAAATTTAACAAAGATGAATCAAATATTGCAAACTTTAATTGAAATTATTTAAATTTAGGAAGGATATCTTTTGGGAGGAGGAGAAAATTTGTATTAATAACTTCCATTATTCATCACAAAAAGAATCTTTATTTAATTTTCCTGGCTTCTTTTTTCACACATTTTATTCTGCATGATTTTAGGAACAAAATCACAATTCGATCAATGTCTTGACAAAAATCATTTCCTCTTGTATTGAATTTGAACATTCATCATTAAATAGTCAGAATTTGATTATTATTATTATTATTTTTTTTTTTTATTTGCTCCATAATTATAGCTAAATGAAATGAAAGAGTTGTGTAGTTGACTATTTGAAGCAATTTGATGGTTGTGGTTTAGGTGAAGGGATACGGGGATTTGAGAAATATGTTTAACTATTGTCAATGTTGCTCAGGATTGTCTAGGGTGTGGGAAATGTAAAGCTTACATAAAACTGACTAAAATATAACAGATCCCAACCTGGCAATATCATTTAACTATAAAATTAAGATTTAAAAAAGAATTATTTTCATTTTAACCAAACTCATTCTTCGTATTATTTTATTTAACTTATTTGTCAATGATTTACTTGTTTTGTTGATAATTTATTTGAATAGTTTAGAATCAGATGAAGATAGTTAGCCATTGAGGTAATAATAAGACATGGAATCCTGGGGTTTGGCTAATAGGAAATGTAAGATATTTCCAAAAATCTTTTTGAAAATACCTTACATTTAAATACTTCTACGTTTTCTCTCTTAGCCGAATCATAACCATTCCTTTACTGCTTTTCAATAATTTAGCATATTTATAAATTACTCTCCTATTTAATGCAAACTAAATAGTTTTCATATTGTTTTGGGAATTTTGTGTAAGTTTCATATTAAATCTCCCTAATATTTATACCAAAAGTTGCCAATCTTCAATAATATTTCTCCAATCTTTGCATTTATTTTATTCAAGAATACTGACATCATATCCCTCATGAAATAATAAATGATGAATGAATGAAACTTTTAAAATGATAAATTTCTCCAGTTTTGCTGACTATTTGTAATTTGGACCACAAGAACTCATTCAGATAAAATAAAAGCCGAAGAATTAGGAACGAGATAATAAAATTTCAATCCTATTGGAATAAAATACTTGTTATCATCCTTTAATAAATTCTCTTTCCCAAAATTTAATTTATAATACCCTAAAGATATGTTTAATCTTTGTATATTCGTTGAGCGATCAAATGTCTGTCTATCTGGTTGGCAATGGTGATTAATTCCTATAAAATGCCATTTGAATATTCTAAACTACCTGCACTTAAATGTTTTAGTTCATTTTCTTCATTCTTATCTCCTACACAAGTTATGAAAGCATCTCTTCTCTTCTTTTCTAGTTGACAACCGAATTCAATGATCTTCAGAAGGATGAAGTAAACATCATATCGGGGGCGTTGGAATTGAGCCAGAAAATCGTGAAGGATGTGATGACAAAGATTGAAGACGTGTTTATGCTTTCCATGGACGCTGTCCTCGACTTTGAAACTGTTTCAGAAATTATGAAATCTGGTAAGTATAGTTCTTTCATTTACCATTACAAATTAAAGATAAATACATTTTAGTCACAATTCATTGTTTTAAGTTTATACATTTTTTCATTGAATCAATACAAAAACTCTTCTTTGTTATGACTTCTGCATTGGTTTCCCAGCTCACACATACACACTCACTCACACTCTCTCTCTCTCTCACGCACACACTAGTATTTTTAAAGTCACAACTAAAGAAAAAAAAAACAAAAAAACAAACTCAACTGAAAATGAGTCACTCTTGCCCATGTAGGGGGAACAGGATTAAGACAGGAAGAGTGCCACAAGTGCCTTCTGGCTGCGTATGACGTGGCAGTAGACAGCACACCGTATATTCTTCAATTCTATTTTATTATATTTTCAGGCTTCTCAAGGATTCCTGTTTTTGAAGGTGTTCGAACAAATGTTGTCTCAATGTTGTATATAAAAGATTTAGCCCTTGTCGATCCGGATGATAATACACCTCTCAAGACTGTTTGCCAGTTTTATCAAAACACCTGCTACTTTGTATTTGAAGATACGACATTGGATGTACTTTTCAAGCAGTTCAAGGAAGGTAGGCAACTGTTTATCTTATTATTTAATATGATAAAATAAGTATATTAACTGTTTAACATGGATTCCTCACTTAAGAGACTTAGAGATTCAGATCAGAACGGCAGAATAGTCTTCTATAACTTTTAGAAGACTCACCCTGTTCTCGTGAAGTGCTAATTTTTAGCACTGGGTTTATAACATAGCTCCTAAATTAGTGCTGAAATATTAGCTTTTAGCAAATGCTAATTTTTGCCCAATCCTGCCTGAACCACTCGCCCAACTGAAATGTACGTTTGAGGGACATCATTTTTGTTTTGCTCCAATGAAACTAGCTTTATAGATAAGATCGTCCAGAATGTTTGTTGAGATTTTGAAAATAAGCTCTTAATTCATTCAATTTATAATCAATACAGTGGCTATATTTGTTTAAATATTTTTAATCCTTTACTAACAGAATTAAAGGCACATAAACAGATGTAGCCTTTTATTCATTATAAGTTGAAAGAATTATGAAAAACCTAATTTTTAAAATCTCTAAGAGCTTTCCTGGTAATCCAATAATATTAAAATTAATGGCAAAGTTGTATTTTGAAAACAATTTTTTATTTTATTTTAGTTTTTGCACAATTTGGTGATAAAACTATGGCTTTCTTCTTAGATTCTTAAGAATAAAATTCAATATTGATACAAAAGTATCTGTCTGTCGATTATTTTGTGAATTGTTAAATGTTCTGTCTGTTTTGTTACATTAATCCAACAAAAACAGAAAATCTTTTTATTGGATTAATTCGCAAAAAATCCAATTAACCACATGGCTGTTGTTATTTTTACTTTTTCAAATTTTGTATAAATGTGTATGCATGAGGTATTTAATAATTTTGAAAACAAGAAAGCAGTGCAAGGAAATGTTTATTTGATAGAATTCAATTTTTTTCAGTTTTGAATGCTTTATATTCCATCTTTTTTAATTATTATTATTTTTTAAAACATATTTTCAGGTTTTATTAAATAATAATTAATTTGTAGGAATTAAGGGCCACATGGCTTTTGTTCAAAGAGTTAATTCAGAAGGAGAAGGAGATCCTTTCTATGAAACTGTTGGTTTGATAACTCTTGAAGATGTCATCGAAGAACTTATCCAAGCTGAAATCAACGATGAAACAGATGTTTATAGTAAGTTATTAAATCAAACCTTTTTCCTTTATTAATACATTTTCTATAAATTCTTCTTTATTATCTATTTCTCCTTTCTCCTAATTACTTCCAAGGAGGCTCCACCGAGCAGTGGTTGCTAAGGTATAAGCGTAAAGTCGTGGATTCGATTCTCACTAGGGATAATGGATTTCATTTGTAAATAGAAATAATATTATCCCTGTCTATAAAATGGCGGTAAATTATAGATTACTAAACCCAAAACTCTATCTCATCTATAAGTGGAAGTTAAAAATTTAAACAAATAATCCATTGTAGATGAGTTACGTATTTTACTCTTGTTTCTATTAATTTGATTTGATCCAGCTGTGTATAGGGTAATTTAAATAATGTGAAATTATATATTTTATAAATATCTTATCAGATTTCTGTATAAATATATTTATTTTATGAGTAAAATTTTTTTTTATGAGTGGTAAGCCGTGTGCACTCCACGCCTAAGGTCTGGGGTTCGATTCTCATTGGGGTGATGATTTTTCTTTAGAAAAAAGAAAAAGCATCAGCCCTATTCTAGCTATAAAAATGTGTCAACGTGTAGAAAATCCATCCCAATGTTAAAATACAAATAATTATTTATTTATTTTTAATTTTCTTTTACTGCGCTTCAACATCTGGGCCATTAGCGTCGACATCCAAGGGGCAGCGAGGAATTTTCTCAATGAGCTGTGAGATGAGAAAATTCCTGCTGCAGGTGTTAGCCACTAGACCACGGGGAGACCCTGCATGCAAATACATAAATTTTGACCATCAGCAACTGTACCCAGTATTCTATAAAAATGTGAATTTGGTAGTTAAGTATTGGAGATTTTAAGTTCAGAAACTAACTAATATCATGTGAGAAGGGGACTGAAGTCTCAACGCTCTGCTTTGCAATAATATCAAGAACCTAATATTAAAAAGTACAATTTTCCTTTCCAATTTTAATCCCTCGTTCTTTCTTTCATCGAAGAATGACACTTTTAATATTGATCTAAAATTGACTTCTTTTCTATTATAGTTAATAAAATTCTTCACAGTTCCACTATAGATTTCTATTTATTGTTTTCAGTTGACAATAGAACGAAGAAACGAAGGAAAGAACGGTTGATGAAAACAGATTTTACGGTCTTCGCTGAAAAAAGTGAAAATCAACGTATCCATATTTCTCCGCAGCTAACGCTTGCTACTTACCAGTTCCTTTCAACTTGTGAGATTTCTTTATTTCTTCTCTTTTTATACAGATCATTTCCTTTCTTTGTTGAACACAAATTTCATTTCTAATTCTGCCTATTTTTGTATTAGCTGTTGATGCTTTCAAACCTGAAAACATAACTGAAACAGTTCTTCGCAGACTCCTCAAACAAGATGTCTTCTACCACATTAAGAAGAAGAGGAAGGACGAAGAGAGAGCTCGATCATACACTACTATTTATGAACAGGTTTTACATATATTTCAATCCTTACTGATATAATACTATTAACTTATTATATAATTATATATATATATATATATATATATATATATATATATATATATATATATATATATCTTGTTGTGATGTCTCCAATATAAATGGATTCAATTTAAATTAAGTATGGGTTGAAAGTTAAAAAGAATTTGGGGGAAGATATAAAAATTAAAAGAATATTTTGGAATATTTTATATATTTGGAAAAAATATTAAATGTATCAAAAGATATCTTACTATTTCGTAGTGATAACATAACAAAAATGCCCTTAATCTAAGTGAAGAAGGCTTTTCCACCCGGTCGATGGGCAGTTTTTCCCGGACAGAATCTAGTCTGCTACTTATACTCATTCTAACAGAGTCTATATCAGAGATGGGCATAATTTTATTTATAAATAAAAATACGAATTTCTTCGTACTTCATATATTTGTGAATACGAATATAAATAAATTTGTATTCATAAGTGTGAATACAAATTTATTTTTATTCACATATATTAAATATAAAAATACAAATAAAATTTTATTCTCAAATTTTCCTGCGAATACAAATAAATTCACAGAAAAAATTGTACATAATCACAAAAAATGTGAATAATAACAAAAAATCAAGTGATTACAAAAAAAATCACATTAAAATATACGAATAAAAATTTAATCAGATTATAATTTGTGAATAAAAATTGATTCACAATAAAATTCGCAAATCTATTATTAATTTATTCGTATTAAGATGATATTACGAAAGTTATTGAAGGTGATTTTTATAAGGCATAAGGGATGGTTTGTCATCTGTACCTCCATTAAAAAAAAGAAAAAAAATCTAGGCGCTAACAAGCTAAGGCGTTAAGCTAATCACCTTCAATAACTTTCGTAATATCATCTTAATACGAATAAATTCATAATATATTTGCGAATTTTATTGTGAATCAATTTTTATTCACAAATTATAATGTGAATACATTTTTATTCGTATATTTTAATGTGATTTTTTTTGTAATCACTTGATTTTTTGTAAATATTCACATTTTTTGTGATTATTTACAATTTTTTCTGTGAATTTGTTTGTATTCGCAGGAAAATTTGCGAATAAAATTTTATTTGTATTTTTATATTTAATATATGTGAATAAAAATAAATTTGTATTCACACTTATGAATACGAATTTATTTATATTCGTATTCACAAATATATGAAGTACGAATAAATTCGTATTTTTAATTATAAATAAAATTATACCCATCTCTGGTCTATATCTATCTAGACTGTTAGAGTGTAATAAGAAGTTCTTGAAGAATCAAGAAAATATTATTGGGGTCTCTGCTATAACCTAGGGCTGTGCTGTGCCTGTGGATGAAAGGTTCATACATTGTATACAAAGGTCATACATTGTATACATTTTGTATTGCTTCGTAGTAGTAAGATTTTCATAGCTTGCCACCTTTCATATATTTGTAAAATTCATTATTTTCAATTTGTGTGTTATTTTCAATTATTAATAAATTCAAAAATCAAATCATTTCATTATATATATATATATAAAGTTCTATTTGTATCCTCTTGATAAGATATACCTAGGGATGAAATTTCTTTATTTTTCATAGTATTTTCTATATTGTAAGTTGGAGGTGAGGATTGGGAAGGATTAATGGATGCTTGAAGTAACTGGATGTGGTTCCTGTCTAAAATTGTTTAAAACATTAACTTATATTTGCGATGTTTCGAACCTGTTTAGGTTCATCATCAGGGATCTACATAAGATAAAAGTAAGATGAAGAGTAAGGATGAAACTTCTCCTTTGTCACTAATAACAATACAAAGACATTGAGTGAGGTATCTGATGATACAATTTATTAGCTACCTTATATTACGTTGTGTTAAAGTCGCTAATACAAATTGATGTTCTAAACAATTTTGGGGAGTAACTCCTGCCACTTTCTTCCAGTATTTTCTATCTTATAGAATGAGTATTTTAAGAACTTTTTTACATATTTATACATCAAAATTGTACCATCTGCAGAAAAATGTTCCATTTTTGATACAAAATGTAAATTATGATTTCCGCTAGGGCAAACCCGTGGACTTCTTCGTGCTGATTCTAGAAGGTCGTGTCGAGGTGACAGTAGGTAGAGAAAACTTGGTCTTTGAAAGCGGCCCATTCACCTACTTTGGAACTCAGGCACTCATGCAAAATATGGGTGTTGGCAAGTATTCATTCCTTACTTCCTTCCTTCTTCTCTTTTTTTATATATCTTCTGAAAAAATTACTTAATTAAGAATCTTTAACCAAGAACATATATAATCCAGAATGCATTTTGCATTGAATTTAAATGAAAAAACTTACTGAACAAAAGCATTGAAAGAAAAAAATAAGGCTAGAGAATATAATGCTAATGGTTGAAGTACTTGAGACTCCTAAAAGGTATTATTAATAATACAAAAGTTGATATTTTGATTTAATATTAATTCATATATTAATAATTATAATGTTACTATTATATATTATTGATATATTATAATATTATTATTATATATTAATATATTATTGATATCATAGTCCCCAATGATAAGAATATCCAGAAATTCTATGCTGAGAAGCTGCAAAGACATCTTGATTCTGTCAGTGTAAGAGCCTTTATTATCTCGACCAATGGGCTCGTCTCAAAAACGATTGCTGTAACTGTTTGTATTTAAAAGTCTTGGAGGAAGTGATTAAAGACACCCAACAAGTACAAGTACTGCTTAATACTTGTAGACTAGTTAGGAGATATTTAACCCATTAAAAGCTGATGAATGTACAGGGCGCTCTTCCCTGTTAGCTCCTCTTCAGCTTTATAACGCATTAACATAAGTCCTTTTAGTTGAGGCCTCTTACAGAACTGTTTTTTTTTTTTCTTCTTATGTTCTTAATATTTTTCTTTTCCAGCCGAATCTCCTAGTTCTGGAGGTGGGAATCAACAAGGATTAGGCTCTTTACAAAGTGTCAATTTGGATTCGAAAATTCGAAGTACTTTTGTTCCCGATTACGGAGTTCGAGCTGTAACAGAAGTATTCTACCTTAAAATGAAGAGGTCCCTGTACCTTGCTGCAAAGAGAGCTAGTCTCATGGAGCTTTCTCGCAAGGAAGAATCAAACGCTGGTGATGCTTTTGACGAGGAAGTTGAGAAGGTAATCGTTATATCAAAACCCATGGCTCATTTTCTGAATTAAAGGAAGAATTTTAAAAGAAGCTTTTTTATTCTTAATCTAAGGTCTATGTACAGGAATTATTTTACATTTTAATATATTACTTCATATTATTAGCAATTAATAAATGAAGCGTTTATTTCCAACCGCAGAAAAAAAAACACTTAATTATAATAAATTAAACTGAGACAGCCAAAATTAATGGGGTTGCTAAGCACACAGGCAAACAATTAATCCACATATAAATGTCTTGATCGCTTTTCTTGGTTTTACCGTCAGGATTTGGATGTTGTATATTTTCCTTTGTTATTGAGATTGTCCTACAAGCTTATGGGCCTATAGAGTTTTTCATTATAATATTTCAATCGTAAATTTGTTGGTTGATGATGTCTAGAGAGTCTAATGATATTTCAAGGCCGAGTCACTCGAAGAAAGGGCAAGTCTCCTTTCATATAGTTCCTTAAGCTATGAAAAATAGCTCTTAAAAAACATTTTGTTTTGGCGAATTGTTATCCAAATGAGAAAATGTGATCCACTTCTCAGTTCACTTTTATTTTTTAAATGCGTGAATGTTGGTGAACCTAGAGGAATCTTCATAAATACATCAAATAACATAAATATTCATATAAAATAAATAAATAATAACTCATTTGTAAATAAGTAAATAATGTTGACTATCTGTTGTAAGAATTTATTTATTTATTTCTATTGCAAGACCGCAGCGATGGCGATTTGCAAGAGTGAATGTGTGTATGGAAACATCAGCTTTTAAACGTTTAGAGTTTTAAAAATAGTAATTAAATTATGAATAAATTATAATAATTATATATATAATTTTGGAAAAAGTATAAAACGAAATTAATTTATATGAAAAGAAAACTTTAAAAAATAAATAAAATAAAATGAAAAAGAAGTATTAATTCAAAAAAACAAAAATTAAAATAATATAAGTGTATTTTAGTTAAATCTTGTTGTATGTACCTGTATTATGTAAGCGTGTAAATATTGTGTCCGAGTAATGGCTAACATCAGCCAGATGTACTGTAAGATCGGTGGGTATGTGTAAATGTTCTCGTCCTCTGAAGTCTTTAAGTAAATGTCTTATGACTGTCTACATATTGGTATGTCTCTTTTGGTCATTAGGTGTCCAGGTTGTGTGTAAGTAGAAATGTAAGAATAAGCTCTCGAGTTGTAACGGGTCCATTTCTGGATATAGACCTCCAGTTTCTGATCCTATCCAGTCTTGGCATAGTTCTCCGAGTGCTCCTATAATTTTATCTTCCCGTCTCTTCTCTTGGTATCCTACTTTTCTTCTGATATCCGTTCTGTTAGAGATTTGCTCCAACGCCCATCTTGCATGAAAGCCACATTACCTCCCTAACTCCATTTCAAATGGAATGCTGATCCTTTAGTGAAATACTCTGCCCATGATATATTGTTTCTTCTCACCTTGTAAGTTGTTCGTGGAGATAATTAGTGGTTCTATTGTTTCATTCTATAGAATACAGTGGAACATGGATAATTCGAACTTCAAAATTGTCTTTAATTCGAATATTTCTCTCGGCCCCTAGAATTTAAGCAATGTAAAAAATCGTGGTTAATTCGAATAAAATTTTGGATAATTCGATTTTTTTAGGATTCTGTGCCTCCACTGGGAAGTGGACAGAGAGGCGGTCGATCTTAAATCTTGTGTAAGTATTCTCCCCTCGGGTAAGAAGGATAGTAAGATACGGATGTAGGGGTTCCGGGACAAGAAGCGTGGCGGTCTCATAGTCTAGTTCTTGGACTCTAGGAGTTCTGCAAAGTGGTGGGTCGCGCTTCCTCCCTTCCAGGTGTTGTAGTTACATACACCATCCTGTCGTTTTATCATAAAATTCCCACCATCCACCCAAATTTAGTGAGTTGTTGATTTAAGATGTCGAAGCCTAGAAGTTTTAAAACTTTAATAGCTGCGATTATAGAAGTTGAAAAAGGAATAAAGAAAAACTTCTTGCCCATGAAAATAACTTTTTTTCAAAACAATAGAATTTTATTTTTACTTTTTTGATAAATCATTTATTACTTACGTACATAATCATCAATTAATGAAATGTTTGTTGTTCTTTAAATAAAATTTATTCTCCTTTTTTTTAATTAAAAAATGTGAAAATATGAAGTTCGATTTTTTAGCCCTTTATTTTCAAAAACTTTTTTAATTCGAATTTTGGATAATTCGAACTTTTTTGTCCGTCCCTAGGGGTTCGAATTATCCAAGTTCTACTGTATATGTTATAGATAAATTAATTTTAGAACCCACTCTTTTACTTTCTGCTGCAATGTCTGCAATTACTGTCAAATGGTGTTTTAATAATACTTTAATTTTGTTTGGCCGTCTTCAAACAAAACATTCATTCACACAAACTACTTGGGACTTGGGCAATGATGGCATTCTAATTTTTTAAATAATTATCTATATATGGCCTAGCAACCTTTAATTTGAAATAACTGCTAGGTTTAATTTAAAGGAAATTAGTAATAATAATAAGACTGGGCAACTGCCATACCACGTTGAATACACCGGTTCCCATAGATCACCGAAGTTAAGCAACGTCGGGCGTGGTCAGAACCTGAATGGGAGACTGACCACGTGCTGTTGGCATTACAAAAGGGTGGCAACCTGTACATAGCCCGGCGCTAATAGCAAAATAGTTGATGCGCCGTTAAAAACGAAAAAAAAAAAATAATAAGACTGAAGACTGTTTAAATGAGGGTTGTTGCACACCGAGCAGATATAGCCGAGGAAAGGACAGAGCAAATAGTGAACCGTTTGTCAATAATTCCACAAGAACACATCCAAAACTAAATCCTTATGACATCCGTAGAGTTTAACAATAAGCTTTAGTTAAATAAGCAACTGATAGATTGAACAAAGATCCAAGATGCAGCTGGGTATACTCCATGTTAGCAAATACACCAGAGAAATATGCCATCATTCAGAAAAGGTGACCAGCAAGAAGGCCTAGAAAAATGATTGTAATATATCCAAAACAGCCGATTAGAAAGCTATCTAAATAATATTTTATGTTAGGGTATTATTTTACCATAGCCAAGAGATCAATAGTTAGCATTATTTTCATTGCAACTCAAAATTAATTTTGAAATAATAATATTGTACTGATGACTTATTTATTTTGCCAGTTAATGAATAATTTCGGAACAGAAGACACAAGAAGTCAAGGTTCACCGGAAGTCACAAGAACATCGTCACAGGTCTGTAGTACACTTCATTCAAATTAAATAAATAGAATATATTTTTTTAAACAAATAATTTGTGCCAAAGATTGATTCGAATCAAGATAAATATAATAAGTGGAGTTTTCCAAACCCATTTTGCTAAAAGTTATGAATTTCATCAGCTTTACATCTGACTACGTAAAAATTGTTGCAATAATTTTGTTTAATTGAAAAAATAAATTCTGGTTTGGGCTTGTCTTTGAAAAGCATTCAACTTATTCTTTCTTCAACCCTTTAATCAATTCAATAGAAATTCCATTTATAACATTTCATTTGATTTTCAGATGATTCAAGGCTTTTTAATCAAAATATTTTCAAAATCTCAGATGATTTTCTTAATTAATTAAACATTACAACTTTCAGCCTGTTTGCAAACTTATTGGGACATTCTTCCTAAAAATATATTCTCTTTAGTGCAATGGATTTTTGTTCTTGCTTAAGTTTATGAGATCTGCATTTTATAAATCATAATAAAGTAATTAACTATTTTCAGAGATCTACGAAATCTGTTATTATTGAAAATTCTGTTCCGTACCATTGGGACAGACATAAGAAAAACAGAAGATCTTCCAGTATTGTTATGGTCCGGAAATTAGACGGGGGTACACGTGAACTCTTCATATGAGAGGTGGGGTGTGTTGAGTTATAACACATCCTCATTTGACTAACTTTGTTCCGTTTTTGATTGAATTAAAATTAATTTAATAAAGATGATCCAATAATATTGCAATGGACACATCTTCTTAAAAAATAAATGCTTTTTATAATAATTTTCAGAACGATATTTTGAATATATAAAAATATATCTGGAATATATAAGGTTTTGAACAGCAGTAACATGAATTGTTTGGCTAAACTAATGTATGTGTTCATCTGCTTATAAGTAATAATTTTAATATTGAGTTTGTTGTTTTGATTTTGTTAGATGAGAAACTATTTCTTTGTAACATAATGAGTTGTAGTATAGCTTGTTTGAAGGCATGTTTTTATATATTTCTTATTTCAGGTTTATTTAGTAAATTTCATTTTTGGAAAGTTACTTTTATAGCTCCGAGCCATTAAAAGAATTATTTAGTGGCTTTTATTATGGGTAAGTAGTTACTTGTAAAGAACGATTTCTTGACCTCTTCAAAGAGGTATTATATTGACATCTTAAAACTTATCTTTATATTTTTCTATTAACATACTAAACCAATATACCGCATTGAGATGTCATAACTTTAGGGGTTTATTATGCAGGTCATTTGTAGTTCAGAGAGTTCTATCTCAACATGTAACAGAGCTACTCAAACTTTCGTCCATTTTCAAAACTTGCATTTGTTATTAAAAACTGTGTTTTCGGGATTTTAAATTAATATATTATGAATAACGTCCACATTTTTAGAATCTACATTAAATTTCCAATAAGAAACACCCGTGCCAAAGGCCATAGCCACGGTTCCCGTAGATCACCGAAGTTAAGCAACGTCAGGCGTGGTCAGTACCTGAATGGGTGACCGACCACGTGCTGTTGGCATTATAAAAGGGTGGTAACCTATAGATAGCCCGGCGCTAATAGAGAAATAGTTGATGCGCCTTTAAAAAAAATTAAAAAAAAAAAAAAAAAAAGAAACACCCGTTATTGAAATATTACCACGTAAAACCTGAATGGGTGACCGACCATGTGCTGTTGGCATTATAAAAGGGTGGCAACCTGTAGGTATCCCGGCGCTAATGGCCAAGTTGTAGATACGCTGTAAAAAAGAAAAAAAAAATTACCACGTAAATTAGATGCTAAACTAAAAGCCAGATGCATGAGAACTTATGATATTAGTGCTTTCTTAAATTATTTAATCTTTTCTTAATCAGCTATTTGTAGACTTAGAGGTTTGCCTCTGCCTCAAAAGTTGCATTATTTAGTAAGCTTTAAAATTTTACCTCATCGTTTTAGATAAACAACTATGTGAATCTATTTTTTCTGATTTATAAGTCAAATCCAATAAATTTGCTTTAGTGTGAAGAGGTCATTGTGAAAACGTTCTTTAATTTCAGACGATGATGGTGATGTCCCATCCTTCCTACACTACATGACGTGTATAATACAAGCCCATCTCCCATGCAGTGATATGAAGCCCAATAGCCTAACTATAAGGCATCTAAATATAAGACAGGAGGATCTTGGTTCAAATCCTCACCTAGCAATTTCATTTAAAAAAAAAAAAAAAAAAAAAAAAAAAAAAAAAAAAAAAAAAAAAAAAAAAAAAAAAAAAAAACCATCATACATTGTCCTTGGCTTAAAGTACAATGTATGATGTGACAAGACTGCTCACCTCTGTACCACTTTCTGCTTGAGCAGTAAGAGGCCTGGATGTGAAGCAGTAAGAAAGCAGAAAATGAACAACAAGTGAGGTCGCTACTTTGGTGTCTTGTTTTCCTTCCCCTTAGACATAACTTTTCAAGGAGTTAGTTCATGACTAAAGTATGTTCAGTGCAAATAAAGATTTTGAAATGTGAGTCTCTGTGAGTCTGTACCATCCTGGGTGTTTTATAGTGGTTTAATCAATTTAAATACATTTTGAGATCTTGTACAGAACATCGAAGAAAACACTTTAAAAAGATACATGGTGAAAGATCTCACACCCAGCAAAGAAGAACATACATTTGCCAGCCTGGTTACATTACTAGCACACCTAATAAGCAAGGAGGGGGGTCCTCTTTTGCATGTCTAGGCCTCCACGTTACTATCAGAGTTCCGTCACTCTCCCTGGCCTTTACAGTGCCTCAGGAACTGTTAGTTTTATTTGTATATAATTAAAAGTTGTTTTGTTCTATTTCAGCCGCAATCAAGGAAAAGTAGCCCCCTGCATATATCGAACGGCCCTGTACCTCTTGCTACATCAGAAC
Organism: Gonocerus acuteangulatus; assembly: GCA_946811695.1. Classification (NCBI taxonomy): domain Eukaryota; kingdom Metazoa; phylum Arthropoda; class Insecta; order Hemiptera; family Coreidae; genus Gonocerus; species Gonocerus acuteangulatus. The sequence continues at coordinate 47,097,322 of OX328131.1, forward strand.
AATTCCTTGTTGTGAGTACTCCGCCTCCACTCAACGAAAGCCAGATGGACGAAACCTCACAGCTTCTATCGCCAAACACATAACATTCATTTTAGTTTCACCTTTTATGTATATTTTTAAACTTCATGCTTTAGGCTCATTACCAAGGATTTTTAGTTTTTTTTATATATGTTAATTATTCTTCACTTATTACTCTGCCACTCCATTCACACAAACGTATTGTCAAATAATATTGTTAATGTTATTATTTATTAATTTTTAAACTGTTATTTTATATTTTATCAACATTGTAAAATGTGATTCTAATAGGTTTATTTTTTTAGAAAGTTACCCCATTACATTAATTTTAATTTATTTTATACATTTGGTTTTAAATTGTATAATTTTACTGGGCGATTAAATTCATGAACAATATTTGTTTATTAGCGTTTTTTGTTTCAATATTATAAAAATATTACGAAGCTAAATCACTTTCTTCATTGCCAAACAAATAAATAAATAAAATAATTAGAATTGTAGAAGGAAAAATGAAGCTTCCTTAAGTATTGTACCTGAGAATTTACTTTACTTATCTTGTCTATTTTTAGGCTAAATGAATTGAACACTTTTTCAAAGTAGGTTTAATAGCTAGCATAAATTATAAATATAAGATATCCGGGTCGAAAAATTCCAGAAAAGACTAGATTGGAGTCGCAGAGGACGTTAACTAATAAAGCTTCAATGCTAAGAGGTACTTTTTCTTTCTTTGTTATTGTTATATACTGTCGACTAGAGAATTTAATATATTTTAGTATTACGTAGAGAGTAAATTGTGTATAGTACACCCGATCAACGGATGAATCTTGCAAATACCTGCTGGATGTTCATATTATTTCCTACTCTTGTAAATGTTGTTAAATGTTTAATTAGCGCTAGTATTTATAACAAAATAATAAGTCAGAGTTTTGTATGGAATACAATTAAGCTAGTTGGGTACTTAATTTAGTACTTAAGATTTATTAGGATTATAATTGTATTAATTTATAATGTCTTATATGTGTCACTATGGTGCCTATTTAAACAAATTTTCTTTTTTTATATACAATTTTGAATACAGGGGTAAAGACAATTATGCCAATATATAAAATATGATATTCATATTGTTTATCAATATGTTTTGAGGGTATTAGAGAATAGAGAAGTGTTCTTCGGAGATGAAGGCTCAACATGATAAAACTAACTCTTGTATATAAGTTGTATATTCGTACGCCCTTGTCGAACAAATTCTTAATTCCACTTTTATTTACAACCGTACGTTAAGGAGTAACTCTAATTTAAATTTTAATAAACATACTTGTGAGCAATTTATCAGCTTCAATTTATGCGTTACATATATTTTTTTGCCAATTATTGGTACTATACGATTATTCCATTCCTGTCCTTTCTTGTTTTACTATTTGATTTATGTAAATATATGTACTCATCTTATGAGTAAAATTGTAGTTTGTGCACCATCCAGATTAGAATTTTTGCGAGACATTCTCTTGTATGCTGGTGGGGCCAGGTATTTTTGAAAATTTAAGGCTTGCTCTAGTACTCTATCACTTTGCTATATATATATATATATATATATATATATATATATATATAGATATATATATATATATATATATATATATATATATATATATATTTTAACTTAATATCGACAATTGAATTAACCCCCCTCCCCCCAAAAATGGATAGCAATCATTATAAAGAAGAAGAATCGCTATTCGAAAATATATCAGGAATTTCGGAAAACATTTTTTCCTTGCTCTTTGGCTGCCTTGGATTGGAAGAAATGGCGTATGCCTAACATGTTGCACTGACATATTACTCAGTGAGAACAATTTTCAGAAATTCGGGTGGAATATTAAGTATTTTATTATAATTTTGCAAATACAATTATAAATATCAACATCAAACTAAGAAAAAAATAATAGAAACTTGATTTCTTGTATTTAAAAATATTTACAGCAATTGTTTACAGAAGTTATATAAAGACCTTCCCTTTAAAGGAGAATGGAGCTTTTTGCTGTGGCCAGATCTAACTTGATTTAAATTTGTGGTTTTCTTTTCGGTCGTCTCTCCAATATCCTTCATCTCCATCCTTTTCTTCTAATTGATTCCTTCGTCCGTTTCAATTTATTCTGATTATTTTTTCCCTGTAATTCAGTAATATGCTTTGTCCAACGTTCCTTGCCTTTCCTTCCCAAGTGCTTGGTTCGTCTCCACTTCTGCTTTTCAGCTTGCTTTAAATCATCTTTTACTTTTAGCCTTCTCCTAATAATTGCGTTGCTGGCTCTGTCGGATCTTTTAATCCCCGACATCCTTCGCTCCACCACGCCTGCATTTCCTTCTCCCCTGATTTCGTGCTTAACCATGTTAGGAATCAGAATAAAAAAGCTAGCTAGCACACACCTGTTAAAGATAAAGCTTTTCAAGTATATTCCCCCATGAAATAATAAATAACAAAAAAAATTACTAAAACTATTTTTGTATTAATCATGGTTTTTGATGTTTAATTAATAACTATCAATAAACGACTACAGGCTGCAAAATACCAGGGCGAGTGCTAGAGTTCATCTCTTAAAGAAGAAGGCTGCCAAGAAATAAGTAAAAAAAATTACATGAATTTATTCAAAACATTGAATCTAATCCTAACGAACCAAAAATCACATTGAAACAGGTAATGAATATGTTAATTTTAGTAGTAGTTTGCTGTATTATCACAGCTAAAGATATTTACTAGTTATTACCAAAAAAAAAAAAGAAAAAATATAAAAAAAATAAAAATTGGAGATAAAATGTAAAATAAAAACCTATGTGATCATATTGGCCTTAAAGGTATTGTATTATAAATCTATTGTATTATAAAATAAATGTTTTATAGTTGAGTGCCGTGATATTATTATTAATTGTAGCGTATTTCCAGTGAACGGTTTTCCATCCAAAATATACTTTTAGTTTTTCTCTTTAGAGTTTTATTTATTTTTCAACTCGTAGATTTCAGAATAAATGGATAAGCTGTTTTTTGATTATTTTTATTCTGTACTTAACATCATTGTCGGCTTTAGTACAAGCTGAACTGATAATAATAAACCGTGTCTGATAGTGGGCTATATTCGAATAATAGAACAGAAATATATTTTTCTTGCTATATTAATTGAGTTTTAAGAAAAAGCGTAGAGTTTTTGTTGACTTACTGATAATTTATTTCTATATAATTGTAATTAGATTGACTCTGTATTTGTAATTATTTTCATTTTCTAATTAACATTTTTTTTTCCTTCTTCAAGTCCTGATTTGATATTGTACAATAATAATCTATCGTTATATTTTTTTTTATTTTTTTTTTACAGTATTCAATTTGAAATTTGTTTTCATTAATTATGGCTTTCTTCTTTGAGATAATTTAAACTAAGTTTTGTTCAAAACAAAAAGAATATTTCTGTAATTAACAATTTATTTTGTTGTTATTCATTTAATGAAAGAATAAATAATTGTTTAATTAGAATTAATAAATTATTATTGAAAATCAATGTGCTTAATTATTCAATCCCCATTAATTAGTGACCTAGTTTTAAGTATAAATGGTAATTCTGTTATATATTAAAAAGGAAGCAGGAACAGTAATAATTAGGGGCCGGATTTTTAGGATAAAATAAGCATCCAATTAGGTTTTTGCAACAGCCATTAAAGGTATTTTTAGGTTTTTATTTAAAGATCCATTATAGGTTTCTTTAGGTGTTAAAAATGTTTAAATAGGTTCAAACTATTATAATTAATCATTAATAATTTTCATTAATTGATCATTCATAAATTAGTATGTATATATTAATCATAGTGACATAAAAATAAACAACAAATAACATTATTTTAGAGAAAAGTATATTGAGAAGGAAAAATAAAACCGAAATATGAGTTTGTTTTTTTCTAAAAAGAATAAATAGTCCAAATATTCAAAAAAATATTTATTCAAAAAACAAACTGAATGAAATCTATTAAATGAAAACAAAAAAAAAACATTTAAAAAAATAAAATAAATTATTTGATAAAATATGCACTAATAAAAAAATAAATAAGAACATAAAACAAAACAATTAAAATAAATATGTCAAAGTCGTTTCTCTGCTGAAGAGTAAACAACATCAGGAAGAATTTCACTGCCTACAGAAAGGTATTTAAACAGAAACTATTAAACAGAACCGAACCTCGCTGAATAGAATAGAACTGACAATAACCTAACTATAATTCTGTAGTCTACTTATACATCTAAAGAGGTTAAAGCAGGGGAGTAAACACAAACAGTAAACAAACAGAAAACATTCTCAAACAAAATTTTCTTTGTATTCTCTATTTTAAAGATTATGTATGTATAGGTGATTCCATCGTTATTTAGGCGATATCATTCTGAATAGGTTTTTGCATAAATAATACTACGAGACGTGAATCATATAAATATTCGATCATTATTATGTTTAGGAGAAAGGAAAGATTTAGGTAAAAACCTAACAATCCGGTCCCTAGTAATAACAGAGGCATAAAAAAAAAAAAAAAAAAATTATCAGGTGCATGTAATCTTTCAGTTGACTTTTATGTTTTTTTGGTGTACTGAATACAACATCTACCGCTATTTTGTCCATCACATTCAGTTTTTTTTAAGTATGTGGGGTGGGCACATAAATACACAAAAATATAACAAAGACACCATGATTTTATTATGTACAAACTAAAAAAAAAAGTCTTTGCTCTCAATGACACAAAATACTTTAAAAAAATCATTGACGACTTGTTATGAGATGATTTTTCCTGTCCCACCACCTTCTCCCCAACAGCCTTTCTGTCATTCCTGCAAGTGGTATGACTAAATATGGAAGTGAAAAATCCCTATCCAATTCATAAGATTGACAATCTGGCATCAACTCCAGCATTTCAGGTTTAAAACTGAATAACAACATAAGCGGAAGAACAACAAATAAAAACCAGTTTTTCTAGAAGACTTTATGGAACTTTGAGTATTTTTTCCATTTCAGCAAGCATAAATACATGGTAACAAGTAAAAAAATTAAGTTTTTTAGTAACATACCTGTGTAATTTTATCTTAAAATATTAAGTGTATTCAGGTTCCTCAACTGGTATTAAAGCAATAGACCATGATCATCTGGTGATGAAATACGATGCAGAACATTAAAAATAAAGAAACTAAGGATAAGTTTTCTTAAAGATATTTTCCTATTTTCAATGTTGGTATAACCCTCCATCATGAGAGTTTAATTTAAAGTATGTGTGCCATCCTTTCTTGATACTGCACACGGATTGTATTTATCAAAAATATTATTCATATATTTACCACTTAAAGTGTTTAATGCATTTTTAAAAAGAAGTGAAGAAAAGAAGAGTTTCAAACTGGTTTTATTCAATTTGAACCTAAAATATAATAAGTTTTGCTTTATTGATATTTTTCTTAAACTGTTTTGAATACCTTGAGAGAGGTAGAGGTAATTAAAAACATACTTTGAGGCTATGTTCCATATGATTTATCTTCATACACAAGCTCAAGGTTAAAAAAGGATCAAGAAACAAATTGATATTTTTTTTAAAATATCAGGTAAGTATGGAAATGACTATGTTCAGACATACGTAAAAGAAAATTTCTTTGTATACTTTGACATACCTTAGAATTTTCATAATATAAACAAATTATTCAGTAAAATCTGCTAGCCTGTACTGTTTTAAAAGGACCTGATTGGTCTGGTAGATATAAAATTTTACATTTTCCCTGTCACCATTTCTTAAGAAATCCCAGGATTTTCAATGGGTTGGCATATTTTATTTCAAAAAAATATTTTTTCATCAACTTAAAAAAAAATGTGTAAAATTCTTAGTTAATAATAATGGACGTTAAAATTTAAATTCATCGACTTAATGGCCATGGTAGGAAAGGGCTACAAGGTTCCGCCACTAGCAGCATTAATACAGGAAGAGTGACACTCTGGTGTCGAAGCTCTGAAGCTAGGTACATGGTTGATAAAGAGATATTTACCATGTCTTTCATAGTCAGAGCTGAAAAACACAGATTTTTGAGTTGTGTCACTTTAGTACGATATGTATATTCTATGTAAGGTTTCTTTCTTTGGGGTGTGTTTTCATTAATGTTGCCAACTTTTGTTGCCACTGATAGTTTTTAACGTGATATTTCACAGGTATCTCATCCTCATCCCTTACACTTGTACCTATAATTTATTTAGCTTTCTTCATATTTCATAACAACCTTGTAAATAGATTTATACTTGGGCAAGTTACTAATAAAGTGGTAAAAACAAAAAAAAAAGTATAGTGCAGCTTTAGCTTTACTCAAGCTGCATACAACTGAATGCAAAGTAAAAGAGTAGAGGGAGGAGGGAATCTTCCGACAAAACATTGTTTGAGGAAAGTATTCAGCACACGAGGCACCCCAAGCGCTAGGCTATCCCGCACCACCGCAACATCTTGCCCTACGAGTATTATACAGCCTAAAGGTTAATTAAGCATAGTTTCTCATCATCCATTTTTTCCAGACTTTGGACCGGCACAGGCTGAATATTTTTTTTCATTTTTATTTATTTGGGGGGGGGGGGGTAGAAAAAGGGTAGCAAAACTTCAGCTTGTCATAAGCCCACCTCTTACTAAGCTACTATAGTAGCTCATGGTCCAGGGAGCCCACCTCTTACTGACCTACTATAGTAGCTCATGGTCCGGGGAGCCCACCTCTTACTGAGCTATTATAGTAGCTCATGGTCCAGGGAGCCCACCTCTTACTGAGCTACTATAGTAGCTCATGGACCAGGGAGCCCACCTCTTACTGAGCTCCTATAGTAGCTCATAATCCAGGGAGCCCACCTCTTACTGACCTACTATAGTAGCTCACGGTCTCTAAAGGGTTAATCAATATAATTACCAACACTGGGACTGTGCCAGGTCCTCAGGACGTACAAGTAAGTCCCAGATCCTGGAGCCCCTGCTCCTCCTCCCATAATGAGAGAGAATCGAAGGCTCCCCTCTAGACCTATCCTTCATGAAGCATGAATATATCCCTGTGAAGCAAGGAATTGCCTCACCTTTCCCCCCATTCTGGGGGTGTAGGTGGGTACTAATCACTTATAAAATACTGATAATTATTTCCTCTGGACATTCATAATTATCTCCCTAATAAATGCTACTAAATTCATACTCATACAGTTCAGATATAATCAAATCATTAAGGTAATCATTCTTTATTAAGATATTTAAATCTCTAATTTGGTTTATAATTAAAATTCTTTGCCATTTCTATAACACAAAACTTCTTCTATTTGTTCTATTGAAAGCCATGCAAATACAATTGATCACAACAGTGTAAATGACCTATGTGGTTAATTTTAACCAAAAAAAAAAAAATAGATAAAATAATGAGTAGGTATGCAGTGTCTGTAAAAGATTAACAGCAGCTTAGGTCACCACAGATTAAAAATGATTTCATCTGATTTGAAAAAAATACTGTAAGAGGGGAAGGATGATTAAATAAGACCAAATACTGAATATTTTATTCTTTCAGCAAAATTCTAAAAAGATGTTTTTTGGACTCTCTGGTAAAGACACAATGAGAGAAGAAGTCCAGAGGCAGAAGTTTGTCCGTGGTTTGGTGAGCCATCTCTCGTCTCCTGTTCCTGTAAAGAACTCGGAAACAAACACTAGCAGAAATGATATACTCATCTCAAACATTCGTGATTCTCCAACAGGGTATGCAGTCATTTATTTATTTTTTTAAATTATTCTGCCCAAGCTTTCAGGGTCATTGACAGTGCTTAAAAGGTTTAGAACTGATGATTCTTGATCCTACAGAGCTTTTAGGAGGTAAGTATAATGTTAGAGCAGAATGCCCTATTCTCAATCTGGCTGTACCTGCTTCCTCTTTCTGAGATTAGCGTAGAGTTGTGTTTCATATTTTTGTTTTACATTTTGTTTGTAGAGTCTTGTCTGTACATCCTTGTGGCCACAGTGCTGTCTATTTTTCTATAGTGAAAAAGGAGTAAAAAGGGCACAGGAGTAAATATTGGCACCTGTCCGTAGTAAAGGAGATAATGAAGACTGGCGGCCAGGATGGTATATGCTGCTTTTTGCTAATATAAGATAGCACTGATTGGCACCATTTCTGGAAGATACTAGGCACCTAACTAGGATTAGGAGCTTCCTCTTTCTTTAAGATAATGACAGTTCCCCACTAGCTGTATATATACAGTGGGTCAAAAAATTATTCGTACATTAATTTATTGGCTGTAATTTTTTTTTGTTCTTTTTTTTTAACGCAAAATATCAACAGATAGTTATAAAAGAGGGCTTTTGACATTAATTTCATAAAGCACTAAAATGCAATACCTCATAAAATTCTACCTTTCTATTCCGCCTATTCCTACCTTTCACACTTTTTTTTTTTTTTTTTAAATTACCTCGCAACACATTCACATAGTTCTCAGTATTCAAATAAACATTAATTTTTGAAAGTTCGCCTACTCCACTGGCGCTCATGCAACCTCAAACCATGACATTACCCCTGCGTTGCTTGGTAATAGGTTGGGGATGTTTTGCTTCGAAAGCTCTGCTCTTTTTCCTCCAAAAAAATCTCTGCTTGAGGGATTTGTTAACATTGAACTTCCTTTTGCCTGAAAACAACACATTTCTCCAAAATGAAAGCAGTTTTTTATCATGATCCCGGGAAAACTTAATTCTTTTTTGTTGAATTTTTAAATTTAAAAAAGGTATTTTTTTAACTGCTCTCCCGCTTTATGTAGCCAGTACCTCATGGTTTAAGGTGTTACAGGGTTCCGACAACATGATGCAATGTGTTCTGCTAGCTCAAGAGCAAATAATTTGAGGTTTTTTTGCAAGTTTCTGCACGATTTCACGGGAATCACACACTCACCGAACATTTTCTGTCCGTGTGTTTTTTATTGTCCACTGATGTGGTTTTTAATTTTTTAATTATATAATGCTTGGACACTTAATACAATTCCAGCTTTCATGTAACTCAGTCCTTGATTTAAAAGTTTAACGATTTCATGTTTAAGATAAGAACTCAGTTTCTTAGATTTGTGATCTATTTTGCTAGAATTATCTTAGAATGTTGAGGTTTTAACTGTTTCCCATGTTGAGATAACATGTTCTGTTTCATAAGAAATAAATAATTATTGGTATTAAGTTGAAACATTGGCCAATGAAACAATTTTAGAGTTATCATAACGCCTAATTTAAGTGTATGAATAATTTTTTTGCATGCCAAAGTTTCTTTTTTTGTTATTAATAGAATTGAGTGTGTTTTTAATTTTTGGTTTTACATCAAAATAATGAGAAATGTTATTTGTTATTATTATCGGCAGTTTGTTTGGGTCAAAAAAATAAAATAAAATATTATTGACTAATAAATTAAGTGTATGAATAATTTGTTGACCCACTGTACTCTCCATAGGAGATGTTCGAAAGACACCTAAAGCTAATCAAATACCATTCCTTTCATATACATATATTTATTATTTTTATATTCTTAGTGAAACTTCAGCGTAATTCTGTCACAAGTCTCCTTTATTTTATTGTAGAAATTCCTGGACAGTGGATCATTATGTTCATAGAGAAGGAAAATGTGGCAAAAATGTCCACAGATGTCTTATTTTAGGCAGAACTACTTCAGTGACTTAACTCCATTTTGAGTGCCGTGAAAAATTGTGCCATAATGTTGTTCCAGCTTGGCGTGCTTCAATCACTTTTAGCAAATGCTGGATTGTATGAAAACATCTCTGGAAATTGTCAACAATTTTCTCATCACTATCAACATCAATTTCCATCATCCAGCACCCCAAAAACGTTCTGCATAAAATAAAACGTCTATAGAAATTGTCGACAATGGTTTTCATCATTATGATTTCCTTTCTTTTAGTTTGTGTTCTTTATGAAAGGAAAGGTCCATAAGACAGGAGCTGTCCTAAGCATTAGTTCTCAGAAAACTTGTTAGTTTCCTCGCCATTATCCTCATAACCGATATCAATATAATAAATGGAATAGGTGCTAATGACCTTAGCAGTAGATGCACCAAACAAATAAAAAAAAAAAAAAAATAAATAAATAAATGGAATAGTCCGATTAGCAGGAAATGCCTCATCTTATCATGATTTTCTACCCGATTTCGAGATATTTAAGAAAATATATGGATATCCCCAAGTAGGTCATATTGAAAGTGTGGTCTTTAAGCTGTTAATTATGTTCTCTTGCTCAATACATTTTCTTGCTCAATATTGAAAGTACCCAATTTCTTTTGATTTAATATTTTTAAATTGCAACTTACAATTTATACAGCCCAAGGGAACAACGTTCCCGGTTGGATGAGTTGAAAGAAAGAATCAAACGAGTTCAAGAAAAGTTAGATGTAACTAAAGAAAAAATTAAAGAATCAGAAACATCAAAAAGACACTTAACTGAAAAGTTGAAAATGCTCGAAAAAAAGGTACAATTTTTTAAACATACACCTTTTTCAAAAACATAAAAATTTTTTGTTGAGGAGTTGTTGACCGTTGGCAATACGAAGGTAGAATTTGAAGGGTTTAAGACTTAAAATCAGAATTAATCTACCTCTAATTTAAGCTATAGCTATAACACACACTTACCCTAATGTATCACTCATCCTACACTATGTCTAATGTTTTTCTGTTTTTTTTTTTTTTTTTGTTTTTTTTTTTGTATATACAAGTATTAAGTCTTCAGTCCTGATGAAGGCTTGAATTTCAAGCAAACAATAAAACTCATTTTCCTATAAAAAATGTGATTTTATTAAGATACCACGACCAAACGCTGACAAATTCTACCTTCTTATAAAAAGTTATCTTTTATCCTTTTATTTTTATTATCAAGACTCTCATAACGCAGATGATTCGCTTGATAATTACAAATGTGTTCTTATAAAACAGTTGTTACAATTTCTTATTGATATTTCATATAAAGTAAAAACATTAATTAACAATAAAAATATTTTACAAATTATTATAACAGTTATAAGTATGCACACTATTATATATATATATATATATATATATATATATATATATATATATATATATATTATATACATGTATATATATTATATTATATACATTGCTTTTATACACTATGTGTAATTCATGTTATACACATGTACATACATACACTCACGCATATAAATCACGATTAAGTGAAAATAAAATTAATTTAAAATAACAAATAATTATAATGAAGATTATCTTTTCTCCAATGCTACCAGATATCAGAAGCAACTTTAGAGTCTAAATTTAAATCTTGTTGTATAGCTGTGTGTGTTTTAGATGTTGAAAAATAGTGTTTATGGATTGGCTACCCTCTTTCAAAAGTTCAGTCATGTCGTACGGTATTTGTAAGTAATCGCGTCTTCTACATTCTGTCAATATGTGTTTAACTGTTAGAGGTAAGTTACACTGTCTGCAAGTAGGTTTTTCAGTATTAGTCATTAAAAACGAGTGTGTGAGTAAAGTATGTCCGATTCTTAAACGACATAAGACGACTTCTTCTCGTCTCACATCCCGTGAGCTTGATGACCAAGCTTGAACTGTATGCTTAATTTCTCTGAGTTTGTTGTCTCGTGTAAGTTGCCAATATTGCTGCCAGTTGTTTAAAGTTTTAGTGTAAGTAAGTCTTTTAATATCTTGTAATGTCAAGAGATCAATGTCGTTTGTATCTCTTCGTGTCGCTAATTTTGCTAGTTCGTCTACGTTAGTGCTTTCAGAAATATTTTCATGTCCGGGTAACCATATCATTTTAATTTGTATATTGTTTTCCTGTAACCGGTGTATATGATCTAATATTTGTTTGACAATGGGGTGTGTTGTGTATATTGTTAAGAGAGAATAAGGAACTGAGCGAATCAGTAAATAACATTACCTGGTTATAATCAGTAGTCTGTATTCTGCTGATACCTAACAGAATGGCCTGTAATTCAGCACTGTATACACTTGCATTTTGTGGCAGTTTTTCTTGATAGAAATCTTGGCCAACAATTGCACCTGAACCTGTACCGAAACTTGTTTTCGAGCCGTCAGTAAATATCTTTAGGGCGTGTGGGTTCTCGGATTTCAATGCTGTAAACATTTTACTGTACATAGTTGAGGCTAGAGGCTCATTTTTCTTTATTTTTGATAATGTTAGATTTACACTTAAATTCCTTATTCTCCAAGGGGGAAAAGCCGTATCTTTGTAAGTGTAAATAGGTGTTTCTAGTTCATTGTCTTCAATTTCCATGAGGCGTAATAGTAAGGGTTTCGGTGCTCTTTTTCTTTGCCTGTATAGTGTGCAAGTGTTGGTAGTGTAACTAGATGTACAATGTGTATTTAGGAATCTTGAGTGATGAATAAATTTTAGACCAATAATTTGACGTCTATACTCCAAAGGCATTTCACCTGATTCGACGTAAAGGCTCAAAGCCGGACTTGATCTGAAAGCACCAGTTGCAAGCCTGATTCCTGTATTGTGAATGGCATCTACAAGTTTTAGTCTAGTCTTACTGGCAGATGAGTAAGCTATACATCCGTAGTCCAGTAATGCCTGGTATAGGCACGATAAAATGTAAGCATTACTGATCTGTCGGCACCCCATTTTGTGTTAGAGAGGATTCTGAGTAGATTCAGAGACTTTTTGCATCTAATCAGAAGCTCTTTTAGATGGGGTAACCATGTAAGTCGTGAATCAAAAGTCAGTCCTAAAAATTTGATTGTTTCTGTACTGTTTATGTCGGTAGAGTAAAGTGTAATTTGTGGTATTGGTCGAGTTCTTTTTCTTGTAAATAAAATTGCCTTTGATTTTTCAACAGATATTTTAAAGCCAGTAAGGTTACACCAATTTTCTAGGTTATGAATTGCGGTTTGTATGTTTTCCTGGGCTAATTGGTAAGAGTGTGATGTCGTATAGATAAGTAGATCATCAGCATACAAGCAGTATGACACATTTTGTGGAATATAGTCAGTAATCGAATTCAAGGCTATAGCGAATAGTGTAGGACTCAGAACACCTCCTTGAGGAACTCCGTTCGACTGAATGAAAACATCTGATAACTCCGTACCTATCCTCACTCTAAATGTGCGATTGGAGAGATAGTTTACCAAGAAGCATAACACACTTCCTTGGATGTTCCATTTGTGTAATTGATCAATAATTAATCTTCTCCATACGGTATCAAATGCCTTTTCTATGTCTAAAGACACTGTCAGCATATATTCTTTTTTTACAAATGTATTTAATATGTCCGCTTCAAGCCGAGCTATATGGTGCATCGTTGAATGGCCTGGTCGAAAACCACACTGGAAGCCAGATAGTAGGTTGTTCTTTTCCAGATACCAAAGCAATCTCTTGTTTACCATCCGCTCGAATACTTTGCTAAGGCAGCTAGAGAGTGAAATTGGTCTATAACTTGAGGGAAATCTTTTATCTTTTCCTGGTTTCAACAAAGGAATGATAATTGATTCATTCCACATTAGAGGATAGGTACAGTTCTCATAGAATTGATTAAAACTTGAGAGAAGAAGACATAGGCACTCGCTGGGTAGTTTTTTAATCATGTCGTACTGTATTTTGTCTTGTCCTGGAGAGGTTGGTTTTAGTGATGAGAGAGTTTGAGTTAATTCTTGGAGGGTAAATGGTTCATTTAGCGGGTGTGGGAAGTTATGAATCGTTGGAGTAGGTGTGGTCTCGAGGAGCTGTTTATGTCTTAAGAATTCCTCCGTGAAATGTGCATCACTCGAGGTAAATGAGAAATGGTGTCCAAGAACGTTAGAGATAGTCCGTGGGTCGGTTTCAATGTCATTGTTTATGAGAAGTCCTGTAATGGGGGCACGGTACTTTTTGTGCTGAATTTTATTAATTTTTTGCCAAATGCTTTGAAGCGGGGTATATTTTTTTATAGAGGAAACAAATTCGCTCCAACATTTTTTCTTACTGGTTTTAACTACCCATTGAGCTTTAGCCTTCTTCCTCTTATATTCATAGAGAAGTTGATCAGATGGATTCATTCGGAATAAACGTAAGGCTCTTTTTCTATCATTTATTGCTGCTCTGCATTCGTCATTCCACCAAGGAACGGGTGTCTTTTTGTAGTTTCCTGTGGTTATTGGTATAGACTGTTCTGCTGCACTGTTAATGATATGTGTTATATTTTCAATAGATGTAGTGTTCAATGTGTCTAATTTCTGTAAGATAAGGTTTTGATATAGATCCCAGTTTGCTTTTTTAATGTTATATTTAGATGTTGTGTTAAATAGAGGTAATGTTAGATCGTGTTTTAGGATAATTGGGAAGTGGTCACTACCATGAGAGTCTTGGCAGACATTCCAAGAGAAACGTGTGTATACATTAGGTGAAGCGAGTGAGATATCAATGTTAGTAAGAGTTCCCGTTCTTGAACATAAGTGAGTTGGTGCGTTAGTGTTGAGTGGTATCAGATCAAAATTTTCAAAGATTGTTTGTAAATGATACCCCCTGTGATTTGTATTATTTGCTCCCCAAATTACACTCTCCGCATTAATATCAGAGAGAAGTAATATAGGCGGAGGTAATTGTGCCAATAAGTCATTTATAGCGTGTATGTCTAAGGGTACGTTCATGGTGAGGATTCATTCTGCGATGCTACGATAGCTACTCCGATGAGCGCTGCCCCGATGTAAAACAAACACATGTATTAAGGTGGGAGTGTTCATAGTGAGGACCCTTACTTCCGATGCTATTCTCGCACTCGCGCAGTGACCGCGGGGAAGAACAAATATTTTGTTTTCTCCTCGCAGTGAGGAGGGAAGCTGCGATGTGGGCCTAACTGTGATTGGTTCCTTCAAAAGGACTCTAGTGCGCAGGTCACCTACCCTCTCTCATTACTTCATCTTGTGTGATTATTCTTTTTTGGTTCCATCCAGTTACTTTTGAAGTATTTATTTAGTTAAGTGATTTATAACAGTTACTCGTACTCGCTGATAAGCTTACTGATTAGCTTACAGGTTCTTTGCTGGTTATCTTTTACTACTTGACTCGTTATCTACGGTTATAATTCATGTTAGATAATGGCAAGTAATATTTATTAATAAAAAGGTTAATATGATCAAAATCAATTCTCTCAACTATGAAAAAAGTTATTAAGCATTAAAGTTGACTGTTTTGCAGGTTATGAAGGATAACAAACAACGATATTTGTAAACAAACATATTTTATTCCTTTTCTCTCTCTCTTTTTTGGATCTTTTACATTTATTAAGCAATACATGATATGCGTTTCCGCTCGCTACGCTACGCTCCACTCGCTCAAGAAGATATAAGAAAACTCTAGCCAATCCAACTCGCAATTAATAGAATTATATTAATTTAAGCGACTCTAGTCTATCCAACTCGCTAAAATTAATAGGATTCTATTAATTTTTCCGAGTACGAAACCAATCCCTTTTTCTTTGTCATGAACATCGCGAACTAATTGTAAAGGCTCATTTTTTCTCACTAACATAAGCAGAGCTTTTTCATAAACAAACGCTAATTCACTGTTGAAGGTTACTTTACTCCCAGCAAGAACCAATGCAATGGTGAGTCAGCATGAACACCCTCCATCGATGTAGAATACATCGGGGCAGCGCTCATGGGAGTAGCTATCGTAGCATCGCAGAATGAATCCTCACCATGAACGTACCCTAAGGGTTCACTTGGTGGAAGGTACACAGAGCAGATAGTGATCCGAAAAGGTAGATGCACTGACACTGCGACTGCCTGAATTGTCGACAGAAGGTTTAGAGGTTCGCTGTAAGTGTCATCTCTGACACAGACAGCAACTCCTCCACATGCTTTATTCCCAAAAATGTAATCATGCCTATAAATGGTGAAGCCATGTATGCTGAAGTCTTTACCAGGTGTAAGATGTGTTTCCTGTAAGGCTGCAATTCGTACATTCTCTTCTCGAAAAAGAAGCCTCAAGTCAGCAAAGTGTCTTTTTAAACCATTAATATTCCATTGGAGTATTGACATCAAATTGGAAAACTTTTAGAAATCTGGAAACAGTTTTGTGAAATGAGAAGCATAAAGAGGATAAATAAATAAAGAAAAGGAAAAGTGAAATTATAAGCATAAAGAGAATAAATAAATAAAGAAAAAGTATTAAGAAAAAATATGCAAAAATTACTAATCCTAGTGTTCTGTGATGACAGAGTAACTGCAATATGTAGATCTCTAGGATTTTTGATTCCGCTTAGATTTTCGTTCCGGAGGAGTCAACTTGCTTCCTCCGCTTAGAAGATTTTCAGTGGTGTTTATCATTTCTTCGTCTCCCTTTTGGTCCTTCTTCTTTATCGCTTTATCTTCCTTGACGAATTTCTTTTCCAAAGTAGAAAAGAGGGTTTCAAGTTTATTAAAACGTTCCAGCAGTAGGTCATTTGATGCAGAATTATCATTTGAGTCGATATCTTTTGTGGTGCATTTATCTGAGGTTTGAATACTTTTAAAATTTTCTGAAATAGATTTTTCCAGTGCCTCCATTCTTTTTTCTAGATTAGAGACCATTTCCATCAGTTTATTATTTACTGTGCTATTGCAGTCTATATTTGACTTGATTGTATTTGCATACGATTTTTTCGTAGAGGATATCTGTTTCTTGGCTTCGTAATAGCTTACTTTGCTAGTAACCATTATTTTTTTAATTTCGATTTCTTCATTTAATTTAGGGCATTCTTTGTCTAAATTGGGGTGGTTGCCACTGCATAAGCGACATCTGAGCATCGAACAGTCCCCTTCGTGGACTTCTAAGGAACATCCTTTACAAATTGAGGGATTTTCGCACCTATTCTTCCGGTGGCCTATTTTGTAGCAATTTTGCATATCATCGGCTGCGGAATGTAGGGGCGGATCGGTATAGATAAATAACCTGCTTTAATTTTTTCAGGAAGATATGGGGTCTCAAAAGTCGCTAAGAAGAGTGCGCTTGTATTGTTTTGAGCTCTTCCTAATCTTCTTATCGACGATACACATTGGTCCTCTAGCTCTGCAGCTATTTCATTGTCAGAAACATTCCTCAGGTCTCTACAGTAAAATACGCCCTGACTCTTGTTTAGTGTCCTATGAGGGCTAACGGATATTTTGACATTATTGAAGTGAGTTGCACTTAGAATGTTGATAGCTGCTTTACCATCAGCTACTTCCAAGAACAAGTACCCAGATTTTCTCATTTTTCTTATTCTGATGGTTTTGGAGAAAGTTGATGTCCATTTGGATATAACAAACGGATTGATATTATTAAAGCTCTTACCTTCCCCATCCATTTTGACGATAAGGAACTTCGGTGTGGTGGTGGACGGCGTATTTACAGGAAGTTCTTCAGATCCTTTCCGCCAAGAAAAGCTTGCAGCTGAGTTTTCACCTTTTGGTGTCGGCTTCATATTTCCTTCTTTCACTTTCATTTTTAAATGATTTTAAACTTAAGTCATAGTTTGTAGGTGCAGACGAGCTCTGCCGAGAGTTGGCTTGTCTAGACAAGGCGGTCAGAACAAAGATAACTTTCAGGCGTCGGTAAACAAACACACACAAAGCCTCTACCGGTAGCAATAAACCGCCTACAGGTAGAGGCCACACAAAGCACGGATCCCGGAGCACTCAAGAGGGACAACCTTCCTCGACCGTGTCTGAGGTGCGACTCCAAAAAATTATCCTTTTATGAACATCTTTCGTTTCAAGTTTTAGATAATTCAATTCTCGTTGTTTAAGAAGAATAGTCCCGATACTATGGGTACCTGTTTATGATTCACCTAATCACTATCAAGTAATTTCTAATCAAATTTAAAATAACAAATAAATTTAAATTTAATAAAATATGTTATCAAACAATGAACTTTTTATTTAAACTGAGAAAAATAGATTAAAATCTAATTTACAAATTGTGTACAGTCAATTTGGGTAACTTTGTGCAGTTTAAGGGAATTTTTGTACCAGAGGCACTAACTCAACATACATTGCTCTAAATTACATTTAGAGAGAATTTAACTTGAGTTGGGGGCGAGGTTAGCTCAGTGGTAGAGCACTCGACTAATGAACTGGAGGACCAGGTTCAAAACCCGAGCGCGCACTAAAGATTTTTTCTTCTAGTGCTGCCGTTCGAGGGTTGGATATGGGGTCCCAGATCGTCCCTAGGCTCACCCAGCCTTTAATTAATTTAATTAATAATGGGTACCTTGGGTGCTAATGACTCTAGCAGTCGAAGCAGCCAAGGGGAAAATCAGGCGGCCGGAGCATAGTGTTGACCACACTATCTCCCTAGCGTGCCGTATGGTCAAGAATCAGATACCTCTACAGTATCTGCCCCTCTGGGCCCTTGTGGCCTGTTACGGGACTGATTTTTTTTTTTTTTAACTTGAGTTATATCTCGTTGCTTAAATGAGATGATGTTGTCAAGCTTAGTTCTTCTCAAAATAACAATCCTAATAGCTAACAAAACAATTTATTGATAAATTATTATGATTACCTATTACATGGTTTTAAGAGATATTTAAATGGTCTAAAGCTCCTCCAATCATTTTAGACTAAAGATGCAATGATTTTAAATAGGAAATAGGCAAGATAATAATGTTACTCCAAGAGCATGGGTAACTTTGCGTAACCACCTTTTAATTGTGCTTTTCTCTAATTTATAGTAATTTTGACACTATTTAATGCTACAAGAAATACATTTACACTAGTGGTGAATCTTTTAAACTTAATTTGGAAAATATAACGATATAGCCAACGGCCATAGCCACGTTGAGTCCACCGGTTCCCATAGATCACCGAAGTTAAGCAACGTCGGGCATGGTCAGTACCTGAATGGGTGACCGACCACGTGCTGTTGGCATTACAAAAGGGTGGCAACCTGTAGATAGCCCGGCGCTAATGGCCAAGATGTAGATGCGCCGTTAAAAAAAGAAAACGAAGATATAACGATATAATGCCCTTGTATTAGAAGTTTAATGCAAACTTGTGGTAGAAAGATAACATCATTGACTGAATATTTGATGATCCAAAACTGAACTTGTTTCTATGCCTTTATTGGCAAATATCTTAGTTTAGCAACTCTTAAGTGCTAATTATTTATGTTTATTTTTTGTTGATCAAGTATCATATATGTATATAGTATTTTAATTCCCTGGTAAATGTGAAGACGAGGGTTCTAGGCAGGGCCGCTACATGAGGGGGACAACCGGGTACAGTTGTCCCGGGCCCGGGCCGATCCCCGCTAATTGGAAAAAAAGTACCGAAAGTGACCTTTGCATTACCGATTGTCGGCTTTTATTCTCATTTTGCTCAAAACTGAAGATGAAAATAATTTTAAAACGCCCAAAGTCCTATAGCAAAGTACTAGAATTTTCATTCTGGATGTGAGAAGTGGGGGCCCGTGATCTGGTCCCGGGCCAGCTCTGAGATGTGGCGGCCCTGGTTCTAGGCACCGATTATTTTGAAATTTTGCACTATAACGTATTTTGATACACTAAAAACGAATCCGTTAAGAAAAAGAAAAAAAAAAAAAAACGCTCTCCACTAGGAAAGAAGTTACTAAGCACTAAAGTTCACTGCTATGAAGGTTATAAAAGTTGGCGTAAACAGCGTATTAATAAACAAGCATATTAAGAAGAATGTCTAGGGCAACTTTTGGGGAGACATGCTATGCTTGTTGTTTCCGCTCGCTCAAGAAGATATCAAGACTCTAGTCAATCCAAATCGCTGTTATGGATAGAATTCCGATGTTACGGATGTTATAAATAGTTTATCAACATTTCAAATGCTTGTTGTTGTTCTTTGTTTCCCAATGTTAGATGTCTGCGCTTGCGCATGTTTACAAACACGCTGTTTATGCCCACTTTAACCTCAATAACAGTAAACTTTAGTGCTTAATAACCTCTTTCCTAGTTGAGAGCGAGTTTTTTTTTAACGGATTCGTGTTTAGTGCATCAAAATACGATATAGTGCAAAATTTCAAAATAATCGGTGCCTAGAACCCTCGTCTTCACATTTACCTTTGATTCAAATGAACAGAATAAATAAAAGAACTGACGAAAATACAACTCTTCTCCATTTTCAACATCCCACATCCAGAGGAAGAAAATAATCAACTGTACTTTTATTTGGAAAATTTATGGGCAGAATCTACAGACAGACATTCATAATAGTAGATACATTACTGCTGGTTGGTGGTGAGTTCCACCTTTGGGATTTCTAATAATACATTTATCAGAATCATTCACAATAATTTATTTATTTATCAAATGCATTTCGAGGGCATAGCCTCATCACCTGAGCACGACGCAGGAGGAACAATCGGTAGGGCACCACTCAAATTTAATATTACAATAAAATAAATTAAATAGATATAGAGTATTTAGTCAGAAATGGAAAAGGAATAAAATAAAAACAGCTGATTCCAGTGTTACCATTTTCTCAAATGTCATAGCTTTTAATTTTTTCTAAAGCAGGGGCGCCCTACCCAAATCGGTTGGTTGGCCAAGTAAATAGTCCAACTCGCAGGATCTGCGTCATCTTATCGCGGTTCCGTTCATATCTCTAGTGTCATTAGTAAAGGAGTAGACGCAGTTATTTGTAGGGTACGATCTTTCATAAAAAATATGAATAAAAATATCAAAGGGAAGGAGGTGACTGACAGTGTAATAAGCTTCGCTCTTGGAAAACGCTATTACCAATAAGTTTCTCATTTTCTTGCCTTCTTTTCATAAAATTCTGTTTTTACTGATAAATACTGTAATCAACAACGCAGGGGCAATATTATGCTCTTTCTCTTCTTCTTCTGCCAGAAAGCAAGAAACTATTATAACTTCTTCACTATCCAGGGCCGCCACATGACAGGGGAGAATGCTGGGTACAGTTGTCCCGGGCCCGGGCATCGCTAATTTGAAAAAAATGTATAGGTTATGAGCTTGTAAAAAGAATGGGGTTTAGAAATATAGACGGACGTAGCCTATATTTATTGCAATGGTATCTATATTTTGTTTAATGTACATGAACGACAATACAAGTGCAGCTCCAGAATAGTATATTTCATTAGGAGTCGTAATAAAACTACAAGTACCGAAAGTGACCTTTGCTGCATCGATTGTCGGTTTTTATTCTCATTTGGCTCAAAACTCAAGATGAAAATAATTTTAAAATGTCTAAAGTCCTATAGCAAAGTACAAGAATTTTTAGCCTGCCTCTGAGAAGTCGGGGCCCGGCTCTGTGAAGTGGGGGCCCGGGTCTGAGAAGGAGAGCGCGAACAGACAAATATATATATATATATATACACACACACACACACACACACACACACACACACGCAAAAATTTGAACCACCGTTATTTTCGTTCTCTAGGGGCTCTGAATGTAACATTTTCTAGCCAGCACTTCCGGATTGCGTCATGAGGTCAACCTTATAAGCGGGGCTCCTCCCTAAGAGGAAGGGAGAAACTGCGCTAAAAAAAATAAGAATATGTAGAACAGAAAGAGTGTATCAGAGAGGTGGGGGAGCGAAGAGCCGAAAACCAATGTGGATACGGCTCTCTGGCGTCTTCGGTCCCAAAAGAACCGTTGAGGTGGTGGGTTTCGCTCTAAAACAAAAATTTACACCATTGTTCCTTTATTGATAGTTTACTTTTTTCATGTTATTCCTATTATTGAAAAGTTGATAGTTTTACCTTTCTCCTTAGATCTCCCCCGTGAGCATCCTGCTGTCGGAGCATCCTACTCAAGATGGCGTCGCCGACTGGACCCGACTCACCCTAGCTCTGAAAGAAGCTGAAGAGAGAGCTAAGAAGATTAAAGAACTTGAAGTGAAAGAACGGACCATCAGAGAAGGCTTTGCTAGGGTCGAGAAACTTCTGACGAAGAATTCATCCAACAGTTTTCTTCCATCTCCATAAAACATTCATCCATATAGCCTACGTTATTCAATTACACAGAAGTATAAAAACAAAAAAATAATTTACGTATTTTCGATTTTCATTAAATTTAGGAAGCCCGGTAGCCGAGAATGTTAAGGCGCGAGCACTTAACTTTACGTGCCAAGGGTCGTGGCTTCGATTCCCACTAGGGGTGGTGGCTTTTCTTAAGAAAACAGAAAAGGCATCAGTCCTATCCTGGCTAGAAAAGGGTGGTAACCTATAGATAACACGTCCTAAATTCTTAGTTTTAATAAATAGACATAAAAGATTGAAATAAAAATAACTATTAAATTTATTAAGTGAAGGAATCGTTGGGTTTCGGCTAAGAGAAAATATCAGATTTTCAGAAAAATCTTTATTTAGAATATTGCTCTTTAGCAGCCTTCTTCAGCTAAAATGTAAATATACACAATTACAGAAAAGAAATATCAAAATATTCAACAATATTTTAAATAATGAAAATAGGTTATAAACCATTTATTTATTCAAATTTTAACGTCCATTATTATTAACTTAGAAATTTAGGACGGGTTATTTACAGGTTATCGCCCTTTTCTAGCCAGGATAGGGATGATGCCTTTATTTTTTTCTAAAGAAAAGCCACCACCTCATAGTGGAAATCGAACCCACGACCCTTTGGCACGGAGTGTTAAGAATTGTGGGTTAAGAGATTTATTGATGTGCATATCTATATATATAAAAATCACCTGTAAGTTTGTCTGTCTGTTTGTTCTTTATACAAATCCACACCGTTTGACCAATTTGGACCAAACTTGGCACACTTGTACTTCTTTATACGGGAAATCTCCTAGGCTAGGTCAAAATAGTCAAATTTCGAAATTTGGTCAAAAGGTCAAAAGTTTTGTTCAAGAAAAATTGGCTACACTGAACCATTAATATTCTGACAGCCATTTTGAATAATGTCTCAAATTTATTTGTTGATGTTCTTGATAATTAGAATAACTCGAACTCATTGATGACTTTACATCATTATATAATCATATATATATATATATATATATATATATATATATATATATATATATATAAAATCTTTTAGGCTTCACAGTTCGGAAGCAACGAGTTCCAAACTGTCAATTAAAGAAGAGTGAATTGTTCAGAAATAGTAATTTTCTTTCCAGTGTTGCCTAGGTGGAGATTAGCAAGTTAAAAAAACTCCTTCTTTTTTTGCGAAAAGTTTTTCTTTTGCGAACAAAACTTTTCAGTTTTAACCTTTGTATGTTTATCTAAATTATAGCCGTATATTCTCAAGATTTGGAAAAGTAATATCATATAAGATCAATTTTATTAATTTCTGATGAAAATGTAGAGCAACACTGAGCTCCTAGAAGCCATTAACCATTATCCTTTTTTTTAAGTTTGGTTTGTTTATCTAATTTCCAAAACTTTTTAGTTTTAGTAAAATATTTGTGTTTACCTAAATTATAGCCTTATATTCTTAGAATTTTGACTAATATATATTAATGAGTAATTTAAAATATTAAGTTTTTGATCTGTTGCTAATGATGATTTTAGGTGGAGATTAGCAAGCCAACAAAACTTTTTTTTTTTTTTTGTTAAAAGTTTTTCTTTTGCGAGCAAAACATTTCAGGTATAACCTTTGTATGTTTATCTAAATTATAGCCTTATATTCTCAGATTTTGGATTAATTTGCTTAAAATAAACTATGTCTTCAACATTAGCCTATGGATCTGTACAGAACTTTAATAAACGTTGCTTAACATAAACTATGTCTTCAACATTAACCCATTAACCTGCACAGAACTTTAATAATTTAAAATACTTTTAGTTCTTTAACGTACCACCTAAAATCATCTATGTGTGACATGATATTTAAACATTTGGGTCATTCCATGTCAAATCAACCCAAAAATAATAGGATTTGACACCCATGATCTCAGATTTTAATGAAACTTGGCATGTTCATTCCTTTCATGGATATAAGTAAGGGTATAAAATAGTTTTTCTCAATCTCAAATAGTTTAGTTTTATGCTCTGCTAAAGTATTTCAAATTTTGCAGTTATCATTGATTGGAAAAAGGAAGTACACTTAGTTCTAGAATATAAATCATACCTATCGACCAACGTTGATGACATTTTCTATGACAATACTTCAATAAATATGGAAGCCAAAAAAAAAAAAAAAAAAAATAGTAATATAAGCATAAAGTAATTACAAATGTTCTGAAAAAATCCTGAAGTGTTAAAATGCATTTTGTAAAAATTAAATATGGCGTTCCACACTAAGTGGAATATCATCAAACGATAAAAAGAAAATCACTAAAATATTTTTTTATTATTATTCTAAAAGGTATACACTATCACATGAAAAAAATAAAATGTATGGTTTTTTTCACTCTTTAATTTTTTTTCCCCGTTAAATACAAAAAATTATTCAATTAAAATTTTAGCTAACAATATATTATTTTTTATAGTACAGCGATTTAATTTTAAAAACTATAAAAAATAACCCAAAGCTATTCAGAATGAAAACTACCTACATGTATAAAACATTCATTACTTCAGTGAAGGGTTTCCTGGGTAATATAAAATGAAATACAACTTAATTTTTATCGCATGTAACTGCACACCAGTAACTAACATTAAAATTTGAAATATTATGTTTTTGATCTGTTAACTTGCTGGTTTCAGTTTGTTTTCCATAGTTGAATTTTTGATTTGCGAATTGCATTTTATCACATGCATTTGCTTAATAAAAACTATGTCTTTAACAGTAACCCATAGACTGTCCGAACTTACAGCAGGCTCAATATCTACTTGGCTCATATGGAGAATTGTAGTGTTTGTCATTAAACTAGATGCAACATTAGCAAACTCTACTGAGTTTTTACATTTTTAGTTTCAGATTTGCTCATAACTTCCATTAGAGACCAGGGATTTTACTCTTTCTCCCACCTATCTACTACACGTTTGTCATGAGCTGTAGTAATATATTTCCGCTAAAACTTTTTGTGAAATTTTTCTGAATATATGTAAAGCAATCTTGACATATATTTATTTTTAAACTGAGACAATGGATTATCACTGTAAGTAATTCCATTTTGACAAATCATTATTTTTTATTATTATATCATATAATCTTATCAAAAGTGCATATACAGAATTCATACCTCTATGTTTAGTATCGGAACAAATGAGAAAAGTAGTGCATTTGTTTTTGAAAAATAATGCTGCTGTAAATAATTGAACAGTTTCTCATGACCACAATCCTGATTGTATTTTGTTTTAACAATCGCAAGAATAAGCCATTGCAAGAACGGACGTTTTCTTTTCATTAATCAGTTATTTTATTTTATTTGATTCATTTATATTCATTCTTTTTTTTTTGTATTTCTTTCAATTAATTTATAATTTTGATATTATAATATATGTCTTTCTCAATATTATTATTATTATTTTTTTTTTTACGGCGCATCTACAACTTGGTCATTAGCGCCGCTCAATATTATTGTTACTATTTTTATTTGTATTATTATTATAGTTGTTATCATTACGCTATCATATTTCTCTATTTTAATATTATTATTATTATTATACTTAAAAAAAATTGTAAAAAAAAATGTATATTACTTTGATTGTAATGCAGGCAGTATTGGAAGATGGAACCTGCAGAACCCAAATGAACTCCCACAGTATACGGATACTATATTGTGGAACAAAAAAAGAAAAAGCCATTCAATTTGTTCATCATATAAATCCACAGTTTTTTAGCGATTTTGACCAAACTTGGCACACAGGTAGGGGTTGATACGGGGAGTGTCATAGGCTAGGTCAAAATCATCTGTCAGCTTTTTGTCTATCTGTTCTTTCCTTCTACAAATCCACAGCGTTTGACCGATGTTGACCAAACTTGGCACACAGGTAGGTCTTGATTCGGGAAGTGTCATAGGCAAGGTGAAAAAAATCTATCAGCTGTATGTTTGTTCCTTACAACTATATAATATAAAGTTGGTGTAGCATGGCACACTGGGTAACAGCTAGTTTAGTATATAATTGAAGGGCTCAATGCCAAAGGTGACCAACCCACAATTAGAACACCCTGAGAGAATTGGAGTTACAGTTAAGAAGAATCTGAAAAACATTAGTAAGAAGGGAATTGCTAGGGGTTAAAAGCAGGGGGTGGAAGGGTAAGGCTTCTCGTCCACTGGGACCGAAAAGTTGCGTAGTGCGAAGCTACGAATTCGGGCGAACACCAATCGTACGAAATCGTGCGAATTCCTCTTGTCCATTGCCTCAGTATTCGTCCGAATTCGCAGTAGATATATTGTAAATAAATGATACGAAACAACAATAAATGTAAATAAATAACAGAATATGTACCTATCTGGTAATTTCATTTCCGTCTAAACCTCCTTCCACAATTGTTTTTGTACATTCAGCATGTGGTATTTTGTTTACCTTTGGTCCCACAGATATTTCCTTTCCTGGATAAGCACAATTAATTTATTATATCCATTTTAACTCTGACTATTCGCACCTGTTCGCAACTATAAATCCCAGCAGAATGGAATCGGTTTGCTCTTCGCACTAGTTCGGACGAAAACGGACGAACGATACGTGCGTTTTCGTGCCAATTCTGACGAATTCATTTCGCAGCTTTTCGGTTCTAGTGGACGAGAGGCCTTAATCGTTTGGATCTTTTAAGCAGGAAGCAATGAGTCAGAGAAAGTGATTTGGGTGTTCAAGAGAGCTTAAGGAAAATGGTTAGAGTCAGCGGGCGAAATGTCTTCTCAGTTCAGTTGTGTTAAGCAGAGAATTCACGATCCGATCTGCAGTCCGACTTGGGGTCCAACCTCCGAAGCTGGATCCGATATCGGATCGTGAATGGGCTTGTCGGATTGTTGTAAGTCTAGTTGGATGAGTCGGAACATTTAGAGGGACGACTTGAAGGTCCGACATCCGACTGGCGACGGAGTCGGAGCGTGAGTCGGATCAAAGTCCTCCAACTTAGCTCAGTCAGTGCTTGACCTTCGGTGCGGTCTGCACTCGATACATTTTTCGGCTCGTGACCGACGTACACAGTCGTGAAAACAGACTAGGACTAAAGTTGGATAGCAAGTCGGAGCGTGAGTGGAGTCGACTATCCAACTAGTAGTACTACTAAGTCGTACTGCAAATCGGAACTTGAATGACCTGCTTCATTGATGTTGGGATTTAAATTAATGCAGACGCATTCGGAAATCAGTCGTTTATTTTTAGATTTCTTTTTATAGATACAATTTTCGTGTCATGAAATATGATTGTGTGTTTTTGAGCAATGACGTGTTTTGCGAGAGCTGATCTGTCAGTATCTTTATTCTTGAAGGTTAGTCTGTGTTGTGTAAGACGGGAATATAATTTATGATTTCCTATATGTATGCAGCATTACAGGAAGGGGTTTGACAGAGGATTTGGTTAACAAAGTGGGTGGTCAGTTCGAAAAGAATGGGGACTTTTAGTTTATATAACTAAATTAATTACTGATTACAACAATTTTCTTAGTAGGTTCGATATCCACTTGCAATAATGGCTTTTCTTTAGAAATAAGAAACTACATTATCCCTATCCTGGGTTGAAAAGTGTGGTGACCTATAGATAACCCGTCCTAAAATTCTCCGTTGCATATAAATAGACGTTAAAATCTAAATGGTACTTCTGCGGATGTTTTTTTCGGTGGATAATGGACCGATATGCAATCTAACAGTGCTTCCTTTGTTTCGGTAATATAAACAACGAACTAGAAACTAGGAAATCGCGTAACAACGAACAATGAAACACCAATGTACAAATGAATTGCGTTCTAAATAGAAAGGGAACAAGACGGTTACTATAAACACAATGGTCGATAGAATTGCTCATAGGAATAGACCAATAGAAATGCGTTATCCATGATCCAGGTATCCGAACGAGACCCACATCTTTAACCTGCGCTGAAGCTAATACGTTAGTATCATTTAAATAAATAAAATAATTCTGTCATTCAAAAGTGTTAACAAGAAAACAAATCTAAATTAGTCACTAACAATTATAGTTAATCACATGTAGTTTCGATATAACCTAAAAGACGAAATGTAGCAGTATGCCATAGAGGTACGGAGTCTCCTGCGTCCACAGGCGCAAGATGCTTCTCAGTTCGTACTATCAAGCTACTTGGGCAATTGCATGCCTTGAATTTACGGCTGACGAAGTTAAAGAGCTGAATTGGACGCAGAATGTTGGAATACTTTTTAAGGTAATGCGCTCCAATATCAAGATACTTATGAGGATGTGGTTGAGAATTAAATCTGCCAAGATGTCACCTTTTGTGTAGGAAGCCAATGTATTGCTTGTGATATGTACTGGAAATATCATGCTTTTGTAAATACAGTCTTCAGAGCTTGTACTCACAGAAGCCCAAGATCCGAAGACATATATAGTCACGTTGGAGAGTCCGCTCACAACTGCCTGTCTTCCAAGATTTGTGCTGGTTTTGTGGAAGGATATTGTAGATGTTGGAAATGGTTTTAGCCAGGTAAAAGAACCTAGAAAATATTCTCGGCAGTGGATGGAAAAAATCACTTCCAGCTGAGGGCAGCGATCCCAAATGTGGAGATCTCATGAGATATGGAGGATAGATCTGAGGAAGCTGTTGTTTAGTATTGTAGCGGGGCATAGTGGTGCTAAACGGCGGATTTTGGGAAAACACATGTAGGTCCTAGAATCTTTCTGATTTCGGTATCATTTTTCAAGTATTTGCTTTGAGCTGAGTCGCTAACATTTGCGCGGTTCCTCCCTCCCTCCATAGGAAGGAAATCCGCTTATAAGGTTCACCTCATGACGCAAACCGGAAGTGCAGACTAGAAATTTTTACGTTTCAGAACCCCTAGAGACGAAAATAACGGTGGTTCAAATTTGTATATATATATATATATATATATATATATATATATATATATATATATATATATATATTAGGTTCTCCTGATTTATTAATTAACTCTTTAAAGGCTGACGAAAGCAGCGGTGCTCTATCCTGTATGGCTGACCAAGATCGGGCTTCCTTCCTTTGGGCCGCAACACACTATGAGGTAGACCGGACAGGTTCACCCGTCCGGTGCACCTGTCCGGTCTACCTCATAGTCTGTGGCGGAGCTTTACTACCCCCACTCTACCCTTTCCGGCGACCTCACACCTGTTGAAAATTCGTTTATTTCCACCTCACAGGCGAGTAGACCTCATGTGTGTGTGGGGGTTGTCAGGTGTACCTGATGAGGTCTCAGTTTTCTACAGCTCTGATTTGTGTTGATTTGTTTTACCGTTGTGGCCTTTTTATTTATTTATTTATGGAATCAGTTTAAAGTGTAAAATGTCTCATAAAATTAACGAAGTTCTTAGTGATTTCATCGAAATCTATAAAAATGAACCATGTTTATGGAAAA
This sequence comes from Gonocerus acuteangulatus, assembly GCA_946811695.1. Lineage (NCBI taxonomy): Eukaryota > Metazoa > Arthropoda > Insecta > Hemiptera > Coreidae > Gonocerus > Gonocerus acuteangulatus. Next base: position 47,126,761 of record OX328131.1, read on the forward strand.
TAAAAGACGACGATTTTCACAATAGAAATAAAAGGGATGCTGCATATCGCAAATTAGTATACAAACAGCAGAAAATATATCCAAATGCAAACGAGAGTATGGCTAAAAGTAAAATTAATAGTTTTCGATCTAATATTCGAAAGGAGTAGAGGAAAATTGACTCCTCAAGATTCTCAAAGTAGCTGTTAGTTTTTCGTGTGGAGATATAGCGGCCCTCATTTGTGTATATTTCTTCTTAATGAAAGGGGATACAAGTGACAATAACTCTATGTAAACTGATTCGTTCATGCGCAGATAATTGCGATAATCTGTTGGTTCATCTCTTAATTCCTTCAGCAGATTGATATGGGTGAATTTATTTCTTCTCTGCAATCCTTCCTTACACCATTGTTTGCGGTTTTTTTTCGTTTGTTTTTACGTGTCTCAAATATTACTCCAAATAGAGAGAGATAAAGTAGATCATTTCCTGGAGGATCCATATTGAAGACTGACAAACCTGTCCGGTACACCTGAACAGTGTGGGTCACAGGTAGACCGGACAGGTGCACCTCACGGGTGTACCTGTCCGGTCTACCTCATAGTGTGTGGCCGGCCTTTGTCAGGCGAACCAAAGTAGGATGATATTTCGTCATTTGGCTCTGATTACATTCTAACTACTAACGTTTTGGAAGATATTTCCCATCGTGAATATATCTTATTTCATGTACCTTTATAGAATATACTTCCCCCTCTCCGCAAAAAAACGAGTATGGTATGACATACCAGTCCAATAAACACAAGGGGACATGACACTTTTTGCAAATGTACCTCGTCTACGTTCATACTTTTTTTTCTGGTAGACAACACAAGCCTTCTCCCCCCCCCCGTAGGTGGAATTATCCAATATTCTCGGAAGTAGCCTATAAGGGGTTAACTATACCTGGGTTATTAGCTTGTGTCAAATTCTAAGTCTTGTGAAAGCCACTTTTACCCCTATTTTACCTGTGACTCTGCATCTAATTGGAAAGGTGTTTTTTTTCTACTGTATCTGAGATTTTAAGCGATGCAAAGGTTTTTTTTTATGAATGTAAGTAGTTTTAGATGGAACCTCGGATCGAAGACGATGCTGTTATGGGTACAAGAACAATAACTTGGGAAGATGGCTGAGTCCGTGAGGCGAAATGAACTTCAGGATAAGATAAAGAAAGATTCAGAACCTTCAGAATATGAATTCACAGAAGCGGATATTGAATGGGTTTGTAAGTCCTTTTAGGAATCATTTTTATAAACGCTTTTTCAGTATTTATTTTTCACCCTGGATATTGGCGCTAATGGCCCAGTATTGTCGATGCGCCGTTTAAAAAAAATAAAAAAAATAGACACAGCCAACGGACATAGCCATGTTGAATGCACCGGTTCACGTTGATCATCGAAGTTAAGCAACGTCGGGCGTGGGCAGTACCTGAATGGGTGACCGACCACGTGCTGTTGGTATGATAAAAGGGTGGAAAATTGCAGATGTCTCTGCGATAATAGCCCAATTCTTGATACACCGTTAAACAAAATAAATAAATAAATAAACGCATAAGTAAATAAGTTTTTTTTGCGTTCTAGGTGGTTCATATGTCTAAAGAAAAACCAATTTTAAATGATAAATATCGCAGCACAAGAACATTTATAACCTAAGTCTCATTCCCTACAAGATTTGAAACTAGCGAACGACTCGCTCCCGAATTGTGCTCACTGAGCTTAATCTCAACTTGAGCTACAGCGAGTCACCGACCGAGAGCAAGGCACCGCTACATCACCTACTCCCAATGACTCAGTCGCGGAAGCGAAGAGGAGAAGGAATCCTGGAGCTCAGATGGATTCGTTGCTATCTCGTACTATGTTGCTTTACCGTGGTAGAGTCATTAGGAATTGGCGCATTCGGTGACGTTTTGACTGCCATAAATCGGGATCACTGGCATCAGTATTCTCGTCGTCCTGAAGCAGGTAAGCTGGTTTTAGTCGGTCGATTGTGACCATCCGAGGTCGTCCAGGCGGGTTTTGTCGTTTCGGCTTATGATTCCACGAAGACTTAAGGCAGGGCAATAAGCGGTGGACATCCGACTCGCAGAACTGCGTCAATTTATGGCAAGGCTGGGTCATCGGATACCCAGCGTTTAGTGAGGCCCGATGGCCGTGAGCACTTAACACACCGTGCCAAAGGGTCGTGGGTTCGATTCCCACTAGGGGTGGTGGCTTTTCATTAGAAAAAAGAAAAGGCATCAGCCCTATCCTGGCTAGAAAAGGGTAGTAACCTATAGATAACCCGTCCTAAAATTCGTAGTTAATAATAAATGGACGTTAAAATTTAATAACAATAATAATAAGAGGTGGATGTCGTCATTTATCAAGAACAATTAGGAGCAGTTCCGCAGATTTTGATGTATGAGAGCCTTCGCAGTCGGCTGTCCCCAAGATGCTGGACGTAGCTGTCCTATATCCTTCATAAACTGAAGGACAAAAGAATCGGTGGTTTGGGGATTCGTGGACTTTTCCAGAAGTTGACCAGACAGCCGAAGTGGTTGTACATTCAGCACCTCAACTGCGCTTGTGACATTGTCGTCACAGATAGCGATGCGGAAACCAAGTAACGCCAGTGGCAGCCGGAGAGTCCAAGATGAATTTTTGCTCCATTTAAGGGAGTGAAATTCCAATTTATTTATTGAATCGGCGTGTTTTTCTTTTTATGCAGTTTAAGGCTTTAAACAATTTTAATTGTTTGTGTGTTTGAGCAGTAGATGATAAGTCGACAAGTTCTTTTCCAAGAGATTCGTCTGAAAATAAGGATATTATACATGAAGAATACCACGCCATTAAAAGACCAGGTAATTCCTGAAGCTTTGTATTTATTTGCACCAATAATTGTTGGCTTGATCACATTCCGACTGTTTTATTTAAGGCAGCCTTCTGATCGGATCTTCCGACGACACGCCCATTCAGAGCAACGTAGACTTCATCCGTAATACTTACATCGACTCGCCAGTATCGCCGAGATATGAAAGAGCTTTCGACTTCGACAAGACTTTATCTGAAGTCGGTGACGTTCATCCAGCGATCGGTGGACAGTCTTCACATTGGGTCGGCACGCCTCAATGCAGCCTGTACACGGCGCAAATAGAGACCGCCAGAAACAGACAAGAAGGCGTCCGTGACATTTCCGATATTTCTGTAGCTTCGGATGTTAGGAAGGAACAGGACGGGAAAGTGTACAGCAGACCCGCGAGTCCTGATAGCTACGCCAGAGAGGATACAGAGGACAGCTCGGAGAGAGTCGGACCTAGCAGATACTCGGTAGAAACCGGGGGCAACAATCCTTGGGGACTTGTCGACGATCAACTCGAAGAGGTTCTTCTTGAAGATGATCTCGAAGAAGAGAAAGAAGACGGAGAAGATGAAGAAGAACCTGATAATTCTGCTGAGTTTGTTCCTCCAGGATTGACGGCAAAAGAACGCGTTTTATTGGATATTGCAAGAGGACACACACAAGGTTAGACTTTTATTTATTTGTGTATCTATAAATAGGCAATGTGCACCTACATTGCTCTAGTTAATGATAACTTCGTAGACTTCAATATATTTTTTTTTCGTCGAGATGATAAGAAGTCAGGCTACCAACGACAACATATTTTCGTAAAAGTCTTTATTTAAAACGTTTCGGAATCCTCTTTGGCCTTCCTCCATGTCTTAGGCATTCATTGCTGAAGAAGGCTATCAAATAACATTCAGAATAGAAATTGCTGTTATTAGCCGAATCCCGACTATTTCCTGACTTCTTTCGATTTTTTCTGTTCAGGATGTCCAGTTGATTTTAATAACGACCTTCTTAAAAATCTTGTGGAGCCCGAGCTGCAATTAACAATGGACCAGACGGCAGAAAAGATGGATTCAACTCATGGTTTAAATACCGCCCGCGAATGGTGCACATCACCAAAGTTTTGTCGGTACTTAGGTATTAGCGTCAAAGCACGTTAAAGAGGCGGGTCTCGTTCAGAGATCTGGATAATGGATAAAGCATTTCTATTGGTCAATCACTATCATTTAATTGGCTATTGTGTTTATAGTAACCATCTTGTTCCCTTTGTCTTTTTAACGTAATTCATTTGTGCTTTATTTACCCACACAATTGTTTTTTTTTTTTTTTGTTTGTTACGCGATTTCAGTTTTTGTACGAGTTTATATGGCGACAACAGAATAGCAAGGATGAAAGAGACGAAGCGATGCTAAATTGTATATCAGTCCATTATCCAGCGAAAAACCATCTATATTATCTATATATGATCTATATTATCAACGAGTTGGATTGACTAGAGTTTTGATATAACCTTGAGCGAGCGGAAACGCATAGCAATTATGCTATTAATATAAGTGCTACTTGTTTTCGCTCGCTAAAGGTTATTTAAATTTCAATTTTAACGTCCATTTATTATTAACTACGAATACGCTAAAGGTTATATCACAACTCTAGTTAGCCCAAATCGTTGAAAGTCCCGTCGCCATATTGGCAAAATCTGATTTGACTCCTTGATCCAGCTCTCTGACTCGGTGATGATCCAGCTTTTTGACCCGGTGTAGATCCAGTTCTCTGAGACCCGACTCTTTAACCTGCTTTGACGATAATACGTAAGTACCGTTTTGTCTTATCACGGTAATGATAAAGCCCGTTCAATTAGATGGAGGAGTTCAATTCCGCATGCGCGAAATTCTTAGGGAGATATACCCATTTTCAAATTCCCATTTCAATGAACAACTGGACACTGGACATCTCATATATCTCGTTTAAGAGTAGGGTAGGCTTTGAGAGGTCAGGAAGAAGCCTGTATATATATATATATATATATATATATATATATATATATATATATATATATATATATATATATATATAAAATCGACAATCTTCATTATTTAAGGATTATATATATTTGTAGAAATGTCAAAGCCGGACGTTTTCAAAGCTGAAAGTATAAGTGACTCGCAAGCTGTCAAGAAACTGACTGCTTCGATTAATCATATTGCTGGTAATAATTCATACTTTTTATTTCTAATTACATATTTATATGTATACTTTAATATTTAATAATTGTTAAGTTTTGTGTCTTCGGCAATTAACTTATCAATGCCAGGTTGGGGTCTTTTTGCGAAGACCACATCCAGTTACTTTTGAAGTAGCAGTAGTGATTGTATCAGTGATTTAGCGCATGCGCATAACTCCTTTGCCTTCCTATTGGAGGATTGGATTCCCAATCCTCCAATTGGATGACCAATTGCATTCGTTCTTGCTGGGAGTAAAGTAACCTTCAACAGTGAATTAGCTTTTGTTTATGAAAAAGCTCTGCTTATGTTTGTGAGAAAAATGAGTCTTTTACAATTAGTTCGCGATGTTCCTGACAAAGTAAAAGGGATTGGTTTCTTACTGGGAAAAATTAATTGAATCGTATTAATTTTAGCGAGTTGGATAGACTAGAGTCGCTACAATTAATATAATTCTATTAATTGGGAGTTGGATTGACTAGGGTTTTGATATCTTCTTGAGCGAGCGGAAACGCATAGCATGTAATGCCTAATAAATGTAAAATATCCAAAAAAGAGAGAGAGAAAAGGAATAAAATATGTTTGTTATCCTTCATAACCTGAAAAACAGTCAACTTTAAAGCTTAATAACTTATTTCATAGTTGAGAGAATTGATTTTGATCATATTAACCTTTTTATTAATAAATATTGCTTGCCATTATCTAATATGAATTATAACCGTAGATAACGAGTCAAGAAGTAGTAGATAACCAGCAAAGAACCTATAAGCTAATCAGTAAGCTTATCAGCGAGTACGAGTAACTGCTATAAATCACTACTGCTACTTCAAAAGTAACTGGATGTGGTCTTCGCAAAAAGACCCCCAGGTTGTATATCACTGGGGAACAATTCGTACCATAATTTCTGTTGAGTTTGATTTTTTAGATTTTAAATGAGTTAAATAGATGAAGCGAAGCTTACTTTCAAATTTTATTTTTTCGCGGGAGAGGAGTCCGCCTCACTAAAGTTTTCATGGAGTTTTCCCGCGGGAAACGTCACCAGTAAGTGTCATGGGTGAATATAGGAAATAATTTTCTTAGGGGGGGGTGGCTGGTAGAATTTCGAGGGGTATAGAATACTAACAATCTACAACTTGGAATATTTTAAACCAGCTAGAACTATTATACCCAAAATAAAATATGTTTTCTGAACTGATCGGTAAAATACTTTTAACCGATCATATCATAATTTCGGGAAGCTGCAGCCCCCTCACCCCCTCCCCCTTGTATACGCCCATGGTAAGTGTCCAGATAGTGAACACTAAACACTAGGATACGACATCTTAGGATTTCAAGCAAAGTTCCGCCCAGAGCGTTTATATGAACTTCATCCTGGTCATCGAACTTCACTAAAGCTAGATCAAAAAGGTGTTACCAAGGAATTCTGCAAGTAAATAGTTCATTTCTAGTTTAATGCATAGATTTAGAAAGGACTGGTAGTAACCGCGTATTACCTTGCTTAGCGCAAGCAGTACCAAAGAGGTACTGGCGCAGAGATCTGAGTTGAGAACCTGGAAAGTAACGTCACGCCATACGTTGGCTTGTTATTATTTATTTTGTAAGTTGAAGGTGTTGGCGAGGAAGAATCGATGCCTTATTGAAGTAACTTGCAGAAGATGCTAAACCAAAATTGTTTAAAACATTAAGTTATTTTAGCGATGCCTGATGATGAACAAAAAAAAAAAAAATAACCAAAACAGGTTCGAAAAGTCGGCAAAATAAGTTAATGTTTTAAACAATTTTGGGGAGAAACTCCTACCAGTTTGTTTAAGTCGAATGTTTACAAACTATCCATTTAGGACATAAACCACCTGACAGCAAGGATTTGCGAATCATTTGTAGAAATAAGAGCTAACCATGATGAGATTGGACGGACTACGTCAGTGGTGTGACCAGGTGTCGTCAGTGTCTTCTGCAAGGAGGCCAGTTGTAGGAACGTTTATAATTGTCGATCTATTTTCTCTTTCTTTTTTTATTAAAATTTTATTTAAGGCTTACTATAATCATTAAGTATCAATTTTATGAAGAATAATTTTCATTTATTTCTGATATTGTCACAAAAATAAACATAATATTACTTTTATTTATTTGATGTTTTATCACTCTTAAATTTAAATTAAATTATGAAATAGAGAGGTAATCTCAGTTCTGCGTATACTGTTGGAAAGCTGATAACAATTTATTTTATGTTGGAAGTCTGCAGGATTTATTTTGGGAGAGTTGTGATTTTCGAAATGTTGTCACTAATTAGAAGTTTTTATTAATTTATACTTTTGGAATTGATATTACGGTCTGAATAAGATAATTGTGAAGATTGAATGTGCATTACCATTAAAGAAAATTTAATGCTGATTTCAAAAATGTAATGATTGTTGAAAAAAAAAAATGGGTACAAGCAGAGAAAATTGGAGTTGAACTACAAAAAGCATGGTTTTTCCTTAAGAATGGGATATGTCTGTAAAAGAGTGAGATAGAAATGTGTGGTTGGTAGTGTTGAACTACATATTTTCTCTAGTTTCACCTCCTGGAGTATTGCCATTAACTTGTGATACACCCTATATATATATATATATATATATATATATATATATATATATATATATATATATATATATATATATATATAAAACCATTGTATGAATAAAACTATTTATTGAACACAAGTTTTGGTAAGTTTTCCCCTTATCTTCCTTTATAAGCTCATTTTTTGAGGCCTCCTTATAAATGAACATCAGAATGTCAACAATTTTAACATACATTTAGTTAATTATATAAAAATTTCTTACTTAACATAATTTAATTTATATATATATATATATATATATACATATATATATATATATATATATATATATATATATATATATATATATATATATATATCATTCTAGCTATCTTACAGATTCTCCTTCTGATGATCATAAAAATCATAGAACTAATATGGAAAAAAATGATGCTTCCAACACAGAATTTCTTAGTACTCCTATGGCGAGAAAATATCCGTCCCACCCTTTTGCTAAGGACCGACCAGAAGGAGGACCAAAACCACGTAATACCCTCATAATATGAGCAATTTATTGCTGATACAATAACATAACAGATACCAGACGGAGTTCTTATGCATAGCATTCATTAAAGGATTAAATTTTGCACACTTGGAGTTATATACCTATATACATATAAAATTCATACCCACAAGACGCCATCAGGGCCCTGAAGGGTATCTTAGACAAGAGAGAGAACAGTGGTATTTGATTCTTGACCATAAGGCACACTAGGGAGATAGTGTGGTCAACAAAATGCCTCGGTCTTCCGATTTCCCTCTTTGTGGGTACCCATTAATGGATTGGTGTATTTTTGGGCTGTCTGGGATCTGACTCTCACTACCGAAACTAGAAGTTAAAATCTGTTAGTATCAAACCCGCAATCTCCAAACTTCGAGTCAAGTGTGCCACCACTGAGCCCTAATCGTATATATATATATATATATATATATATATATATATATATATATATATATATAGGGGTCTCCCGTGGTCTAGTGGCTAGCGCGCTAGATTCATAAGCGGGAGATGGTGGGTTCGATCCCCACCGGCGCCAGAAATTTTCTCATCGCAGGGCTCGCTGAGAAAGTTCCTGGCTGCACCCTGGACGTCGGCGCTAATAGCCAAGATTTGTTGAAGCGCCGTAAAAAAAATAAAAAAAAAAAAAAAATAAAATAAAAAAAAAAAAAAAATATATATTCTTCTCTAAATTAAAGAGTGTTTACAAAGTATTTTGATAAGTCAGAACATACATATATGCTACTACATAATTTTGTGGAGTTTATCATAACATGGTTCCCATCATACTATAAGTTATTCATCAATTGATAAGTAATCAAAGTATAATGTTTCTTGACGCCAGGCCGCTCTGGACCTATGTCAGGGTTCCTATGAGATTTCTTCCTTTATAAGTAATTTGTTGAGCTAAATCTTAAGTCCTTATGACCTGGAGTTAGTGCCTGGAGTGTGAATAATTCCAGTTACTGTCTTACTTTTAGGAAATAAAAACAAAAAAATAAAATTAATTTCGTTTCGAGCCTTCTGCTCAAATTCAGAAACATATGCTTTAGCTCCACCTGACAAACTTATGTAGTGTACTGTATAACATTATAACATCCGTTAACATTTCTAGTAATATGTCAGGATCTCAAATTAGGTATACTTATGGATTTGGGGTCTCCCGTGGTCTAGTGGCAGGCGCCTTAAATTCATAAACAGGAGATGGTGGGTTCGATCCCCACCGGTGGCAGGAATTTAATCATCTTAGGGCTCGTTGAGAAAATACCTCGCTGCACCCTGGATGTCGATGCTCATGGCCCAGATTTGTCGATGGGCTGTTAAACAAAAAAAAAAAAAAAAAAAAAAAAAAACTTATGGATTTGGAAAATTGAAGAAAACAATGTGATGTTTCTAGCTCAAAATAAAGTTAGTGACATACAATTTGTTTAAGCAACACCTTTATTTGTTTCTTACGGAGTGGGCTAATAATTGGCCATTCAAAAATCAAGGATCAATTCAAGTACTTGCTGTTCCTTTTAAGGCTTAAATTAATTCATTTATTATAATGATAGTTTGTTTACTTATTGTAATTTTCGTTTTTTGTAGGTTTTTTACTCTATTATTATCTATTGACTACAATGATCATTAGGACTATCTTCTGGTGTTTTAATATCTGCTGAGAAACAGATAATCATTTAATATTCCAAATATAGAATCATTACTAATGTTATGATGAACTTAAGATAGTCAACGATATTTTTAAATGATTCTGCATTGTTTAATATTGCCTTGAGTATACTCTGAAGAGCAAACTTCTTGAGCTCTTTGCAATAGGGAGCATTCCGCCAAAGTGTTAATGATGAGTAGCACATCTCCAAATCAACAGTGCTCCACAGTTAGAGTGCTTGTAAAATCGTGATAAAAATATTTGATTTTTTTTTTCACTAATACTTGAATGTATAATTTTTAGTCATTTGATTTTAGCACATTTTTATAGTAATTCAGCATTTCCATTAAATGTTTCAGTGTCATTAATACAAAAATTCCTATTTATTTATTTTTTGTAGAGAAGAGAAATATGCAGTTATTTTAGAACATATTTTATTTTATTTTTGGATCTATTCATAGAAAAATATAGCAAATAAAATATGTTGTCCAGTATAGTATTCTTTAACCCATTCGAGACAATGATTTTTTTTTAACACGGCCCCCAGAGGCGAAATTTGTTTTCTTCTTTATATTGTTAATTTCTAATAATAATAATAATAAAACAAAAACAGGTTTACTATGGAAACCATCCATTTCATAAGTGAATTATGATAAATGCAATTCATTGCACAACAGATGTGCAGCTTGCACGGGAAATTTTTATTGCAAGGACCATTTTTATGGATTGAGCACCATGTAAGGTGAAATACAAATATAGATCATTTTTAGATTATTTGATACACAGTAAAACCAGTGCTAAATTTTGTTTCCATGTACTTTACAGATTTCATTAGTCCAAGAAAAATCATATTTCGACGACTAGTTTACTCAGAATAACTGGTAATTTCACAATACTGTTATTGCACACACCGTGTAGAGGCTGTCTTATAGCCTCGGAAATGAATAGCACACATGGTGTACAAGCTGTCTTATAGCCTCGGAAATGAATAGCACACACGGTGTACAGGCTGTCTTATAGCCTCGGAAATGAATAGCACACACGGTGTACAGGCTGTCTTGTAGCCTCGGAAATGAATAGCACACACGGTGTACAGGCTGTCTTGTAGCCTCGGAAATGAATAGCACACACGGTGTACAGGCTGTCTTGTAGCCTCGGAAATGAATAGCACACACTGTGTACAGGCTGTCTTGTAGCCTCGGAAATGAATAGCACACATAGAGTACAGGCTGTCTTATAGCCTCGGAAATGAATATCACACACGGTGTACAGGCTGTCTTATAGCCTCGGAAATGAATATCACACATGGTGTACAGGCTGTATTATAGCCTCAGAAATGAATAGCATACATGGTCTACAAGCTGTCTTATAGCCTCGGAAATGAATAGCACACATAGAGTACAGGCTGTCTTATAGCCTCGGAAATGAATAGCACACATAGAGTACAGGCTGTCTTATAGCCTCGGAAATGAATATCACACACGGTGTACAGGCTGTCTTATAGCCTCGGAAATGAATATCACACATGGTGTACAGGCTGTATTATAGCCTCAGAAATGAATAGCATACATGGTCTACAAGCTGTCTTATAGCCTCGGAAATGAATAGCACACATAGAGTACAGGCTGTCTTATAGCCTCGGAAATGAATAGCACACATAGAGTACAGGCTGTCTTATAGCCTCGGAAATGAATATCACACACGGTGTACAGGCTGTCTTATAGCCTCGGAAATGAATATCACACATGGTGTACAGGCTGTATTATAGCCTCAGAAATGAATAGCATACATGGTCTACAAGCTGTCTTATAGCCTCGGAAATGAATAGCACACATAGAGTACAGGCTGTCTTATAGCCTCGGAAATGAATAGCACACATAGAGTACAGGCTGTCTTATAGCCTCGGAAATGAATATCACACACGGTGTACAGGCTGTCTTATAGCCTCGGAAATAAATATCACACATGGTGTACAGGCTGTATTATAGCCTCAGAAATGAATAGCATACATGGTCTACAAGCTGTCTTATAGCCTCGGAAATGAATAGCACACATGGCGTGCAATCGGTCTCGAATGGGTTAATTAATTGCTGACATAATATATACGTATAGTAGTTATTAAAGAATTATTATACCTAAATTTTCAGCCATATACTTATGTAAAAACTTATAAATCACAATATATATCCATTGCTTGTTATAATTTTTGTTGACATCCAATCCATAGTTGATAAAAATATTCCAGTGTTGCTTACTTGTAGTCTCTAGCAATGAAAGTTTATTTTCCAATATTGTGCAATTTTAATGGCTTAGAAAATCCTCAACTCCAGCTATTATATTTTTCCGATTATTCATTGATTAGAATTTCTGTTGTTTCTTACATTATAATTAGAGCTCTAGTCTGTCATCTCCTCTTATTATATTTACAGTTTAGTCATATATTATTCATTGATTAGAATTTCTGTTGTTTCTTACATTATAATTAGAGCTCTGGTCTGTCATCTCCTCTTATTATATTTACAGTTTAGTCATATATTATAATTTTATATTATATTATTAATCAACAATTATTTCAGCTCCGACAAACAAGAAGAAAAGATTAAGGATTATTGATGACGAGGGCTGTAAGTAATTTATTTATTCATCTTTTATCATTTCTGTTTATTCGGCACCCAGATTTTATTCAATTCTAAGTCTCTGTCCTTTCTTTATATAAATTTTTAAAATTTTAGCTTATTTGTTTATTATATTTTTGCTTTATTTACCTGCTATAATTTCTGTTTATTTATTGATTATAATTTCACTTTATTCATCTAAAATTTAAGTTTACTTCTCTATTATAATTTGAGGTTATTCATGTATTATAACTCTCCTTTATTCAGCTATGATTAATTAATTTTGGATAATTCCTCTCTTTTCACTTATTATATTATTCCACTATGTAGGAACGTTAATCTTCTGTCTTCCATCCGACCAGGAAGCCACGGTGTAGGTTCACAGGGCTCTCAACTACCTCATGGTTTGAATTCTATTCCAACGGAAGTATTTCTCATGTAGAAGTAAGGTGAACAAGATGATGAACAATTCCTATGTATTACAGAAAACGGTGAGCGAATGTTGTTAACTCACAACATTGTCAGACCAATCTTAATGACTTGGTTAGGGATCTGGGCTTAACCAAAGAAAAAGCTATATTTCTTGGCTCTGGACTAAAAAAAAAACCCCCGTTGGCGGCTGAAATCACCATTTATGTGTATAAGAAGAGAAAGCAGACATTTTACAAATTTTTTTAACTAGGAAGTGTTTTAGTAATTGCTCAGACATTTCTGGCCACACGAATGTGTGTTGGTATTGAATAGAAAAAGGAAAATGGGATGGTGTTTATTGACTCAAATTTCCCTATATTCATCTATTAAAATTTAAATATATTCACCTATTATAATTTCAGGTTATTCATGTATTATAATTTTATATTATTGATTAACAATTATTTCAGCTCCTGTAAACAAGAAGACAAAACGGGAGCCCGAAGAAAAGAATAATATTAATGATGACGAGGACTGTAAGTAGTTTATTTATTCATCTTTCATAATTTCAGTTTATTCGCTATCTCAGATTTTATTCAATTCCTAGTATCATTCTTCCTTTCTATATGCTTTTAAAATTTCAAATTATTTGTTTATTAATAGGCTAAAATTTCACTATATTCATCTATTAAAATTTAAATTTATTCACCTATTATAATTTCAGGTTATTCATGTATTATAATTTTATATTATTGATCAACAATTATTTCAGCTCCAATATACAAGAAGAAGAAACGTTGGCCAGGAGAAAAGAATAATATTAATGATGACGAGGGCCGTAAGTAATTTATTTATTCATCTTTTATAATTTCAGTTTATTCGCCACCTCAGATTTTATTCACACCTGAGTCTCATTCTTCCCTGTCTATACAATTTTAAAATTTCAAATTCATCATATATTAAAAAGTGAAAATAATATTATAATGAATTGTAATTACAATATGTGAATATAACACAATAATTATTAGTGAAATAACTGAAATTATAATAAATCAATAAGCAGAAATACAAATATGTGAATAAACTAAAATTTTAATAAGTGAAAAACATAGAAATAAAAATATTTGTATACATTTGTATTTTAATAAGTACAAAAAGTGAAATTATATCGATCTAATAACAAAAAGCAAAGTACAACGTATACAATTGTTCACTTTTCAATTCATAGATACCAATCTCATCTACGTCTATTAGACCTAGTTTTTCAATTATTAAATAAACATTGTTAAGTTCTTTAAAACTCGCTGAATTTAAAGTGATACAGCGTTTTATTTATTTAAATTTTAACGTCCATTTATTATTAACTATGAATAATAATAAATGAACGTTTTAATAATAATACAGCGTTTTAAGCAGGGGTCGAAAATAATTGTTAACTTTTATTTTAAAAAAGTATTCCTTTTACTTTTTCAAAATGAAAATAAAATAAAATGTTTAATAAATACTTTTTTAAAATAAAAGTTAACAATTATTTTCGACTTAAAACACTGTATCACTGTAAATTTCATACTATGAAATAACTTTTTGGGTTTATATTTTTGATATTAGGTTCAACGCAGGTTAAAGATGTGGGTCTCGTTCAGAGATCTGGATCACGAATAACGCATTTCTATTGGTCTATCCCTATGAGCTATTCTATTGGCCAGTGTGTTTATAGTAACCATCTTGTCCCCTTTGTCTTCATAACGCAATTCATTCATGCATTGGTAACCCACGCAATTGTCGTTTGTTTTTTGTTTGTTACGCGATTTCAGTTTTTGTTTGGTAAGCGAGTTTGTTGTGCGTGTTTGTGTTAAATTCACGTTTTATTCACCTTTGTACGGGTCTTCACGTTAAACCATTCTTGATCTATATTATCAACGAGTTGGATTGACTAGAGTTTCGATATAACCTTGTGTGAGTGGAAACGCATAGCAATTGTAGGTACTATTAATATAAGTGCTACACGTTTTTGCTCGCTAAAGGTTTTATCAAAACTCTAGTCAACCCAAATCGTTGATAATCCTGTCACCATATTGGCAAAAACTGATTCTACTCCTTGATCCAGCTCTCTGACCCGGTGATGATCCAGTTCTCTGAGACCCGCCTCTTTAACCTGCTTTAATGGTAATACGTAAGTACAAATAAAAACACTGATGATTGGTGAAATTGGCGCTCAAAAGTTTATAATGTTTCCACTGATACCTGCGCATTCGTAATGTGCATATTCATTGTACAAAAGATAAAAACTTCCATTTTTTTGCATTATAAGTTTTCACAAAATAGTGAGTCATTTATTTTAATAAATATTTAAAACTGTATGAAGTGAATATAAATATAGCTATTTCAAAAAATCTTATTCGCACCTTTTGGTATATTTTTTTTTTTTTTTTTTTACGGCACATCTACATCTAGGTCATTAGCGCCGACATCCAGGGTGCAGCGAGGAATTTTACCAGCGAGCCGTGGGATGATATAATTCCTGCCCGAGGTTGGGAATCGAACCCACCATCTCCTGCTTAAGAATCCAAGGCGCTAGCCATTAGACCACAGGAGACCCCTACCTTTTGGTATTCAACGGATTTTTGAGTTTAAATTTATCATATATATATATATATATATATATATATATATATATATATATATTTATAATATTTTTTATACAATTTACCTATTTTTAGCCACGCGTTGATGCGCCAAAATGTTATAATATTTACATAGAAAGAAAAAAGTAAAATATTTTTAATTAAAGAACGCGCCACGTTGGGTCGCCAAAATGTAATAATATTTAATTTTAAAAATATTATATCTAAAGATTTTATATGGCTAGCATATTTGATATGCCACGGTTGCTAAATGAGTACTCTTATCTCACGGGTTCGGGTTCAAAGTAAAGGTAGACGAAAACACAGATTATTCTGTTGTGGATAAATTTAAATGTAATAAACAAAAGACTCATCAATAAGTCAACATCCATGCAGTTGGAAAAGCAAATTTTACCTGGTATAAAGCTGCAGACAGCATACACTGGAGTTTCTGCTCTCGATTACTTCCGGCGACGAACAAATAAATCTTCTTTCTTCACTTCAAAATTAGCCAATCTGCAGTACACCGCTAAGACTGTGACCAATCGACTGTATCCTACTAGATCTCCACTAGAATTGTACCAACTGCATGAGACTAGCTCTCCATTATGACTGCCTAGGACCAGCTCTCCATTGGAACTGTATGATATTATGGAAGAGTATATATATACACACACACACGCACACGCACACACACAAACACAAATGTGAACTGTCGTCATTTTTGTGATCTATGGGCTCTGAAACAAGTAAGTTTCGAGTTGGCACTTACTATCTGCTTTATGAGGTCAACCTTATAAGCAGGGTTCCTCCGTGCGGAGGGATTGAGGAACCACACCATAAAGTTATGATATTGTAAAGTTAAAAACCTGAGATTATTTTTGCATGAACCTAATCTTCCAAACATTTCAGGCTCAGACAGACAGGAGCAAAGCGAACTCCAAGAAATGATCCATAATAAAATCTTTGAATGCCGTAAAGAGTTGAATTCTGCCTACCAACATCTCGAAGAGTCTGAAATGGAGAAACGGAAGCTAATCCAACAGCTGAGCTATCTCCGACTCATGGAATTGGAATTGGATGAATTGAAAGCTATCAACAGGATTGTAGAAGCCGAAATACCAGCGGAAGAAGATATAGAAATATTGGATAGAATAATAGCGAAGATAAAGGGGCCCAAGTTTACGGCATAATATACAACACCTTTTAATTTAATGCTTCTTGTGTATTTTATTTCCCCTGCAAGTAGCACAATTATATAGGATATGATTACCTAGGAGGGGCTGAGAGCATTTAGGGCATATGTAATAATAACCATCTAGAACTTGGAACAGTTAGCCTACTAAAACACTATTACACCCAAAAATCATTTTTTCTGAACTATGTGATCTTATTAAATTTATTTTAGCGTAAGTATGCTTTAGCAGTGACTAAACTGGAAAAACCCGTTACAAAAAAAGTGTTCGCTGGTGTTCGCGCATGCACAGTGTCCATGTAGGAAAAAGATGACTGTATGTTATAGAGTACATTACATAAGTTTGTCTGGTGCACCTAAAGCATATTTATGTTCCTGAATTTGAACAGAAGGCTCTAACGATTTTTTTTTTAATGGTTGTATATACACCCAAGGCAAGTAGCTGTCTATAGATCTAACGCAAGGCTATGGGACCTGGGGCTTTAGTCCAAGATTTAGTAGGAAAAAGTGATCATGATGGACCTCCCGGCAGGAGTCAAGATATTTTTGGAAAATGTATTTGTTCTACACAAAAATCGCATCTCTTGCTACCGAGTCTGGGACGTTTGGAAATGGCACCCGAAAACGCCTCAATCATTTTTAATTACCTGGAAATGACTGAACAACCAGAAAAACTACCCCAGGAGATGTTCCCTGGGACAAGGTAGAGGTAGAGTGTTGAAAACGTAAGGCGGAAAGTTGATACACAGGGAGATGTTCAAACAGCCTTCTGAACCTTTGCATCAACAATCTTTACCTATTAAATAATGTGAATTCCATATCTCAGATGTTTCGATTTGATCTAAGATACAGCAAGATGATTGCGAAGATCAAGATTCTCGCTACACAGTTTTGCAGATGGCGGTCACTTGGGTCTGGCACGGCAACTGCGAAAATGTCTTCCCCTCAAGGTCTTAAATGGGATAGATTCTCTAACTTGCTGTTGCTGAAGGATATAATATTAAACAGTAGCATATATAAATTATTTTGACTGTCATACCCTAACAGCGGATGAATTGTTTCGACAGAACCTCGTTGGAAAACCATTTTGGCCGGAACGGAAATTCTCCTATTATGGTACGTTCAGTTGGGCCAGTCATACACTCAGGGCCACCACATCTCAGAGCCGGGCCAAGGACCAGATCACGGGCCCCCACCTCTCAGAGCGGGGCCCTCACTTCTCAGAGCCAGACTGAAAATTCTACTACTTTGCTATAGGACTTTGGACATTTTAAAATTATTTTCATCTTGTGTTTTGAGCGAAATGAGAATAAAAGCCGACAATCGGTGCAGCAAAATACATTTTCGGTACTTGTAGTTTTATTACCACTCCTAATGAAATATACTATTCTAGGACTGCACTTGTTTTGTCGTTTATATACATTAAAAAAAATATATATAGATCCCATTCCAATAAATATAGGCTACACCCATCTATATTTCTAAACCCCATTCTTTTTACAAGCTTATAACCTATACATTTTTTCAAATTAGCAAGACCCGGGTCCGGGCCCCTATGGCGCCCGGGCCTGGGACAACCGTACCCGGCTGTCCCCCATGTGGCGGCCCTGCATACACTTTACGGTATACCGGAGAGGTTTACCTGTGCAAAAAAATGGCAGCTATGTATTCGGGTTTACGCCATCGTGTCTAGGGTTTTTATAAAATAATGAGAAAGTATTGATGTAAGTTGTTCTTTATTGTGAATTATAAAATAACTTCCATAACCTATATATTTCTATACAAGTCGACTGTATCGTATTCACCCGATGATCTGGATTGCTGTGTGAAGAAGGAGCGTATATAGGAAATAATTTTGGTCCAGGGGGGGTTATTGAATACCCTCCATGATGGGGAGGTGTACGGCAAAATATTTTAGTGTAAAATGGTGAATTTTGAGGTCTCGTGACACTTAGTGAACTAGGGTAAATGTTAAAGACATTTTTTGTTTTTATAGGTTTTTTTTTTTTTTATTTTACAGAAAATGTTCTTACTAAAACGGCAAAATGAAATTACTACATTTTCTTTGTAACTGAATAATTTGACATTTTGTTGCGTTTCAATGATTTGTAAAACCTTTATGCTACAATGTGTATAAACTGAATATTTTATCACACACACTCTCTAAGCACTAGTTTTTATGACAGCAACCCCCCCCCCCCCTTATATAGGGTGCGGAGCCTTGACGGAGGGTAGTTTCTTCGTTGTACTGAAGCGTATCTTCTACAAGATGTTGCAGCACTAGGCCAACCAGTGTCTACGTTATGGTTCTTGTTGTCTATTAGGAGAGGGTATAATCAGGTTGGATTTGGTTGAATGACACTGCCCTGTAAAATATTATCTAACCTTCTAAACCAAGAAGACTGTCATGCAGGAGCTGCATAAGTAAGTAAGTGTAGACTGCATTCTTGAATAATTTCCTTACAATAATCCATATAGGAGTCTCCCGTGGTCTAGTGGCTAGCGCCTTAGATTCATAAGCAAGAGGCAGTGGGATCGATCACAACCAGCGGCAAGAATTTTTTCATCCCACAGCTCTTTGGGAAAATTCCTCGCTGCACCCTGGATGCTGGCACTAATGGCTCAGATTTGTCGAAGCGCCGTAAAAAAACAACTATATAAATAAACTCACAAAAATAAATAGAAAATAAATAGCAAATCACATGGACCAACACACAAGATAAATAAAGGCAACTGAGTGTGCCTGGCCATCCAGCAACCGAGCCACAGGCTTGAAGAAGTGGTGGTTACCATACTCCGGCATCGGGCACTCGTTGCTGCCACACCATGACGATCCATTAAACACATACTAACGCATTACTAATTTCATTCCGGAGTTTTTTTTTTCTAGAAAACATGGTACTACACTACTTAATAAATACTCAAAACTTCGCATTTTCGTCTTTTGATCTGAAGCAGGAATGGCATATTGTCCCACCTAGTGGCAGAAAGTAGAAATCATACCAAAACGTATTCGCTCCTTGTGGGAGCTTTGCCAACCTACGTTTGGCGGGAAAATTCTATTGAAACAAAGTACAAAGTAAACCCACCTTTCGGATAGACCGATTTAGTTCATTTTTACAACACGTCTTTCTCATGAGATACCTACGACTTATACCGCGTTTCGTTACAATACAGCAGAAATTACGACTGGTATGAGTATATTAGTAATTTGGATAAGAAGTAAACACCTCCTTCCTGATGAACAGATATAGTTTATTTTGACAAAACATTTTTCTCTTTAGGTGTCCACAACGAATAACCAGTTTCGTTTAAATATTACGGCTGGTATTGGCAAATAACTACTTTGGGTCCGGAGTAACCCCCTCCCCCCCAACCATTTCGCTGGTTAACGAACCGAATCGTTGGCTCGGGGAATACTATATTTAAAGTTTCGTTGCGGAAAAAAAAAACGAAAAAAAAAACAAACAAACTCTGGCTTGTATCGTATTAACAGACATATATTTATTAGAAAACTGCACGAATACGTAAAAAGTAATCGGATAAATAATCGCCGAGTATAAACTGAAAGTTGCGAGTACATACTAGGCATCGTTTCGACTAGGCATCGTAGATTACTTTAGATTACGATTACGAGTAATATTCGTGAGAACTGCATCGTAAATAATCATTGACTTATCAACATGCCGATACAGGAGACAAGATAAGCAACAAATGAAATGGACAGATAAATCAAGGGATGGAGATTAAAGCGCGTTCAGTTCCGCCAACATTGCCAGAAAATAGAAAGAGTAATTTGAAACGAGACAATATCGATCCCATGCTGTTTCTACATTCTCCACGACAGGATTAACTCTTATTTCTTCATTTATTTATGTTTTTGCTTACATCACCGGAGATAGATATTTACTACTGACATCACCCATGGGCGTATATAAGGGGGGGGGCTGCAGCCCCCTCCCGAAATTTTGATTTGAACGGTAAAAATTTCATAAAACCCTTAAAAATAAATTAAATAAGATCATTTTTTTTTTCCAAAATGAGACTTTTTAAATATCTTTATTTGCAATTATACAATATAATAAGTAGTATAGATCATTTAGTTCATAAAACATATTCTATTTTCGGTGTAATAGCGTTTAAGTTGGCTAAAACTCTTCCAAGATCTAAATTGTTAGTATTCCATACACCGGAAATGGTCTCAGCTCCCCCCCCCCCGACATTTTCCCAGCCCCTTCAGAAATTATTTTCTATATACGCTCATGATATCACCTTTATTACTTATTCCTCTTCATTTTATATAAGACTGTATTACTTCGTATTTGTTTACGTTACAATTGTATGTTCACTCTTTGGCTTTGTCTAGAGTACCCCAAATTATTTCAGACAAAAGACACAATGATTTTAAATAGGAAATAAGTACAATGTTAATAAGAGCATGGGTAACTT
This sequence comes from Gonocerus acuteangulatus, assembly GCA_946811695.1. Taxonomy (NCBI): domain Eukaryota; kingdom Metazoa; phylum Arthropoda; class Insecta; order Hemiptera; family Coreidae; genus Gonocerus; species Gonocerus acuteangulatus. The sequence goes on from OX328131.1 coordinate 47,147,862, forward strand.
TGTACCATCTTTTAATTGTAGTTTTACCTAATTTATAGTAATGTAGACAATATTTAATGCTACAAGAAATATATTTGGACTAATGGTGAATCTCTTAAACTTAACTTGTAAAAAAAAAAAACATTATAATTGCCCTTGTATTTGCAGGTTTATCAACATTTCAAATGAGAGTTCTCTGTCTCCCAATTCCTGCGCATGCGCATGTTTACAAACACGTTGTTTACTCCAACTTTTAAAACCTCCATGACAGTGAACTTCAGTGCTTAATAACTTATTTTAGTTGAGAGCGATTTATATATATATATATATATATATATATATATATATATATATATATATATATATGGGATTCGTGTTTAGTGTATCTAAATACGCTATAGTTAAAAATGTTAAAGTAATCGTTTGTAAGTACCCTAAACTTCAGGTTTACCTTTCTTTATTAGCAAAATGGGTAAATGTGAAGGAGCGCGATCTCCACACCGATCATTTTGAAATGTTGCACTATTACGTATTTTGATGCACTAAACACGAATCCGTTAAAAAAAAAAGCTCGCTTTTCACTAGGAAAGAAGTTATGAAACACTAAAGTTCACTGTTGTGCGGGTTCTGAAAGGTAATGTAACCTACTATGTTGGTTAACATGCGCATGCGCGGGTATGGAAAAGTTCGTAATAAGGATGTCTAATTGAAATTTACCATCAATTATTTATCAATTTATCTCCAGTTAGTTATTCAAAAATATTTTTTTAAAATAATAAACCATTCTTTCAATTTTTTTTAAAAATTTTAAGAAGATGTCAAAACTCTAGTCAATCCAACTCGCTAAAATTAATAGAATTCTATTAATTTTAGCGAGTTGGATTGGCTAGGGGTTTTGATATCTTCTTGAGCGAGCGGAGCGAGCGGAAACGCATAGCACGTATGCCCAAAAGCAACAATTTACTACCAAGTCAGCTACCACAAGGTGAGTCTAAATTCCAATTACACTTCGTCATTAAGGACTATTGCGCATGCGCGTGTTTACAAATACGCTGATACCCCGTCTTTTATAACCTCCATAACAGTGAACTTTAGTGCTTAATAACTTCTTTCCTAGTGAACGGATTCGTGTTTAGTGCATCAAAAAACGTTATAGTGCAACATTTCAAAAGGATCGGTGTGGAGACCGCGCTCCTTCACATTTACCGCAAAATGAAATCAATTCCAAAGTCATAATGATAATTACTTTTAGGTACCCCTAATATATCCCAAATAATACATGTTCTACATATTTTAATCCTCACAAATTGTTACTAAAAACCGTAATTCCAACAAATTATTTTTTACCATCATATGGCTAAATATGGAGGAAGCCACTATCGATTTCTTATGTAGATTTTTTTTAAAGGTTAACAAACTAAACCTAGAAAATTCTTGTAACAAGAGAAAATACTTTGAAACATAAAGATAAACAGAAATTGTCCAACGTTATGAGTGTATTCTAATAAGTACTTTAATATGAGGTTACTCTTGGAAGAATATCTTACTTAAGAAGGAATTATCTGAAAATCTTTCCCTTCTGGAGATGATGTCGCCGGAGAAAACATACATTTCTTATGGAAAGTGAAGAAAGCAAGTACTTGAATACATTCTTATACCTGAAATTTAAATACTTTGCGTACTTCCGTTTTAACACAGGTTAAAGAACCGGCTCTTAAAGATCTGGATCACCACCGAGTCAGAGATCTGGATCAAGGCGTCAATTCAGTTTTAGCCAATATGGCGACGGGATTATCAACGATTTGTGTAGACTAGAGTTTCAATAAAACCTTGAGCGAGCGAAAACGCGTGGCACTTATGTTAATTCTATAATTGATATGCGTTTCCGATTGCTACGCTTGCTCAAGGATATATCGAAACTTTCGGCAAAACAAATAACAAACTAGGAAAAGAAACACCAATCTCGTAAAAAACACCAATGTACATATGTTTGGGGTTACTGTCGTAATGAATTATTTCGAAATGTTTTTACCAGCGCTACCACCTGCTAATAGATCAGTCTGTATGTTGTCATATTGTGGTACACATTGATACACCCGCTTCAGATACTCGAAAAGTTCAATTCCACATGCGCGAAGTTTCCTGACGGCTCAGCCATTTACAAATTGCCATTTCAAGGAACAACTAGATACGTAAAACGCTATAAAAACTGATTATGTCTCGTTTAGGAGCAGGGAAGGCTTTGAAAAGTCAGGCAAGGGAGATAGTGTTTAATATTTATCAATACTTAGCCAAAGCTAAGGCTGAAAACATTTTTCATGTACAATGGTACAATGGCGCCAAACCACATATTGTGTTTCAAAAACGTCTACAGCCCCTAAATCTTATCCTTTTTCAATGCACTTTTTTTAAAAATAAAAGCTAATAAAATTTAGAACAACTTTGTCAATTCACATTTTTGTTTTTTGTTCCCCTTGTTTATTAAATTACATGGAAAGATGTTTATAACCATCGGATGTCTATAACCTTCCAATGCTTATAAACTTCTAGCTCCCTTTCTTATAAATAATTTTAAAATATGAATACTATTGCTTCTCTTAACTGTTACACTAAGATTTATTTTTTCGGGACTGACATACTTCCAGAAGATTGATTGGCCTCTCAACTCCTCCTTCATACCTCCAACATTCAACCTAATCGAAGGTTTCTAAGCTTATTAGGTGCTATTTCTTAAATTAATCACTCATTTCCACTTCATTACGAGGTCATTACTGACGGGCTGTGATAAAATCGGATCGGATCGAGTCGGGACCAATGTAGGAACTCACGTCGGCCGTTGTCTGTCAAACGAAATCGGATCGGATCGGATCGGGAGAAATGCAGGTCCCATGTAGGGGCAGCCTAATAAGGAGTGTGCCCTCCGAAACTAAGGTCGTTGGTTCGATTCCCACTATGGGGTGATGGCTTTTCTTTGAAAAGAATAAAAGGCATCACTCCTATCATGGCTAGAAAAGAGTGGTAACCTATGAATTACCCGCCCTGAAGCTCTTTGTCAATGATAAATTGCGTTAAAATTTAAATAGATAAATATACCTAATACATTTTAATAATTTTTCATTAAAATGGGAATTTGCAAATGGCAACTTTTCCATTAACTGATTGGGCCATAGGAGAATCTCAATTCACCAACGGATGGTTTGGACTGCCAAAATTGTAGTCCAATGAGGCTGTCTTATATCAATTCCTGTGCTTTTAGGATATGGTAGTCAAAAAAGGTTATTTATATAAATGCTTAATGTTATAGTCTTCGGCAACTGCCAGTTGGTGGTGGAGCATTCCCCTAACATGCCATGGTAGGCTGATTCTTGACCTTGTGGGAGCTAGTGTGGTCAGTACTAGGCTCCGAATGAATTTCCCTTTAGTAAGTACTCATTAGAAGCTGTGAAATCCTAGGGATGGTCTTGGACCCCAATCCCATACCCCCACCTGAGCTTATTGCAGAATAAACAATATTTCAGGAGGACCTATATATTTCTTCACACGCTGAAACGTCAGTTATTATTAGGAAAGTTTCTTTCATAGCTGAGATCAGATTCACCAATACCAATTACGTGTGTTTCCTCTTGCCCTTTAAATGGGTGACTAGCTTGTGACGACAACCTGGTAACACAATCCGGAAGAGGAGTCCAAATATGTCAACATTTGTTAGGGGAATGCTTTAAATTAAGTTTCCTGATACAAATAGATACATGTATATACATACATATATATTTTGACGGGGATTTTTTTTCATTTAGAATCAACAATGATTTGAAGAAATTAAAAAAGAAATCTTTCAAGAGTGCACACAACACCTTTGAAAAGTGCTACTAACTTATTTTTAAAACAAAATATTTTCCTGAGGATTTTATGATGAAACCATTGAATATTTACTTTCTTGAAAAAAATAAATAAATAAATAAATTGATGAAAAATTGTGCTTCATGAAATTAACATCCCCAAGGAAAAATATTATAATATTTTTTATTTTCCATTTATTAATATCCAGTTTGTTTCAGAAAACTCAATCAATGATGGAGACCAGGAACCTACACGGATCAATGAACAGAACAAGGAGGAAAAAGAATCGAAAGCAACACATCAAGATCAAACAGACAGTTGTAAGGATTTTTTTTTTTTTTTTTTTAATTCAGGCCTGTCTCATCAAATAATATGTCATAGGTATCTAAAGACAAAGATGTTTTTTGAAAATAATTTATATCATTCCCTTATGTATGGGATCTCATTCCAGCGCGAAGCTATTAATTGTTGCTTTCTTAAAACAAAGCTTGGTTGACATGATTCGAAACCAACGAGAAATGTGTGTTGTAACAAAATAACCCTGTAGTATTTGCAAATTGAATTAATCTGGCAAACATATCGGTCATAAGGCGTTGGCTGTTACAGCAACCAACAGAGGTGCTACAGTTTTCTCAAGAGCTATTTATGTTACTGTGTGATTGTGGGTAGTTCTCTCTGTACATTTGGACTTTTTTTTATTTATTCATTAAGAACAATAAACAAAAATGTGAAGTTTAAAAAACAGTGGAGGGAAATTTACTATAAAATTAATAAAATATTATATTCATTAAATATAAAATGTCCAAACCCTTCATATTCATTTGTGACTTATTTAGTTTATTTTAAACAAATTATTCAGGACTGCAGCATACTCTATCCACCTCTAGAGGAACATGCCTAGTTATGCAGCTCCTGTGTGACGGACTTTTTACATTAACAACAGCATGTTCATTAATTCAAAGTGAGTTTTGATTTATTCTGATTAAGAAAATTTTTCAGCAACTTCACTAGATGAAATAAAGGAAGGCATTACTGATACTCGTGAACCAATCAAAGTTTTGGAATTGGCAATTGAAGAAAGCAGCGAAACTGATTTAAATGAACGTAAGTCTTGTAAAAATTGTACACTCTGTTCCTATAGTGTTTCGGTTCAATACCCAATAGAGACGATGGATTGTATTTAGAAACAGCATCAGCCCTATCATTGCTAGAAAAGGGTGGATTCGGGGAGCTTACTTGTTGCTTGATAAATATTCCATTCCTATTCTCTTGTACTTGCCGTGTTTACTAATACTTGTCACTTGTCACAAAGAACCTGTTTACAAGTGGGCATAATACTCCATATGGTATAAACTGTCAGTGGTTTAGTTCTGAAACCTCTTAGAAAGTTAAAGGCTGGGATTTAAATGCTGATACGATCCTTTTATGCTGAAGCATGTTGCCCATTAGGCTACCAAGCTTGATGATGTTCATTAGGCTACCAGGCTGCATGTTGCCCATTAGGCTGCTAGGCTGCATGCTGCCCTTTAGACTACCAGGCTCCAGGTTGCCCATTAGGCTGCCAGGCTCCAGGCTGCATGTTGCCCTTTAGACTTCCAGGCTGCATGTTGCCCTTTAGACTTCCAGGCTCCATGTTGCTCATTAGGCTACCAGGCCGCATGTTGCTCATTAGGCTACCAGGCTTCACATCACAGGATGTGAAGGTAATTCACAAAGCTTCAGATAGATGGCATAGAGTCGTGAACTGAAGCCAGTATATCTTTCACTCATAAAGGCTCACCTAGTACCTAGGCACAGCTAAAAACATTTTTTATTTGAAATCGCTGTATAACATTACGAAATTCCAGAAAATTTTGAAATATAAATAAAAAATTGTTTGCAGAGAAGTTTGAAGATGATACTGACAATAAACCTTCTACTTCAAAGATTGAATATGAAGATCAGAACAGGAGTGGTATTTCACAAAATGAAATTGGGGCTATTAAAACAGGTGAGCTATATTTTAATGTTTGTAATAGTGATTTGATCAGACTAAGTACAATGGCAACTCTGCATGGAAACAACGACGAGTAGGCGTACTAGAACACAACTAGGAATTCACATAATAGACATTACCTTAATACAAGTTTTCCATTGTTCTTTCTATACCTTCTGACTATATTTAGTTTTCTCTTCTTCTTGATAAGCTGTATCACGCTCAGCAACATTCACCCAGCATTTTACTCTCAAATGCAAAATATTGAAACTTCTTGTATCCTTTACCTTTACTAGCAGACCTTATATTTTCCTACCTTATATTCCAGGTGATTATTTTGATTTTGTCATTTAAAACTTTCTCTTATTTCCGATGTAATTATTGGCTTCATTGCATATCTTCACTTATTCCCTAGGGGGGCTTACAGGACAATAAACAAATTCCAATAAATTTACCTCTAAAGGGAAATCATTTAGAAAATGTCATTTGGGAATTAAATAAGCCCCAGTTATTCATTTCTCTTAATGAATTGTACGTTTATTAATTGGATATATTCATTAATTTACATTAATCTTTTACATGAGTAAAGCTCAGCAATGATTACAAATCAATCCATGCCCAATTACAGATTGAATTTCCTGCAAAAATCAATTTCAAGTCATTAATCATGTCACTTCTATTACACTTTATGGCAAAATGATCCCTAGCCTTATGATATTTCCATGTAAAAAAAAACAAAACAAAAACTAAACCGTGTTCTTGACAAACCCTGGTGGCATCCCGGCAAAAATTTGTATCATAAACCTCCACAACCTATGTAGAAAGAAGTCAAATTTTTAATACAAGTAATAATAATAATGATATATATATATATATATATATATATATATATATATATATATATATATATACTAAAAATCCAGAATCCTGACACAGGTGCTCCCTAAGAAAAGCACACCCTGGGCCAGGAGCATGGGATGTGTGGTTGCGCATCATATTGACATGCTAGGGCGCTGACGACCGTGAGGTTTTTCGCCCAAAATTATTTAAACAAATAAACAAACAACAAATAATTGGAAGAAATTTCAATTTTGCTACAAGTATTCATGAATTATAGTTGGATCTGGATTGTGTATTACAGCCGAAGGAAATACTAAAGACATCGGGAGAGAAGAGAGAGGAACAGAAGTTCTTATTTCATCACCTAATGATTCCGTCGACCTCGACATCCCAAGTCCTTCGCCATACGTTCTCAAAAAACAAATGGAAGAAATCAAAAGGAGAGAGGAACTTTTTCAGGCTGATGCAGGTATTTACAAATTCTTAATATCTTCTCATTTACAGAACATTTCAAACCGCAAATTACTACTTTTAATTGGCAGCAATATTGCAGCTCAGAAAATGATGGAGACGTTGTTCGGGCAAGTGATGTACAATGTTCAGAGTGCGGCAGAAACAAGTTCGAAAGGACCTCCACTGGAAGAGGAAAGAATAAAAGCTCTGTCGAAAAGAGTGGCCGATTATGAGAAACGTCTGAAATTGATCAGCCGTCGAGTGCGAGAGTCTCAGCGAGACAAACGGTATCTCCTCCGAAGAATAGACGAGCTCGAAAAACAGGTAATAGAAAACTTGAAAAACGAACTTGCTGAAAGATTAGCCTCTACAAGAATCCCGTCTGAATACGACATAGCATTGCTTGAGCTGTTGAATAAATATGAACGGGAAGAAGAAGACAAACGCAAGCTTGTAGGAGAAATGGAATCGAGAAACAGGTATCATTTATTCTAGAGAAATATCTTCACTTTACGAAGGGCTCATCAAATTGGACGAAGGTTTGTAAGGGAATCAAAGGTTGGATCTACAGTTTATCAAAATCAAGAAATTAAGGTTTCACTAAAAATATCTTCAAATATTCATTGGTACTACCTACTAGATCCCAAATGTGGCCCCCATTCAAATTGATATATATATATATATATATATATATATATATATATATATATATACACACACACACCTTAATATGAAATTTAAAAATTATAATAGACTTAACATGACTTAATATAAGATGCCTGATGAAGAACCTAAACAGATTCAAAATGTCCCAAATATAAGTTAATGTTTTAAACAGTTTTGGAAAGCAACTCCTCCAGTTTCTTCATGAATCCATTGGATCCTTCCCCCCCCCCCCCACCTTCAACTTACATATATATACAACATTTAGTCCAGGGGTTCCTAAATCAGCTCCTCCTGGAACACCGTACAGTCGAGTATAGTTATCATTGAGTTTTCATGCATTTGTCCATTCGGAGCTGGAAAAGAGTTTTTTCTCAAAGATGAATCTGTTGGCGTTTGTACACTCTTTAAAGTGTTCTACTCAGATTCCTTTCTATTTGGACATTGCCCACTCATCGAATGACTTAGGCCTAAATTTGGCCATATCTTTTAACAAGAGTATAGGTATATGTGTCTGAGTGTATTTAAATATAGTGTATGCACTTAACAATAAGTTCTGAAGAATACGGAAAAGTAAGATATAAAACAAATTTACTCAAAGAGCTATTAGTTTGAGTGCACCTAAAATAATGAGCATTACTAAGGTAGTTTTTGTTGAGTTTATAGCGTGTTAGAATATTGTTTATGGATAAGTATTTAATACAGTCAGTATATGTAAATCTGCCCTGCCTTGGCGTAATATATGAGTAACGGCATAAATACCTTCTTCCTGTCTATTTGGTATTTTACTTGATGACCATTCATGTACAGTCTGCTTGATTTATTCAAGCTTCTTGTCGACTCATTTTCTACCAGAATTCTTGTCATTTATCTATTAGGTGCCTCTTAGTTAAGGTTATAAAAATATAAACTAAAAAATAAAAAAAAAAATAGAAAGGAACGTTGGCAAAATATCTAATAAACATATTCCACCTGTTTTGTTGCACCTAACAATATTATCAGTCTTCTTTTATATAATTTTATTTAACTTCTCCACATTTCAGAGCAATGGATCGTGCGATGAATAACGCTGATGAAATATTAAAAAATGCATCTTGGTTTCAAGGGGGAATACTCAATTTGCAGAAGGAGGCTGAGAAAAAAATTAGATTCGAAAAATATCACCGAGCAGTTGCATTTAAAAAAGATGATGCATCTCTCGAAATATCCCAAGCAACAAGATCTTTAGATGTTATCAGAGATTACGAAGAAGATAGTGAAGTAAGCCTTCCAGTATTGAAGCATCTCTTGAAGAAACAGGAAGAAGCAATTCCAATTAGTCTTTCGGATCTATCAGAAAAAGCTTCTGAAGAGCTCAGTGCTGCTGAAGAGGAAGAAAGCTTAAAAGATATAGAAAAGGAGGAAGAAAAGCCAAAAGATTTAAATAAAGAGAAAGAAAATTCCAAAGATATAAAGAAAGAGAAACGAGGCTCAAAAGATATGAAGAAGGACAAAGAATATTCAAGAGATACAAAGAAAGACAAAGAAAACTCAAATACCCCAAAGAAAGAGAAAGAAAGCTCAAATGATCAAAAGACTGAAGGAGAAAGCTCACATAATGCAAAGACAGAAGAACAAAGCTCAAATGATGCAAAGACAGAAGAACAAAGCTCAAATGATGCAAAGACGGAAGAACAAAGCTCAAATGATGCAAAGACAGAAGAAGAGAGCTTAAATGACACAAGGGCAGAAGAACAAAGCTCAAATAATGTAAGGACAGACGAAGAAAGTTTAAATGATGTAAAAAGAGAAGAAGAAAGTTGAAATCATAGGAAAAAAGAAAAAGATTGACTGAAAAGCAATGGGAAAATACGCAGGAAAAAGGGAATGGGAGTTTGAATTTAAATAAATAAATAAAGTCCATTTAATTGAGCCAGTTAGTTAAACAAACATAACAGCAGAAAAATGTTTGTTTATTGCAATCACTGCCTTTTAGTCATTGGCATGTTCTCATTTTTCACAGCTTCATGAATTTAAAGTGAAAAATAATTGTTTCAAAGAAAACTATAAACAATGAGATATTTATCTTATTATGATGAAATTCCTCATTCTTTTTCATCAGTAAATTATTTTCAATTTCTCTTCATTAGCTTTAAAATCATTCAGTCTCTAATTTTAAAAAGTTGTTTATATCTCCTTTTTTGCAAGTTTTCCCCCTCACCTTGCGTACAACATTGATTTGATGACTATCCCAATGTGCTAACATTTTGTTGATCTTTAGCTTCGCCTCATGAAATCTCACTCTCTACATTGAAGGAGCAATACAGACGCACACTATGTAATAAGGTTAGGATAAATAAAGAGAATATCTAATAAAATCTGTGTATTGAGTACGAAAATACAGTATTAATTGATCTTTCCCTTGGTTAGGGTAAAATTACATCTATATTTACAATATATACAGCTTTTTAAGGCGGGGGCCTGACTAGAAAGTTAGTTATAGTTAGTGTTGTTACGGGTACGGGATGGTTGTGCCTTCGCATCTCTCTCCTGTGTAAGCAAGAGCATTGAGGGTGATATACAGTTTCCCCGATACATCGATCGGGTGAAGAATAGCCTTTGTCCTCCCGGGACTTCTTATTCTCTGCAGGAATAGGCCGTTAACAAAAACCTGAAAGGGAAAAAACAAAAACATTTGTATTCATTTATTATTATTAAATAAAATCTTTGCTTCTATGGGGATTTTCCTCCTTCAAGGTGTTAATGAACCGGAGTGACCTAATGAACGAGAAATGCTAATTGTTATTTGATTCTTTTAATTAGCAAACATAAAGGTTTGAAAATGCCTGCAGTATGCTCAAGTGCTGCGAGTTATTCATCGGATCACTTCAAATGCGATTGTAAGGTTCAGTGTTCTGTAAGTAAGAGATATTGTGCTTACGTACTGGCAGATGTATTTCAACAAATCATTCATGTTGACTGGGATATTTACCTGATCTTGTTTTCTATGTACTGTAAGTATCTGTTATAGTGAAAAGTCTTTGTTCTTTATGTTACAAGTGTGTTCATTATTTTCTCTCATGAGAGATTCTTCTATAGTCTCTCAGTTAAATGGAATATTTCAATTCCAAATGCACGGAATTCTGAGGGAGATATTCCCATTCCCAACGGCTCTGGCATTTACAAATCCCCATTTCAATGAAACACTATGTCACAAAACGCTACGTGAAACTCAATAAAAAGTGATTATGATTCGTTTAGGTCCAAGGAAGGCTTTGAGAGGTCAGGCAAGGGAGATAGTGTTTAATGTTTATCAATACTTAGCCAAAGCTAAGGCTGAAAACAATTTAAACTATAACGTTACCTGTTCAAATAGATGGTTTACTTGAAAGGAGAAGAGCGTGGCCTATATTCCTGGTGCAGAAAATTTGGAGCAAAACTTCTCTGTATAATATTAAACACTACCTCCCTTCCCTGGCCTCTCTTAGCTTTTGCTAGTCTTAAACAAGACATAATCCGTTTTTATAGCGTTTTACGATACATCATCTCTTTAAAAGAGAATATATTTTAACTTATAAAATTAGAGAGATGATAAATGGATTGAAAATGTTATTAATCGCTATGGGAAGAAAGCAATTACTTACCTCAAAAGCATGAACTTTCCCCGGAGGCGGTGGATTCCATTCAATGAGGAGGCTGTCAGGTCCTACTTGTCGTACGACTCTCAGCCCAAGAGGGTTCGTCGCCCTAAACTCATTCTCTTCTTCCTGTACAACAACTAAATTATGTATACACACTAAATTATATATACATATGTGCATATGAATACATATGTTTGAAAAAAAAAAATGTGTCCTGTAATAGGCTACAAGGCCTCAGAGGGCAGATATTGTAGAAATATCTGATTCTTGGTGATGAGATCTGTGCTCTGTCGACCTGATTTCCCCATTGGCAGATATCCATGGGTCTAGAGAAACTCTTCGATCCTGTCTTCAATCCTTCAACGATGAAACATTCATGGCACACTAGAGTTTCCAATTCAGGCCCTTCAATACACGATTTGAGTTCTCAACAACTGAGCCAAATTCACACATGAGGAAAAAATATATATTTACTAGCTTCATTTCCCTCATAGCTCTGGTATTGAAAAGATTGAATTTCTGTCCAAAACATCTCAACAAAAAATAAAATAAGATTTGAAGACTTTATCTGGCATAAGTTTGTATAGAACCATTTGTTTTCAACCATTAAACATATAAAAAAAAAATTAATATCTCATATTGAAAAGAATATTACAAATGAGATAACAAAACTGAAAGTTTTTGAAAGGAAATTAATCAATTTTTTTAATTCCATGTTAATGGCAAATCCAATTTTTAAAATATGATATGATTAGAGGATGAAATTGAATTATTTTTAAATTGTACTTGAATGACATACCTCTGAAGGGAATAGTGAATGTGGCTTCTCAGAATTAAGGTAATTACACAAAGCTCTTCTATCGAAATCCACCTTGGGAGGTGTGACGTCGACATCAGCAACCTGAGACATGAGGTCAGCACCAGACCAATTCTGGCACTTGCTTAAATGTCGGAACTCGTCAGCCATCGCTTGAATCATTGCATCCTTCAGCCTGCACTTCTCCTGCAACTCTGCGACAGTAAGAGCAAGAGTTGATACGGTCGGCTTCAGCTTGTAGCCGGCCTCTGACTGCCTTATGTCCCATCCCACTGTACCCGCTCCAACCTCCTAAGAAACAGAAATTATATCACTTTAATGAGACTGAAGGAGAATAAATGAAAAGTTTAACTCAGGTTTTGAATATTTATTTTGTTTGGACAAGTGGTTGCTAAGTAAACAAAGATAATCTAAAGTCTAGTTTCTGGATTATATACAATGGTTATTAATGTCGTTTCTACTCAAAGATTAGTTTAGTTTGTTTTACATTATCTATGAGTAAGGACTTCTGAAATTCAACATGTCAAAACAAGATATTCCTCATGACCGAAGTGCTGCTCAAATTGCGCATAACATCAATGTTGTTTGGGTCGAAGGAAGCATCAATGAATATGCAGTGTAGTGATGGTTCCGAAAATGTTATCTTGGAGATTTTGATCTGGAAGACAAGGAAGGTTGCGGTAGTCCTTCTATAGTTGATCAGGACCAATTGAAGGCTTTAGTTGAAGAAAACCCTGGCAGAACTGCTCGGGACATTGTGAGAGAAGTTGGAACTCAACAGTAGTTCATAATCTGGAATGAATTGGTCATTTAAACACGTGCATTAGTTTTGCACCAACCAAATAATAAACTTCCTGTCGCCCTTTTATTATTTGATGCTTTGGAGTGGTAGAATGAAGCCTAGAACTACCAAGAGAATTTTTATCCTTTTAAACGCTGATAATGAGATAAAGTTGAAGTCATATAGTCAAATGGCTGTATAGTAAAGTCACTCAACTCAAGTACTGGCAATCCCCAATGAATTTAATTCAAGTGAAAAAATATTGGCTGATATAAAAGGTTATATTTCAAAAATAATGTGTAAGTAAAAATTAAAAAGTATCAGGATAAGCATATCAGCCAAAAATGGGTTTGAAGGATTAAAGAATGAAAAATGATGAGGTAAGTTACCTTTGAAATTAGAGTTGACGGTTGCCCAGCGTCTGAAAAGAGAAAATAAAAACATACTCAAGTAACAGTTTTACTTATAAAAATCCTGTACTTACTGTACTGGATTAGTACTTTACTATACTTATTCCAAAAGTTTGTTTGAATTAAAGGATTTAAAGAGTTTAGGAGAAGGATAAGGAACTCACATTCAGGTTCTCGTTCATCGTTTAGTTTCTGCAAAAATAATAAGATAAACTTAATATTGGATGTTTAAATGAAAATTCTGACTTGCAGGAACTGTGTCATCTTTGTGTGCTTCTCTTCTTAACCCTAGTGCCATTTGGAAAGCTTAGGATAGCAACAGTAAATGTTTTGTCTTAATCTTTCATGAAAAATATAAACACATGTTTTACTTTTTATAATAGAATACAATTATATATTATTATATTCTATTCCGGTGGCCATGAGTGTTAAGGTGTGAGCACTTAACACTCTTTACAAAGGGTTGAGGGCTCGATTCCCACTATGGGGTGGTGGCTTTTCTTTAGAAAAAAGAAAATACATCAGTCCCATCCAGGCTAGAAAAGGTTTGTAACCTATAAATAAACCGTCCTAAAATTCTTCGGTAATAATAATAGAGGTTAAAATTTAAATAAATAAATAAAATTATTTTGTATTAAATTGAAACAATTTATTCGAGTACAACTCTTAGGAAATTTCACACATTTCCTTACATCAAGAACATATATTAATGGAAGGTGAAATTGTATCATATACAAAGGATCCAAGTAATTATTTACATACATTTTTCAATCAATGTTTCAATATTGGAATTACCTTTAAAGATCATTGAACTAATTCAAACAATACATTTTGTTAAATTTTTATATGAAAAATAAATTATTTTAGCAATGGGGATCATCTTAATAGAACAAATAAAAAAACACTTGTAACAAAAGTAAATAAAATTAAAATGATATCCAGAGTTAGGAGTAAAAAGGACACAAGGAATTATAGGATAATCAGGAATTCTTAGGATTACAGATAAATACAAATAATTATTTTAAATACGTAAAAAAACAAAAAAATAAAATAGTCAATATCTTTCAGAATGAATCCTATAAAAACTGAACATTGATATCCTGAAATATATTCTCATTAATTATATAGCTCTTCATGAAATATTAAATAAAAAAAACATTGCTTTATACTTAATAATTAATTTTGAATCACATTACTTGTTTAAATTTTCTTATGGTAACTGATCAAATATAGCCTTTTAACTACTTTTTGTTTCGTTTTAACTACTTTTTATAATATTAGATTTGCTCAATGTGTTTCTGGCTTTTTGGTTTTCTTTTCAGAAAGAAAAGTGGCAGTAGTTAGAATAATGTAAATGTTTAGAAAATAAATCACTGCTTTCCTCTGTAGGTTATAATGACGGATATATGATGAAGCATTTTGGAAAAATAATTGTTAATATCATTGAAGGGTCATTAGAACAAATTTGTATTATTCTTAAGATAATTATTTTGGATAAATAAATATTGTTATTTTATTTTTTTTTTTTTTACGGTGCATCTACATCTAGGTCATTAGCGCCGAAATATTGTTATTATAGTTACTTTACAAGAATTGTACAACTTACATTGACACTGGGTAACCGGACACCAAGTTCCTTGATTAAGTCACCAAGAAATGTTCCTAATGTTTCATTGCATGTTTTACAAGTCTGGAAACAAAAATAAAAGCATGTATTACATTTAAATAAACAATCTACCCAATCTATCACGTGTCTGTCTATATGTTTGTTTGTATACAAATCCACCCGTTTGACCGAATATGACCAAACTTGGCACACAGGTAGATCTTCGACTTGGAAGTGTCATAGGCTAGGTCAAAATTGCCTATCAGCTGTTTGTCTGTCTGTTTATTCCTTATACAAATCCATACAATTTGATCGTTTTTGACCAAACTTGGCACACATATATGTCATGATCCGGCATGAGTCATAGGCTAGGTTAAAATTGTCTAGAACTCAAAAGTTCTGAGGTCACGAGTTCAAAATTGTGAAGCCGAATAGTTACAGATTTGGGGTAATAGTTTTCAATATGACTTATTTTATTTCTAATTTATTTTTGCTTTTCTAGATGCAGGCTTTCTTAGGCAAGCCAGGTAACAGCTAGTAAAAAGATATAAGAAACAGTAATTTTAATCAGTACAGAATAATTTTATAGAATAGAAATGTATTGTATGAATTCAAGAAAAATAATTGAAGCACTGGACTTTGGAATAAGAAGTACTCGGCTCGTACACAGAGAAGTTAAGAATGCGCTAGTGGGATACAGGATTAGTCAGCCTAGTACATATGGTATGTACTAGGCTGACTAGATCCATTCCTCTCCTGAAGAAATAGGAGGTGATTTTGTAGAAATAAGGTAATTAGAGAAATGGAAGATTATGTCGTCAGATAAATAAAAAAATCGTAAATTAGGAACAATAAAGAAGATCATGGGCGTATATAGAAAATAATTTCGGAGGGGGCTGGGAAAATTTCGGGCGGGGGGGGGGGGGGGGGTGCTGAGACCATTTCCGGTGTAAGGAATACTAAAAATTTAGATCTTGGAAGAGTTTTAGCCAACTTAAACGCTATTACACCCAAAATAGAATACGTTTTATGAACTAAATTACCTTATTTATTTTTTTTAAGGGTTTTATGAAATTTTTACCGATCAAATCAAAATTTCGGGAGGGGCTGCAGCCCCCCCCCCTTATATACGCCCATGAAGAAGATGGTTGATCTTCAGCACCTTCTTCTACATGTTCTAATGGAATACTCCATCCATAGTATATTATTAAAACTAATAGAAATCGTTTAGGAATAAGCTAGACTTGGCTTTTAGACGTACCTAAGATGTATTATAAACAGAAGGGAGTTAATATAATCTATATATTACTAATTCAGTCATTGTTTGTGAATTTTTCCTAGTTCTGACTGTTTGAAACATTCATTTTTCTCTTCCGCAAGCTTCTCTATCTTCTAATTATTTTTTTATACACTATTTTGATCTATAGAGTTAAGGATATGACAAATTCTTTGGAGAGTAAGAAACTTTGGCTTTTCCTCGTAATTTGCAAACATATGTTCTTTGATAAGCTAATTAGTAAATTAAAAACTAAATTCACAAATTTAGGTCTCGTTTGCTAAACTAAACTAATTACCATACTCCAACAGAGTCCAATTTTATGAAATTATAATAATTTTTCTGAGTTAACATGATTAATAATTATACAAATTTAAAACTAAACTAAAACTAAAAATACGTTAGTTTATTTTTAGTTAGAGTAAATTAACATTAGTTTAGTAAACTTATGTTAGTTTTGCCCAACACTGTGCCTAGCTAAAGGAAATGATGTGTTGTAAAAATAAACTAAATCGGCCCACTAGAAATATAGGTTTTCTACAGAATCTACTTGTTAATTTGCCTTTACTGACCTTAGATTATTACCTCCTTTTGAAGAAAACCTTTAGAAGTTGTAGTTTACATGAGAAAAGCATTGATTCTACTTCAGCTGACTCTAATCAACATATGCCAAGGGCAATCAATGATTCATTAATTATTTCTGAATTGGTTCATCTCCTGTCATCAAACGAAGCTACTCCATTCCTTCTTTTAATCTACCTCTGAGTGACTAACCAATCACAAATGTTTTGTCTGATTGTCTCTCTAATGAAAATGTCTGTATGTGTGATACCTCTTGCTTTTAAATTGTCTTTTACTCCTTTTAATTATGTCTACTTTTCTGAACACTAATATGGACTTATGTATAAAGTAAACTCATTTGAGACTGATAGCCACTTTCGTGACAAGGCAAATTCTTTGTTTTGGACCTGAAATCCTCTGCTGTGACAGCTTTTTGCGGTATTTAGTGGTGTTTTGTAAGCTCCACACACTCTTGTATCCAGGGCCGCCACATGGGGGGGACAACCGGGTACAGTTGTCCAGGGCCCAGGTGCCGTGGGGGCCCGGGCCGGGCCTCTCTATTTGGAAAAAAATGTATAGGTTATGAGAGAATGGGGTTTAGAAATATAGACGAGCGTAGCCTATATTTATTGGAATGGGATCTATATTTTTTTAATGTACATGAACGAAAAAACAAGTGCAGCCCCAGAATAGTATATTTCATTAGGACTCGTAATAAACTACAAGTACCGAAAGTGACCTTTGCTGCACCGATTGTCGGCTTTTATTCTCATTTTGCTCAAAACTCAAGATGAAAATAATTTTAAAATGTCCAAAGTACTAGAATTTTCAGTCTGGCTCTGAGAAGTGGGGGCCCGTGATCTGGTCCTGGGCCCGGCTCTGAGATATGGCGGCTCTGCTTGTATCTGCTAGAGTTCATTATTAATGTAGTTTGAGCCTATTGAGTGGGGCTTTTCCCCACTCAATAGTGGCTGCTACCCGGTCTCTTTGCAAAGTTCGGGTCCTTCTGAAGATCTTTATTTGTTGTTTACCAGTTGATGAATACATAGAGATCATGATCCATGGGTAATATATCAACGCCGAAATATTTGACTTGATAGAAGAAGAAAACTTTATTAAAACAAATTAAATAATTAATAAAGTGGGCTGCCCAACTTTGTTGGGTTGCTGATCCTCCAGGTTTGGTATTGTTTTCAGATTGATGATTTTCAAATTTAAGGTCTCTTTTATTTACGGACAAAAACATTTATTCAATAGTAATCATAATATGATTATATTATGTCAGGAATACCATTTTTGCCTTATTTGTTTTCCTCTAGAGTTCCAAAAATTAATTAAATTCTTTTCGGCTTAAAATGACATAATAATAATATAAAAAAAAAAAAAAAAATTGAGATGAATGATTTTCATCAATTCTTATGTATGTGTTGGCTTATTATGCCTAGCGAGTCAATTAGTATTGACTCGGCTAAAACAGGAAGGTTCTCTGGAGAGATTCCTAGTTCTTCGAGATACGTGGACGTAATTTTTGGAACTTTTCCAAACCACAAACCCCTAACTACGTAGTTTCTTGGCCCGTATTTTTCATGGAATTTATCCTCAAGGTACTTCACAGTTTTGGAATATATTCTTTTCTTTTCGCAGTCTATGGAATCCGCTTGCTCAGGATCATTAGTCTTGTCAAAAAATGACAAAACTTAAAAAAAAAAATACAAACAAAACTTTAAAATTAAATAAAATAAATTAAGCCTGGCATTGATTGGAACAAAGCCCACAATAAGAAAAGGCAAGGAAAACGATTTAAATAAAGAAATAACAAAAGTGTATTATGAGAAATGAGAAGAGCCATGCAGTGGAGGCTCAGCTATTTTGATGCCGTCCTATGGAACAAGGAGAGTGAAACGGGCTCTTCTCCACGGGCATCTAAGGTCCAGCAAGTTGCAGCCTCGTAATGGTTAACAACGAATTCAACATCTACCCATACAATTCATCATTCAAGATTATCTCCGGATAATTTCTATTTAGTGAAATAACATGGATTAAAGAGAAAATGGGATTGTAACAACTTATTTTATAAGAACAATTGATCAACTAGATTCTTCATCAGCACAATAAAGACAGCAAAAATCTTTAAATACTTTTAAATTTAATAAAATGTTTGTATCAATATTAATATTGAGGTGAAAAAAACATGAATTTTAAACAAAAACAAATGTGTTTAAAATGCATTCTTATTCTGTACCCTTATTGATTTATTTCAAATAAAAAAACAACGACGAACAAAAACGGAAAAAATAATAAAGGTAATGGAGAAATAGACTTTATTACAGAATGAATACATTTTAAACAAATATTGAATCAGTTCATTTCTGTTTTAATCGGATTTTTGTTCTGCCACTGAGAACGCTTCTTGTTCAAATCTTCAACATCAAGAAGAAACTTGTTAAATGCTTGGACCATATGATCGGCACATTCGGAGCAAGACTGAAATTTTATATTTACATCAGTGGATACCATATTATATAGTTTCTTATTTAAATGTTATTAAATTTAGAATTTTTTTTATACAAATAGAAAAAAATTAATACTTAGCACGTCGTTAAATGATAGCTCAGGCCCACCAAAAAATACCATTAGCTCGAATCTATTATATTATTCTTATGTATTTTTCCCCCTAATCATGAATATACAGTGGACGGGATAGTGTATGCAGCTTAGGACTTTACAAGTCAAGCAACTTACGATATACCACAGATGATAGAATCATGTTCCGTTACAGCCCGTCTTGGTGAATATCTCATTTTTCGAAAGTAACAATTTCTCTTCTGTAACTGTTTGGGTTCACAGTTTCGAACCAGTGACCTCTAAACTGTAAGTCCTAGACAATTTTGACCTAGCCAATGACACTCCCCAGATCTAGAACTACCTGTGTGCGAAGTTCGGTCAAAATCGGTGAAACAGTGTGGATTTGTATAAGGAACAAACAGGCAGACAGACAAACAGCTGAATTTTATATACATGCAGATATAAACAATACATAACAAAATTGTTTAAGACTGACAGAACATTTTTTCTTCTTATTTTAATCCATTGCCCACAAATCTGTAGGCAAAAGTACGGATTGTCTAATCCCTATCAGGAAAATACTAAAATATTCTTAAAAACTGGTTTTTCAAACTTTCTGCATTGAGCAACTTTATAACTATTTGGCTTTTGAATGGTCAACTTAATATAGGGGAAAACATAAAAATATAAGAAAAAAAAAGAAAACTACTTATTTTTGTTGATAATTTTGTTTGTGTAATACTAATCTACTCCAAATGTATCGACAATGTTAGTAGTCTTCAAAAATGTTTTAATAAATTGAATCCCATTAGCTACATCCTGTAAAAAAATGCTAAGTATTTGACTAGAAGGAAGTATTTACCCAAAAGTTTTTTTAAATAACAAATAATAAAAAGGGCAAAATATTTTATATTTTTTGTAAACAGCCTTTCTAAGGAATATGCCCACTTTACACAGCATCTATGTACCTTATAAAACTAACTGTCCCCCCCCCCCCCCCGGTTTCAAGACATCATTAAAATTATTGGGAATCGCAAGATTTTCATTTTTTAGTCGAATAAACTTTGGAAAAAGGATGGGGTTAATTCACAATAATGTTAGAAGAGGTAAAAAATGGAAGAAAAAATCATTGACTTTTCGAGGAAAAACAAGTTCGGAAATTTCTGACATCATTTCACACATTATAATATAAGCTCTATTATGGCATAATAAATGTAAAAAAATTCGTGTATTCACAACTAGATTCAGGAAAGCCCCACTAAATCATAATGCTTTCACACACCGAAAGCATTATTTGTACAATAATATTAAATGGATGGAATACGGACTTAAGGAATATTTCAGTTTGTTTACCTTAGAATGTTGAAAAGCCTTGTTCAAGTTGTCGACAGTGCCTTTAATATCCTTTCCGGAAGAGGTATTAACAGCATCCTGCGCTATTTCACAATCCTATAATTATAAAATCTTACTGAATTACTATTATTTCACAAAGTGTCTCATTTTACTGAATGAAAAATAAAGAAAAAATACTGCATAAGGAGGTCTCGGTGAACTTTCAGCCATATTTAATTTAAATATTAATCCCTAATGATTTTATCTGTATTTTATACTCAGAATTGTATTGCAATATTTCTGACAAATGAATTGTTTGTATTTTTAAATGATATATTGTATAGAAATGTGTGTAACTATTTGTTCACTAATTCATGAAACTGTTTTAGTTGTATGTCGTGTTTGTGTAAAGAGTACAAATGTGTGTGAGGAACAAGTTTCTTAACAATATAATTTACATATGGTTTTAAAATTTTATTAATATCAGCTGTCAATTTAGCTGTTATTTATTTTGTTTTCATTTTTAATGTCAATTTTTAAGAAAAACAGGATTTTAGGACAGATTTCCATATTTTTCTAGCCATGACTGGGCTGATGCCTTTTCTTTCTACCTCAGCTGGTAGAAATAATTTTAATAATTTAAATTTTTGCATAAATAAAATATGTTTCAGCATAAAGCAAAAAATACTCTATCACTGATTATTAGGGTTTTTAGGAAAGCTATTATTCCTAGTGGGAATCGAACCATTGACCCAAGGCCGATGCCATATTACTCAAGGCAATCAGGCTTCCTTAAATTGATTATACTGCTGTATAGAGTTCTGTGAATTACACAAAGAGTCAACAATTATAAAACCACTGTTCTACAGTTTTATGGATTATAGAATATTTTATATGCTCATTATTTATCTGGATGAATGGAATATTTTAAAATGTTAAAAAGTCTTTGAGTACTTACAAGAGGTAGATAATTACTTTGTAATGGAAGATCCCGGAGAATCCCCTTGGTTGATTCGTACTCAAGTAGGGGCTCTCTTCGATCTACGTCTTTAATTAAATTTCTAATTCCATGGACTGTTTTTGATTTAAGCTCATTTCTCAGTCTTTGTTTCGGTTCAATTATTTTAAATTTTTGCAAATCTGCATCTTCTTCGCATATTTCAGGTGGTTTTCTGAAAATTAAATAACAATTGTTAATGCACTCCTAACTATATGAAGAAGAGGTTTTTTCATAATTCAATAACCCAATGATTGATATACGAATTGAGAATAACCTATGTACCTACAGGTGTCCCATAGGATTAGATTATGACTAACCTACGCAATACGGTGTGCATATTGGCCTTTTCTTGTATTGTGCGAGCCCTTGTATCCTTGTATTGCTTGTTTATCAAAACTTCTTAAGCTGTGTACTTTTTCTCAAACATTTCATGAGACAATAATTATAATTATTTCTACTTTTACGTTACTTTCATTTTCATACAATTCCATGATTTATTTTGTTAGTTTTAAAAGATTCAAATCTTTGATTGGCTCTTAAATACTCATATACACCCGAGATAAAGGCATGCGTTAAAATGATTCATTTTCAAAAATTCAAACTTATTAAATTATTTTATGTTTAAAATAAATGACTAATTAAAGTTTAGTCAAGACAAAATATAAACTTACTTGATGACTTCTTCAGAACAAAAAGGTGTTGTATAAATTTCATCTTTTAATTCTTTCTTCTTCAGCTCTTCCATATGAAGATGCTCTGATTCATCGGCTTCCACCGTGGAGGTAACCAAGCTCGAGACGAGGTCGGTCTGTCCGAGTCCAATCATTTCCTCAAACTCGTCTTTTAAGCTTTTAGTTGGAGTCTTAATTTTCATCGACTCCATTAGTTCTTCGAGCAATCTTTCTTTTTCTTCAATTTTCGCCTCAAATTCTTTCTTAAGCTCTTCTTTGTTGGCTTTTTCAATGCTCATCATGTACCTGAGATCATCTATTGCCATCTGAAATATAGTAGTAACATGTTATTACTTTAAACAATTATATAGAATTCATTGGCTTAATGCCAATACACAATATATCAAGAAAACATTCTTTCCGGCAGGAGAAGTATAGCGTTAGCACTTTCTTCAGCAAGGCAGCGACTAGGATAAACCTAAATATTCTTTCTTGTTCATATATTTTTTTAAGCAGTTGATTCAATTATTATTAAAAAAAAGTCTGACTCACAGGAACTGTGTCACCTTAGCTTAAGATGAGCTGCAGCCCCCCTCCCGAAATTTCGATTTGATCGGTGAAAACATGTCATAAAACCCCTAAAAATGAATTAAATAAGATCACTTAGATCATAAAAAATATTTTATTTTTGCTATAATAGCGTTTTAGTTGGCTAAAGCTCTTCCAAGTTCTAAATTGTTAGTATTCCATACCCCGGAAATGGTCTCAGCCCCCCCCCCCGAAATTATTTTCTATGTACGCTCATGATAACTTACATTTAATAATATTTAAAATTTATAAATAAATGCATGAGATCTATAATTAAATACCTCTAATGTTTGTACTTCTTCCCGCAGTTCTCCGATGGTTACATCACTTTCCATCAAATCTCGGTTAAGTTGGTTAATCCTATTTTTAAGAGAATTCACCTGCAATATATGGTCAATTTTAATAAAAACTTAAAAATATTGTAATAATTCACAAGGCGAAGGTTTATTTTTATGAATGAGAAGAAATGATCAAAACCAAATGATTTTATTATTTTAGCACAAAGTACTTTCAAAGGAATACTCACACCTTCAGTGCTTTTATGACACAATTATCAAAAATTAGTAGAGCAGCAAAAAACAGATCAATATAACAAGTAAAATAAATGTTTTTAAAATGCATATGCCAAATTTATTAAAGAACCATTCAACATTTAAAAAAAATTCTATACTTTCTTTTCATTTTTCATATAGATTTTTTTTTGTTTTTTTTTTTAACATATTTTTAAAACAAAATGTAAATATTTATTGACTTATGTAATTTTTAGGCTAAAAAGTGTGTTTTATTAATAAATTTGACATATATAATTGGAAAACATTTGTGTTATGTATTATATTGATCTCTTGTTTGGAGTTGAACTAATTTTTGATAATTGTACCATAAAGAGCACTGAAGATGGAGCTATTCATCTGAAAATACTTTGCAATGGATTCCTCTGGAATCTAGCTATAAAAGAAACACTTAGAAGGTACTTTTTTTCTGATTTAACCCATTAGCACCGTGCGTTATCATATGGTAACGCCAATATCAAAGCAACGATAGAAAAATTATATTATACACTAAGTTCGTAAAATTGATTTATTTGTATTAAGAATTTTTGAAAACAAAGAAACTCCGACACTAATGGGTTAATGATCAAGAAATATCACAAATTGAGAATCAAAGTTATATTTTTATCCTCGGAACATTTTCCATACTGATTCATTAGGTGTACATGAACTTTATGAAATATTTTATTTATTTGTTAACTTGAAAATGCTAAAAGTAATCTTTAAATTCAACTCAGTCCTACAAATAATCTGTCCAGAAGACCTAGTCTCTTAATTAATAATAATATGATAAACACGACGCTAATGGCCAAGATTTATGTCGATGCGCCGTTAAAAAAAAAAAAGAAAACAAAAAAAATAAAAAGATAAACAAGAAAAAATATTATTATTGGCTGTTAAGTACAAAATATTGGTTAAAACATTTAGAGTTGTTTCCACCCACAACTGTCAATTGGAAATATTACCTTCCTGGAGTGTTTATATGAAAAATTGAACAAAATCAAGCTTGTAGTAGGGGAGACAGCAAATAAAAGAATGCTTATTTAAGAGAAGGAAGCATTATGTTAAAGCTCAGACTAGGCTTTATTAAAATAATCTTTACTTATAATTAATTTTTCTTTATTTTTAAATGGTAAGCAAAATCTGGGCCATTAGTACCGAAATCCATAGTGCAGCTGGTAATTTTCTCAACGGGCCCCGAAAGCAGAAAACCCCCCACTACAGGTGGGATTCCGCCCCAGTCTGCCGCATGATAATCCAAGGCTTAAGCAATAATTAAAATAATTTATTAGATTCTGGGAGATTATTATTATTATTAGTTTACTGCATTAATCTGCTACCACATAATTAAATACGGGAATCACTTTTTGTTTCTCACCAGGTCAAGAAATTGGTAAAAATATTAAAATAGGATTGTTCTCATAATAACTAACTGGATGTACTCATTGAAGTTTTTTTTTTCTTTTAGAATAGCTGAAAAGTACTGGCTTTGTTAGTATATAATTAAATGATAATAATATCTTAACAGTAAACTCTTTTTTAAATATTTTAGGATTAATAATATAATTTATTCAGTTAATATAATTAGTCTATAAGCGAGAAAAGGAAGTTAAAAATATTATTAGGATGACAGTAGATTCTGTAGAGCATTTAATGGACACTTTAAAAGATAAAAGATGGACGCTTAACTCTGCCTGAGAAAAACAATTTCTATATATAAAAAAATCAGGATTCTTGTTTTGACAAATACATATTATTAATAATGATTTTTTCCCTTTAAAGAAATCAAATAAATGAGACAGAAATATTCATCTATTTATTTATGGATTTGTACATTAGAAACGGAGAAACCGGTTACAACTTGCCTGATGCTAGAAACGCCATAAATAAATAAACGAATATCTGTATAATACCAACAGAGATGTTCTGGACTAAGAGAGACGACTTTGATTTAGCCGGACTCACGGCTGGAGCAACTTCCTTTTCTCTTTTATTATCGTAAACAGGTTGTACCTCATTTTTATGCTCGGCTTCCATGTTCAGTCTTTCTGTATGAGATTTCTCTAATTCTTCTTCCAATAGCAAAGCTTTCTTCTTTTGAACCTCGAGTTGTCCTTTCATCGGTCCTTCGACTTGTTGCTTCAACACGTCCAATTCTTGAAGACATTCCTGCAATTCCTGATTCAGTCTTCTTTCTTCTTTTTCAAGGATTTCTCTCTCGACTTCTCTTTTCTTCAACGCTTCTGTGAGTATTTTCATCTCGGATTCCAATTGGACTAATTTCTCTTGTAGCTGCATGTTCATCTCGGCAAGTTGGTTTGATTGACGTAATTTGTGTTCACTCTCAGCTAGTTGGTTTTCTTTGGCATACAATGCTTCATCTTTCTCCTGAAGTTGCTTTGTATAGTTCCCTTCCATATCTGAAAACATTGAATCTACTTGCTGAAGAGTCTCTTGGTACATTTTTTCTTTTAGCTCCAAATCTTTTATTCGTCTGTCCATTTCGAGACGTTCTTTTGCCATTTTGCTCAATTTTTCAAAAGCCTCGACATCCTGTCCCGCATCTCGATCTAAAATATGCATTATATTTGTGTCCTTGGAGTCGATGAGCATTTCGAGGTCCCGAACTTTATTTCTCAAAACCTCCTCTGCATTTCTCGATTCTTGAAGCATTCTGTTTTCGGTATTAAGTCTTGACTCGAGAGCTTGAAGCTTTAGTATGAGTTCATCCTCCTTGGGGTTGCCTGAAACAAGAGGCATCGGAGATCCCATCGTTGGCATCGTGGTCCCCATTGGTGGCATCCCTGTCATCGGTACTCCTTGTGCTGTCTGCATCGCCATCATCATCCTCCACATATTCCACATCATCAACGCAGGCATAGTATTCTCGAGCATCTGAAGCCTGTATCGCACCTCGAGTTCTCTCTCTTCCAATTCTTGGTTCTTCTTTTCATAATTCTTCACGATTGCTTCCATCCGACTCGTCTGTTTCTTTTCTTCTTCCCTTGTAGCCATTTCTCTCGTTAGCTGTTCCACTTGAGCTTTCAGGCAGCTTTTCTTCTCCCCTAAAGCACTTAGTTTATGTTCCAATCTGAAACAACACAAGAATGAGTTACAAAAAATGTTGCACACTTATTTTAAAACATAATTACATTAATAATTTTATTCATTAATTATTAGTTTTCTGCACAGTATTGTAGACGAAAAGCATGTTTTTTGGTTATTTTCCATAGAAGCCATTGTGAAACTGGTGTTCAGTATAAAGGAAAACATTTCGGAGGGGGCTGGGAAAATTTCGGGGGGGGGGGGCTGAGACTATTTCCGGTGCTATGTACTAACTATTTAGATCTTGGAAGAGTTTTAACCAACTAAAACGCTATTCCACCCAAAATAGAATATTTTTTTATGAACTAAATGATCTTATTTAATATATTTTGGTAAAAATGCAGTTTCCAGCCCTCAAAACCGATTTCTTTCAAACTTTGCACAATAACGTATTTTGATGCACTAAACACGAATACGATAAAAAAAAACGTCGGATTTAACTAGGAAAGAAGTTATTAAGCACTTAAGTTCACTGTTGTGCAGGTTATGAGAGCTAATGTAAACAACTAAATTTGTCAACATACGCATGCGCGGGTATGGAAAAGTTCGTAATAAGGAAGTTTCATTGAAATTTACCATAAATTATCGAAATTCATCAGCAGTTATTTATTTACAATCATTTTTTTAAATAATTAAACACTCCTCACATTTCTTGTTTCGTTCATGAAAAGTATTATATATCAGAAATCCCTTAATAATTTGCTAATGCCTTTATAATTATCGTTCTAATTCGCGCCTATCGAACTTCAATTGTCAACAAGTCAATTGTCAAACAAATATTTTGATGCTAAACAGAAGAACATTTAGATGGATATTTAGCCGAATTTCTCTTCAAACGCGCTCATAAATATGAAGAGCGTTTAAAGGCATTTTTCAGTGCGATTGGGGATTTGTATCCACCGAACATCCAGTCTCAAGAAGAAGAAGAAGAAGAAGAAGAAGAAGAAAAAAGCTAAAAGAGATGTCTTGGAGGATTAGAGGAATGTCTAGGAAGACTTTAAGGGCATACGTGCTATGCGTTTCCGCTTGCTCCGCTACGCTCCGCTCGCTCAAGAAAATAACAAAACCCCAGTGAATCCAACTCGCTAAAATTAATAGAATTCTATTAATTTTAGCGAGTTGGATTGACTGGGGTTTTGTTATTTTCTTGAGCGAGCGGAGCGAGCGGAAACGCATAGCACGTATGCCCTTAAGCGACAGGCGACGACGGGTGAGGATGCCCTTAAAATTAACAATATCTTTGAATAAATGGTTTCTGAACATTTCAAATGAGAGTTCTCTGTTTCCCAATGTTACATATCTGCGCATGCGCGTGTTTACAAATACGCTGATGCCTAGTTTTATAACCTTCCTAACTTTAGTGCTTAATATTATAGTCTATTAATTTTAGCGAGTTGGATTGACTGGGGTTTTGTTATCTTTTTGAGCGAGCGGAGCGTAGCGGAGCGTAGCGGAGCGTAGCGGAGCGTAGCGGAGCGTAGCGGAGCGAGCGGAAACGCACAGCACGTATGCCTTAAAGTCGTAATTTATGCCTTAAAGTCATCACAAATTTAGTTGTTTACATTAGCTCTCATAACCTGCACAACAGTGAACTTAAGTGCTTAATAACTTCTTTCCTAGTTAAATCCGACGTTTTTTTTTATCGTATTCGTGTTTAGTGCATCAAAATACGTTATTGTGCAAAGTTTGAAAGAAATCGGTTTTGAGGGCTGGAAACTGCATTTTTACCTATATTTTTAAGAGTTTTATAAAATGTTTACCGATCAAATCAAAATTTCGGTTTGTTCATTATCTTCAATGGGCATATATAAATACGCCCATTGAAGATAATGAACAAACTGATAACAAAATCTAACTGTAGTTTGCTCCAACAATATTAGGAGGGAAAAAGAAAGCCAAACGTTTTAGTTCGTATATTATTGAGAATTTACCTCACTAGTCATATCCCCCGTTGTCATTTTTTTGGCATTTTAATATTTTCTTTTAAAACCTCGAACATCGAGGAAAAGAGACAAAAAACACAAAAATTTAGACGAAATAACAAACAAACATAACCTTATCGCTGTTTCACATGATTCTAGGCTATACTTGTCAACTCCGCTATTCTTGCAGCTGTTGAAATTTAACTGAAGCTAGTGTTTACAAATTGTTTCTGTAGTCGGTTAATCACAAAGCCAGTTGTTTCCTGAAAATCGTGCGAGTTGAGAAAAAGCCGGAAGAAATACCATATTCCTCGGAGTAATATCCTTGGTTTTCTGGCTTGAGTTGTAACCACTTCATCTGTTCCTTAACTTGAGATAACCACCATGGCTTTCTCCTCATCCATTCTCAGATTATTAACAAATTCTGGATAAAAGGATCAGCGAAACGCAAGAGTTTGACTCTCTTCAAGAAATTTAAAAGGCCGTAGGCCCGTGGAGGTTTAAGGATAAACACAAGGTTGTGGGCATGATTCCCGCTAGGGCCGCACAGTAGGGCCACCATTTCCAGGGTGCGATCATTTCCGGGGTATGGAATACTAAAAATTTAGAACTTGGAATAGTTTTAGGTAACTAAAACGCTATTACTCGTAAAATAAAATATTTTTTATGAATTAAGTAATCTGATTAATTTATTTTTAAGGGATTTTCGACAAATTTTTACCATCAAATCAAAATTTCTAGGAGGGGGCTGCAGCCCCTTCAGCCTCCCCCCCTTATATACGCCCATGACTGGGGAGCAACCGACCGGTCGTTCTGCATTGGAAAGATTCGAACCCTGTAGGCTATCTAAAATGATGCCTTATGGTGCACCTGGGGGAAAAAGAATGAGAGGCAGGGCTGGGGGAGGACTTGCTGACGCTAGGGATCAGAAATTGGAAGAACCCAGTACTAAACAGCGTGGAAACTGACAGATTGCCAGATCCAACAAGGACTATTGCACCCGATAATGAGTGAGTGGGTGTTCCGTCATGGATAATACAATAAAATGAACATTTGAGACTTACTTCTGACATCGAAGCCTCGTATCGTTCTCTGCTTCTTCTAGTTCACACCGTTCCTCTTCCAGAGCCTTGTTCTCCATCTCGAGCTTGCCAATCCTCTCCCTGAGATGCCTGACCTCTGCTTCCAGTCTGGCCTCCTTGTCCAAGCGAGCCTTCACGAGTCTGCTCGTGTCGTCAGATCTCGCTTCGTAGACAGCTAGTCTAGACTCGAGGGTCTCTACTCTCTCCTTGTAATAGGACAGCTGTTTGATCGGCGGCAGATCGGGTTGGAGGTTTCCCGTCTCGATCTTCTCCCGTATCCTCGTCAGCTTTTCGATCTCCGTGCTCAGATCTCCTGGTTCTTCGGGGTTCCTCGGCTCGGTCTGCGTTCCTCTGCTAGCCCATTCCGCCTCTTCGAAGATACCACTCTCTTGAAGGCAGTCCTTCCTCTCGGTGAATGGCAGGACTGTAGCTATGATCCGACCAGAACCTTTCATATCTTCCGATTGAAGGCTCCTTGACTGGAAAATTAAATAAATGGCATACAAATAAAATAAGCCTTCAAAATAACACGAACTAACATAAATCCTAAAGGCTTACAGTCCCCTGAAATATCAATGATTATATGAAGATTTCTGGACGCTAGTAGCCCTAGAGTTCATGGAACATGTATCACAAAACAATGGGATTTCATTCATTTGATATATTTATTTAATACGATAAATCCTTCTTTGTTGTCATAATTTTTGGTGGAGTCCGTCGTCACTAACATTGGTTGGGGTGTTATGATTACACAACGGTCTCCATCAAGCAGTATATTCATTGGCGGACCTAACCCCATTAATTATTATATTTTGTTTTTATTTCATATTTCTTTAACAAAAAACGTCCAACCCGCAGAAACTTATCCCTAGTGTCATTTTGAAAGCTTTGTACAGGAAGAGTTAATGTTTTGTTTTAATCTTTCGTGAAAATCTAAACACATGTAAAAACATAAAATGAAATCTCAAAGCGTAGCAAGATCTTAGACGCTACAACAGGAAACTGACAGTATCCTCAACGGAAATTACTCTATTTCAGCATAGATTTCTCCTAATGTGATCAAGCTATCAAAACTTGCATATTAACCGTTTTGTAGGAAATTTAATAGGCTTTGAATTGATGCATTACATTTACTACGACTTTCCAATCGACTTCAGAATATACATATAAGAATGTATCTGAAAATTCCAATAAAAAAATAGTCTTTTCCACTTTTCTCGAAAACCGTTAGAGTTATGGACTTGAAAATGGGTCCAATAGATTCCCACACGCTCGATTACCTTACTAACGCCAAAAATGTAACAACTACGTTTTTTTGTGTGTGTGTGAATGACACCAAAAAACTATGTTCCAGAGGACAGATTCTGCTGGTTAACGAACTTGTTCTTTGTCAAATCAAACGAAGTATTTTTGGACCACATTTCATCAAAGTTGGACCATATATTTATATATATATATATATATATATATATATATATATATATATATATTTGTCTGTTTGCTCTGTAGCTGCTTCAAAAATAGTCCAGTTTCAATGAATTAGGTACAAAAATACATTGTCTACATACCCTATATTAGCGACCCATCTTTGAATAAGCTTTTAGCACAATGTAAGTACAGGATGTATCTTTCCTATCCTGCTATGACACATCCAATGATTGGGTACACACATTTTATCTTCTTTTAATCTTTCTATTACCTCATAAAGTTTATTTATATTTTAACGTCCATTATAATTAACTAAGAATTTTAGGACTGGTTATCTATAGGTAACCACCCTTTTCTAGCCAGGATAGGGCTGTTGATTTTCTAACGAAAAGCCACCACCCCTAGTGGGAATCGAACCCACGTTCCTTGGTCGGAGTGTTAAGTGTTCACGCCTTAACACTCTCGGCCACCTGGACTCCCCTCATTAACCTGCCAACACTCCTACTGACCAGAGTAGCTTCGCTGCACATCGCTGCTATCGTCGACTCCAATGCTTCTATCCTGGACTCGTAGTGTCGGAGGAGTGCCAGACCTTGTTGCAAACAGATCCTTTCGGCGACGCCGGCTTTCTGGCTGAGGTTGAGCAGTTTGCTTTTGACGTCTCCTTCGCTCTTCGCTTCCTAGAGACAAAATCACAATTTTTAATACCAATGTCACAATTTTTCAAATATGAGAGAGAATGTACCTGCTTATTGTCCTCTGAAATTATTACGTAACGAGATATTTGTGTAATCTTCTTTAAAAAATAGTTTTATTTGCAATATTTAACATGACAGTTGATCTTCAGGACAAAGAAAAAAACAAACAGTCCCGTCACAGGCCACAGGGGCCAGAGTGGCAGATACTGTAGAGGCATCCGATTCTTGACCATACGGTAAACCAGGGAGATATTATGGTCAGTGCTATACTCTGGCTCCCTGTTTTGTCTCTTTACAGGCACCGATTAATAAATGAATTAAAAGCTGGGTGAACCTAGGGACGATCTACCCTCGAACAACGACACTAGAAGAAAAAGTGTTTAAAATCTTGCGGATAGAGTTTTGAACTGAGGTATTCCAGTCCCCTAAAGGAGTGCTCCAAGACTGAGCTAACCTCGCCCCACTTGAGGCTTCAGCCAAACAAAAATTAAAAATAATATTCCACGAGTAGTAAACACGTTTTCTTTATCAATAAATAACAAAGGCCCCTCTCCCCCTAAAAAAAAGTCATTATTTGTTACAGTTGTCGGTACATTACAGTACAATATTCTTATGTGTTTTTCTTCTCAACAAAAAATGAGGGTTTTGTGCATATTCTTGATTTAATCCTCCAAAATACCGTTATAGCGCGGTTCCTCCATCCTTCCATAGGGAGGAAACACGCTTATAAGGTTGACCTCATGAAACAATCCGTAAGTACCGACTAGAAT
Organism: Gonocerus acuteangulatus; assembly: GCA_946811695.1. Taxonomy (NCBI): domain Eukaryota; kingdom Metazoa; phylum Arthropoda; class Insecta; order Hemiptera; family Coreidae; genus Gonocerus; species Gonocerus acuteangulatus. The sequence goes on from OX328131.1 coordinate 47,180,392, forward strand.
ATTTCGTGTTTCAGAATTCATAGATAAAAAAAAAAATAACATTGGTTCAACTTTGAGTGTGTACATATATATTTGCCTGTTCGCGATGTATCATGCTCAAAAATGGTCCAATCTTGATGAAATTTGATACTCAAATAAAACTTCCCTAAGTCCGTAGGTTTGTTAACCAGCCGAACCCACCTACCGGAACACTATTTGTCAGGCGAAATTCGCGCGAAAGAAAATTTTGAATTCAGGGATTTGCCTTTCTAGGCTTCCAGATACAATGTATATAGGTTTTCTGACGTGGGAATCGAATGAAACCTATTACAGGTCAACCTAATAAACTGATTTCTTCCCTAAGAAAACAGAGATGATGCGCGACCAAAATAAAACATGAAACGCCTTTTCGCCATGCAAGCCAATCAGGCTAAAATTTCATTTAGGCCAAATAATAATAATAATAATATATTGAGAACTTGATTGACCCGGATTTAAAGGCTAACAACAACTAGTACAAGAAATACTTTATGACTTCTAGAGATGTTATTACACTCCAATATTTTATTTTGCCAACAAATCACTTTATATTATTTATGTATTTTGCCTAGTAAACCAGTCACTTCCATTTTCTCATGATTATTAGAAAATGACTCGTGTGCCTTTCCAAGATAGAGAATATTTAAATTCTATATTTTACACCTGTAATTATGAGTACCAACTCAGCCATTATGGATATTTCCTTGTAATATATGCAAGAGGTTCGCCTACCAGTCGCTAGTCGCACAACGGGAAATCTTTTTACATGAAGTTCAGATTAACATAAAAAAAAAAACTTTAAACGCCCTTTTATTTATGGTAACATATTTTTTTTTTTTAGAAATTTAATGATAACTTTCATTAGGCAATTTTATAGCTGTTAATACTATCGCAATTTTTTTTTTTTACGGCGCATCAACATGGCTATTAGCGCCGACATCCAGGGTGCAGCCAGGAATTTTCTCAGCGAGCCCTAAGATGAGAAAATTTCTGGCGCCGGTGGGGATCGAACCCACCGGCGCCTAGCCACTAGACCACGGGAGACCTCTACTATTCAATACAAAACTAGAATATTCATTTCAATGTTAAATGCATTTTAAATAAAGAAGAAGAAAATATTACACGGCATCTTCGAATTCCGCTCGGAACGCTCTATTTGCAACAATAAAAAAAAAAATTGTTTCTACGTTTTACGTATCCTGTTTTATTGGCGAATACATTTCCCTACAATAAGCAATTACAAATATAACAAGCAATACAAAAGCTAAGGTAAATAGACCAAAAGAACCGTTCAAATAAACGAAACCAACTACTTCAAAGTTATAAGCTCTTATTTCGAAAATTACTTAAAAAACATTTTGTAGAATATTTATTAAGCTTTCGAACGGTTACTGTCGATTTACCACGATTTTCTAACCGTTTTTCAGATATTTAAGAAAAATCCTAAAACTGCTAACGTTTGTTAATAAAAATGTATTTTTTCGAATACCTTATTATCTCCAAATGTAACTAAAATTTAATGAACTTAAATGTTGAAAATATTCTAACTTCCCAAACACAGATTTTCATACAACGAACCTGCTTAACGGAAAGTGCTAAAACCACTTGTTGGATACTAAGTAGCCACACGTGAGAAAGCGTTCAGATAAAAGCTCGAACGAAAATCTTGCCAAGAGAAACAACATGGCGAGCGTTTCAAGGTAAAAGTCAAGGAGAGACTATTAACTCTGGAAGGCCGTTCATGCCAATACGCAAAAATGGCTACATTAGAATAATCGATGGAATTAATTTGCGAAAACAAAGAGATATGCAATTTGCAAAGGCAAAGAGGTATCTAATGTGTCAGATGGTATGTGGGAATGACGCACTCAAGGACCACTTTTGTATATCCAATGAGGTTTGTCGGTATTAAAATCTTAAATTCCTTTGGCAATGTTTGTTTGTAAAAGAAATGTGATAATGTAAGCTTTGGGATATTTATTTTTCTTCTGAACTAAGATTTTGGGTTTGTGTTCTCAAAAATGACAAATTTATTTTGATGACTAGATGAAGGGTATTAATTAATAATACCAACAAGGATGAGGAATAACCCTTCACAGCTGTACAACATACTTTTATTTCAACGTTTCGGACCGTTCGTCCATCTTCAGGCAATCTACAATAGTATACTCATTACTAGACACTGCCGAAAACAAGCTTTATAATTACTATCAACTTTGAAATAAAAGTATGTTGTACAGCTGTGAAGGGTTATTCCTCATCCTTGTTGGTGTTATGACAAATTGAGTTAAACTAGTTACATTCGTTTCAAATTTATACAAACAAAGACATATACGAATTTTGTTGAAGTAAATGGCAGGAGTTGCTCCCCAAAAGTGTTTAAAACATTAACTTATATTAGCGAAGTTTCGAACCTTTTCAGGTTCATCACCAGGCTTATTCATAAATATCGCATTAAAAGTGGTTTAACTCGATTCTCCACAACAAAATGCATATTGAAATTGCACCTGGAACGCTATACACGAAGCACAGTAAGCGCTAAAATGTATTTGCGCGAGTTTCGCCGGAAAAACTTTATTCCCATAGACGGACTCTGGTGTTTAACAAAATTGATGTATCGTTCGAGACAAAACATTTTTATATTAAAATGAAGCCATTTTTGAGGCTGCTAAAGCACGAGCTAATGACAATGGAGATTTGAACGAAGGCTACAAGGTTCAACCTGTCAATGAATTATGAGCTGGTTAAGGTGGGCGGACTTAAGGTGTGTTATCTATATAGGTTAGGTGAGGGAGGAGGGGAGTAGACTTTTCCCGCTTGAACGCGGGAATGGAGAACAGCTGTTTTCAAGGGCGCCTGCGCCTTGCACAACACTCCAGCATTCATGGTCCCCGTAGCATTGAACTCTCACCTCTCCCAGACAACGCCCATTCTTTTTTTAGGCTACACTTATCTCATAACTGTCTAACAGCTTTATACTTTGATTTTCATTTGGGGTATTTTTGCAAAGAGCACATCCAGTTACTTAGAAGTATTTGTCGTGATTTTAAACAGTGATTTTCATGGGCGTATATAGAAAATAAATTCGGAGGGGGCTGGGAAACTTTCGGGGGGGGGGGGGGGCTGAGACCATTTCCGGTGTATGGAATACTAACAATTTAGATCTTGGAAGAGTTTTAGCCAACTTAAACGCTATTACATCCAAAATAGAATATGTTTTATCAACTAAATGATCTTATTTAATTTATTTTTAAGTGTGTTATGAAATTTTTACCGATCAAATCAAAATTTCGGGGGGGGGGGGGGGGGGGCTGCAGCCCCCCTTATATACGCCCATGGTAATTTTGGTACTTACTGATTAGTATAAAGGTTCTTTACGGGTTATCTATTACTTCTTTACAGGTTAGAAACCATATTATATAAATATAGTAATTGAAAGTATTTAAAATCTCTGCAATTACTACTAAAAGTAACTTTTTTGACTGCTATATTTATATAATATGGTTTCTAACTAACCCTTAGATAACTTGTATTAGTAAGTAGTACTTTTAATCTTGTAAATCATAAATGAAAATAAGCAGAATATATTTCAGCAAGCAATATTTATTAATAAAAACGTTAATATTATAAAAATCAATGGTAATTGTGAAGTTAAGGGACCTCCTCACCGATTTTTTTGTCCGGTGGTTCTATAATTTATATTTTATATTTATTTCGCATTATGGGCATACGTACTATGCGTTTCCGCTCGCTCAAGAAGATATCAAAACTAGTCAATCCAAATCGCTAATATTAATAGAATTCTATTAATTTTTCCGAGTTGGATTGATTTGAGTGTTGAAGGTTACTTTACTACTAGGAACAACCAGTAGATATGCTAATGAGTTATGCACATGGGCTGAATCACTGTTATAATTACTGCAGACACTTCTCAATTAACTGGAAATGTAACTGGACGTGGTCTACGCAAACAGACTCTCGAGACAAAACATTTTTATATTAAAATGAAGCCATTTTTGAGGCTACTAAAGCGCTAGCTAATGACAACGGAGATTTGAACCGGAGGTAATAATAATACCTTGTGTGATTAAAATCAAAGCCATTTTCTCCTATTTATTAAAAACAAATAAATAAAAATGTTTTGATTCTTTTTGTGGGATTTTGAATCCCAAAAATGTTAAGTTTTAATTCTTCGAATACAAAATGGCGGCGCTGTGTCTGACGAACTAAAAATAAAATTAAAAATAATTTGCAAGAAGGCAAAATGCAGTTAAGAACGTAGGATTTTTATTTTAAGAAATATTAATTTTTTCGAAAGTGGTGACTAATTTTTCATTCTCTATTAAAAAAACCGTCGAAAATCGATCATAAAGTCAATAATAATTCAAGAAATAGAAAACATTCTACATACTTTGCTAGAAAATATCATTAGGAAGCTGCAGTTAAAATTTTAAGATGAAAATTGAAGGAGTCAGCTTATCGCCAGATTTTAAAAATATAGTTTTGCGTAAAACGTCTTTAAACTTTAATGTACTGAAATTTTCATTTTTGTTTCTTAATTTATTGTAATAAAGATAAAGAAAAAAAAATGGTTTATCCTTCAGAAATCTATTGAAGGAGGTGACAGCGAGTGTAAAGGCATTTAACAACATTTCCGCCAGATAAACAGTCTTGGATATCATTTCTGATTAGTTACAAGTCAAACTTTTGGCATTCATCGAAGCAAAGATTTATAATTTTTTAATAAGTTAGGAGCAGAGAAATATCACAAAATATTTCAATCAACATAAATCGAAAACGGTTGTAAATCGAAAACATGTAGAAAATAATGTAATATATATATAAAAAAAATGTAAGGTGTGATGAAGCGTTAACACAAAAATAAAATAAAAAAAAGAAAAAGAAAAAAGAAAACGGTTGTTTCTTTAATTTATTTTAAACCATGATTGTAAAATCGTGAGGCGATCCCTGTCCTAGAAATGAATGGTTAAAACTTTGAAAATGTTGAATCCCTCCCTTTCATTGGTTCTTTGTTTTTATTTTTTCCGACATGCCGAATGTTAAATTAGGATTATTCATAATAACGTTTCGCCGAATATCGTGTGCTGAATCCATCATGTTCCATTGAAATGGCCTAGATTTTTGTGCTGTCAATTCACAATTCAATTTGAGGATTAAAAAGGTCACATTTCAGCAAGTCGAAAGTCCGCCACGTCAAAATAAAATCATTTTCCTTCCTTTGATATAATTATTATTCATGGTTTTATAATTGTTTGAAAATCTTTATTCAGTGATACGTGAAGATATGCTAATACTTCTCCTTGTGACCGCTTTCTGTCAGTAGAGAGAAATCCATGCTCTAGATCGGGTTGAATGTTTTCATCGTGTTTCTTATTCTCTTCATTAATACAAGAGGTTTTCTAAACTGTAGGGCTTAAGTCACATTGGATGGGTGTTTGAACGATTTATCTTTCTGACGTTCAAGCAGGATAGCGATGAAAAACAAACACAAGTATGATGATGAAACAGTATTGCAGTGACGGTAGCAGACCTGCACGGACGATTGGCGGAGAAAAACAAATCATTTTGTGTTTTTTTTCTGTCAGTGTAGGTTCGATTTTAAAACAAGAACAATGGAATTAATTTATCGCAGAATTAAGTAGGTAACCAATTCATTTCTCTGGAATTCAAAGGTAAACCTCTGTAGTACATCAGAGTCATACCACAACAGTTTTGTTTCATTAGAATCCCCCCTCCTCGAAGCCTAGCTGCAGTAGAATTTCCCCCTAAATACCGTGTTCTGGTAGGTGAATTCTCCTGGTTAACCAACTCGGCTTTTGAATTTGGTCGAAGTATTTTGTACCAAATTTCATTAAAACTGGTCCATTTTTGAACCAGCTAGAGAGCTAAGAGACAAATACATATTTATTTGAACCACCGTTACTGACGTGAACTATGGGCATTGAAATATTCTAGTCGGCCCTTCCGGGTTGCATGGGCGTATATAAGGGAGGGGCTGCAGCCCCCCCCCCCCGAAATTTTGATTTGCTCGGTAAAAATTTCATAAAACCCTTAAAAATAAATTAAATAAGATCATTTAGTTCATGCCGGGTTGTGTCAAAAAGCCAACCTCATAAGCGGGTTATGTTGCGGGTGCTAATAAATAACTAAATAAAATAAAATAAAAATAAGTGTGGAAGAAATGCTAAAAAAAAACTAAGTTTGTATACTAAGCTTCCCGAATCAGGCTAATTTTTTTTTTATTTGTTTAACGGCGTATCAACAATTGGGCTATTAACACCGGGCTATCTGCAGGTTACTACCCTTTTATAATACCAACAGCACGTGGTCGGTCACCCATTCAGGTACTGACCACGCCCGACGTTGCTTAACTTCGGTGATCTACGGGAACCCGTGCATTCAATGTGGCTATGGCCGTTGTCAGTCTGACTAATTACACTGGACAACAAAAAAATATTTTTGTAATGTTTCCTTCACTTCATAAGTCAAATCTTACTAATTTTGGGTTGAAAAGAAAAAAAAACGAAAATGACAATGAAAAATTTGTATTAGCTCTAGTTTCTGTGATACACCATGAATCAAAATATATAACGTTAACAAATTGAGGCAAATCTGTAAATTTTAAACCATACGTTTATCAACATTATAAATTAATTTGGCTTTATTAAATTGTAGTTAATTTTGTTTAAGAGTTGAAAATTAATGGTAGAATACTTGGGAGGTTGGATATTATTACCATTATGTGTATTTCATGGCTGTCCCTTGTAGGTGAGTTCTGGAGCATCCCTACACACATGGTTCATTCCAACAGCCCTGATATCTTTGTTCTATTATAGAAATATCCTGATGGAATCTCTCACCGTGTTCATCACTCACCGCACCACAACTAGGAGGGAAATAGTCTAGATGAGAGTGGAGAAAATGAATTTTGAGAGGCATGTTGCATCCAAGTTCATGATATTTTCGTAGAAGTATCCTCACCAACTGAACATAGTTATCTTCTCTTTTGTTCCCAAAAAAACCTTTAATAACTCCCTTTAACGCATTCCAAGCTTCCTTTTCTTTCCCCTTCAAAACTCTGTCAAACGCAGGATCTTTCACAAGCTCCCAAATTTGTGGCCCAACAAAAACACTTTCCTTAACTTTTGCTTCAATTAAGAAAGCATTTTTTTTTCCTCAAATATCTAAATGCCTCTCCTTCTTTGTTCATTCCTTTGAAAAAGTTTTTCATCAAACCGAGTTTTATATGTAGCGGTGGAAGAAATATATCTTTCGGGTCGACGAGAGGCAGGACAACAACATTTTTTTCACTAGGGCCAAGATCTCTTGCAGGTCTTGCAGTCTCTTTGAATGTAATGTGGTTTCCTATCCCTACTGTCCCACATACATAACAGCAGTATTTAGAATTCCCCAGTTGCATTCCTAAAAGTATATCGATGACCTTTAGATCAGCACAGATTTTCCACTTGTGTTCAGCATATTTGATTGAGTGGAGGAGGGCTTTCATGTTTTCATTAGTCTCTTTCAAGTATATAATCTCAAAATAGCTGTACAACGTTTGTTTTTGTCAGTTAACAGGTGTACCAACATCCAAAAACTAAATTTATCAACAAAGTGAAAGTTGAAAGTGTAAAACGTAACATGTTACTGTATCTTGAAAACAAGAGCTAATTGGTCATTTTCGAGGTGATTTTTGAACTCAGGGGGTGAAAATACACAATAATTGGGTATTTCTAAGCCCGAAACATATTCATTGTTGTTCAGTGTTATCAGCATTTCTGTAGGGAATCACGATAAGGTTTTCACCGTTCCTGGGAGTTGGCCTGTTGTTCCATCCCGGTTGGCAGTAATAGTAGTAGTAATGGAGTAAACTCCATTGTCTGTTTCCCCCGATCGCCCACCAGTATATCAGTATGTGTACACACACAATACCCAAAGGATTTCAAAACGCACGATTCGCACAACGATTTTTTTTTTACGATATTAATAGCTAATAATTGTCGTGGTCGTCGAGACCCACCTACATCGCCTCACCTAAACCCGACCATGGTCCTTGAGAAACCATACCGTCCTCGAAACAAACAGCTAGTAAATCCAGAGAGATACTTGCTGCCTGGAATAAATAAAGCAAATATTGCCCACTATATTTAGTTGTCATAAATTTAACACAAAGCATATTGTTGTAAGACAATAATGAGAAAAGTTCTCCAAAAAGTCCGATTCGCAGGAACGGTTCTATGTATTCCATGACAGTGGTTCTATTTAACACCCTAATTCAATATATATATATATATATATATATATATATATATATATATATATATATACAAACATTGTCTCTAGCAGCCTATTAAACCTTACGCTGCTAGAAGCCAATATATTGGCTCAGGGACGGGCGGGCCCGTTGTACTAAAAGCCACTTTTCTGCACTTCACATGAGAGCCATCGATGATTTCTAGAACTACCTCGTACTCAAGAATTGACACGGTCGAAGGGCAGGCATTATATATATATATATATATATGAATATAAACGTGGTACATTATCCTTCTTGCTGAGGGATCTACAGCTCCTGCGTTACGGAATTTTGGTGTTGGTAAACTGGCATTTGAGAATGAGCTGATTTTGTATACTTTCTGTATATGTTATTTTAAGCCAGCGGTTATTTAAGTACAGTAAAGAAAAAGTTTATTAGCTCCTAATTCTGCAAAGGATACAATGCTGATATATATCAGCATTGTGTATATACACAATTGTTCAAATAAAATTAGCTACAAGCGTAAAATGGTAAGACACTATGATGGCGCAGTTCTTCAATGCCAGGCTTTTACAACTCCAACAAACTTGATAGAAATCTTACTTATGATTCTATTAAACTTAAATTTGGAGACCCTGTAGCCGTGAGGGTTAAGGCGTCAGCTCTTAACACTCCGTGCCAAAGGTCGTGGGTTCGATTCCCACTAGGGGCGGTGGCTTTTCTTTCGAAAAAAGAAAAGGCATCATCCCTATCCTGGCTAGAAAAGGGTGGTAACCTATAGATAACCCGTCCTAAAATTCGTAGTTAATAATAAATGGACGTTAAAATTTAAATAAATAAATTTAAATTTGCCTATATATTTCTTACTGACATTTATTATAATTTTTTGTAATTACTAATAATGTTTTTCGTGAATAATTTTTAAATAGTTTGAATTTACAATGGTTCTAAATAAATACATATATATTATATGAATGGAGTTGCATGATCTACTTATCCGAGCAGGTGAAGGTTAGTGATCTCAGATCTGGATTTCACCTTGTCCTGATTTTATACTTGCATTCACTAGTTTATTGTTGTTATAAATCGCAAATCATTAATCTATATTTACTTAAAAATATATTTATCTAATTTTATCGTGTTGGCGGCACGAATATACTCGAGGAGGCAATCCGGAAGTGCCGACGAAAAATGTCAACATTTTATAAAAATAGATAGTTCAAATTAGTATATTTTAATTTATATATTTGTATATATATATATATATATATATATATATATATATATATATATATATAAGTATACCACTTCCATATATTTTTTCTTTTTGTAAAAGCCTTATAGGTCAAATAAATGTGTACACTTCTTTTGGTAAGAGTGTCATTATTACTTTTATAACAGCCATGGCTAGTAAATGTTATTTAATCAGGGTGTCTACTGCACGAAAAAGTCACGAAAGTCATGAAAATGTCACGAAATTGAAAAGAGGGGGCGAAAATCACGAAAAAGTCAAGAATTTTGAAACCAACTCACGAAATTTCAGTTTTTACTGGAGTGTATCGTAATTTTTTATTTTATTTTATTTTTTTGAAGTGCGTCTGCTACTGGGGCCATTAGCACTAGTAACGTAATTTTTTTTTTTTTTTTTTTTTTTTTTTTTTTTTTTTTTTTTTTTTTTTTTTTTTTTTTTTTTTTTTTTTTTTACGGCGCATCTACATCTAGGTCATTAGCGCCGACATCCAGGGTGCAGCGAGGAATTTTACCAGCGAGCCGTGGGATGATAAAATTCCTGCCGGAGGTTGGGAATCGAACCCACCATCTCCCGCTTATGAATCCAAGGCGCTAGCCATTAGACCACGGGAGACCCCACTAGTAACGTAATCCCGGTACTTCGGCGTAGTCGTAATTGTCGCCGTTTTTGTATGCATTTACAAATCAATTATTCATTTTTTAAATATATGCTAAAATATAAATATTGAAATTCTATACAAAGGGCCAATAGTTAAGGCTTTTTCATTTTGATTGAAATTATTTTCTTTTTAATGAGCGTAGAATATGCTTCTCAAATGTCACGAAAAAGTCCCGAAATCGGCTTTCACAAAAGTAGTAGACACCCTGTTTAAGTGTATGTTTTTGTTGTTAGTTTGTTGATGTTGTAATTAAAATACTGACATGTGTTAACATCGAAATAAAAAAAAAAGAAAGTCTTTTGAACGAAGCCTAAGAGCTAGGAATGCGTCAAAAAATAAATAATGTTATAAAAGTTGGTGCAAACACACTTTAATGTACACAAGCACGATAATCTAGCTAAAATGCCTTTACGCAGCTAAAGAATTAGTTCACAGTAGACAAACTACTTAGATAAAATTGTAAGAAAAACATTAGATTCAATTATTACTGGAAAGACAACTTACAGACTTCGAATTAATAAGGAAATTGAAGATTACACAGACATACACACAGAGATAAGAAAACGAGGATTGAAACTCAACTGGCACATCAAAAGAATGGATCATTCCAGGTTGAAAATTTCGAGAAAACCGTGGAATGTTTTGAAAAAAAGTAGAAATAGTTAATTGGATTGGACATTGAAACAGAGATAATTATTGATTGGAAAGTGAGAAGTATTGATTAACAAACCTGTTAAAGAAAGTAATGAAGCAGTTTGGTCTGATGACAGAAACATTGCTCAGAAGGAACAAAACAAGTCTGGGCACAAAGAAATTTAAACTTGCCATAACAACCGGACCCATAGTACGTGAATATATAATCAGTCCCATAACTGGACACGAGAGACCGATACTGTAGAGGTATCTGATTCTTGACTTAACGACACACCATGGAGATAGTGTGGTCAGCACTAAGCTCCGGTCGCCTTTTATCGCTCGGCAGGTATGCATTAATATAATTAAACGCTGGTCATATGCACTGTCTAGGACCGCGAATCCAAACCTCCAACGAAGACTCCATAGAAGATAATATGTATATACATCTAAAATGTTTGCCCCTCTGGGCTTTTTATGTTGATGACATACTGCATACAATAAGAGCAGACATTACATATAATTTATGTATTGTTGGTTTAGACTAACACAGAAACAGATGTTACTCACGACGGCAAAGTCCTGGTGTTCGTCATCGCTGGCTGGGAGTGACATGACACCGGAATCGCTGACGTCATCGATATCCGTCGAGTCGTATCTTGTTGTATCACCGTTCCGAAACACCGTTTTCTGAAAAAGAATCACAAAAAAAAAAGTAATAAATCAATTTTTACTTAATCACTTACTATAATAATATTGTCCCCCTGTTTATTATTTTGCAATCACATTCTTGCAGACGGTCAAAAAACGCTTAAAAAAATAATTTTTCAATATTAATTTATTTAATATGCTGTACATGCTTCACGTCCTCATGACACCTTTTCAGGAGCACTTTAACCAAGAAATGACAGCCCTAACTTTAGATTAACTTCTATATGCCGGGCCAATACCTGACTGACAAGATTATTTTATTTTATTTAATTATATCTAGTGTACATTAACTCTTTATAATCGATAACACAGGCACACACACACACACATAAAAAGTGTTATTTTCCAAAGACACCATACATATATTCTTATGTATTTCGAAATACTGAATTCTAATCCGGAGTCCGTTTCACCCCATCACGCCAGGTTTAAGAACATTTCATAAGAAGTCGTTAAAGAAGAAATAACTAGCGCTCCCGGCAACGTCGGGCGTGGCCAGAACCTGAATGGGTGACCGACCACGTGCTGTTGGCATTATAAAAGGGTGGCAACCTGTAGATAGCCCAGCGCTAATGGCCAAGTTGTAGATACAAACGCCGTAATAAAAAAATAAATAAATAAAAAACTAGCGCTTCCATGGTTTTGAGGGTCGCTGAATTAAAATCCGAGATCTGTTTCAGGACATCGGCGCAAAATCAAGGTAATTTCAAGGACAAATATATCTATTTTGCAAGAAACGAATTTTGTCTGTAGATTCATTGTTGGCAAAATAAACATATTTCTCCTTGAAATGACAAAGTGTCAATAGGTGTACAAAAAAGTTTTGAAAAAAATGAGTTAGATACAGGAATGTGTTGTGTACACCGTAATCATGTGGACGGTAAAGAGACACAAGTGATTTTCTTGACAGTTTCTGTCACTTAGCTTGTGTTCTCTTGAGTATTGGCACTTTGTGTCCAGAAGGAAATTAAGGTGTCTATGTGCGGATTCTCCAATTCTTTTGCATATTAATCATAAACCGGATGATGTACCTATTATGTATCATCGATAATAAACAGCAAAGGACCTGAGGATTCGTCTATTATGATCGAAACTGTAAAAATCTATTACCACATATCGTCCCTAACATGTCAAACTATCGAATATGCAAATCGGAGCAAACTAGCGAACAAACATATTCTATCCATTGACGAAGTGATATATTGAAAAATTGTCTTATTCTATACTTCATTTAAGGCATTAAAGGCTATTCTAAAGGGGTTAGAGTTGTGACAATTTGCGACAAGCCGTATCGTCCACAATCCAAGAGCAAAGTCTCGAATCTGAAAAACGATATTTATATATTCGGTAGTTTGACATGGCAGGGACGATATCGTCGATACAAATGCAAAGTATCGAATGTGAAAAAACGCATTTTTAATTTCCAATCTCTACTGATTGATGATGGACTGATGTACGGCAAACTCTCGAATCTAAGTTCACTCAGTGAAAGGATAATGTAACTACTGTTAAAAGGTTGAATCTGCCGAATATTTGACTGTAGAAAAGCAAAGTAATGAATACAAATTTTTTCACTCTGGAACGTGGTAATTTTCACATTCCATACTTTGTATTTTGATCGACGATATGTTCAACTTTGACTCAATTTTTCTCAAAATATTGAGTTTGTTACTCAGACCCCTTGGCCTCAGAGGTCCCAATATGTAATGCCTGCATTAATGGAGGTTGTGATATACATATGTATATACACGATCGGTGAGAACTTTCTTCGGCAATATGCGAGTCCCGTTCTAAGCGTGAGAATATGGGTTGAATTGCGGTTTAAGGAACTCTGAGCGTATGAAAGCCTTGGAAAGCGCCTAGTGATTGAGAACAGAGACGCGACGCATAGAAAGGCGAGTCTAGAAACTATATTTTCACAAGGTCACTGTCTCATTCATATGTAAGTCTTGAATGGATGAGAGTCGGTCTCTTGTTGCCTTTGTTCTGGCGGTCTGCCTTGTTCAATGGGAAAAACCTACGTGTGTTTCGCCTTATGAAATGGTTAAGCTACCTTCAAGGAAATGTTTCTTAATCTTCTATACAATTCATCAATTGCAAAATTTAATTTCCACACCAACGTCTAAAAAACATATGTCGTAGGAACAGCGTCATTTTATCTTGATTCCACACAAAGAATGCCTAGAACAGACATATTTAATACTTCTCCTTCAGTGGCACGAAACCAACATTCACGAACTTTGTGTTGATTTTGTCACACGAAGTTTGGCCAAATCAACGCAGTAGTCCACCAACCCAGTAGTCCGGTTGGCGGATTTAACTGGATATGGAATATGATCATTCGTCTTACATACTTTTTTTGTTCCAAATATAATTAAAATCGGGCTAATTTTGTCAAGCCATATGTAAAAAATACTTTTTTTAATGTCACGAAAAATTGTTTGAATTCGGCTGAGAGAAAACGTAAAATTTCCAGAAAAATCCATATTTCTGAATGTTCTTTGACATCCTTCATCATCAATAAATGCCTTGAGAATGTAGGAAAACCGTGATCGCTTCTAGGTGAAATTGCAGCGAGCCAACGAGTCACTGATAATGATAATATGTTTATGATGTGTACTTGGAGTATTTTTCAGTGCAAGGAGGCTCATATGCATATAGTCCTGCCCCTAGTATGTTTACATATGGAGGCAGCTTCTGGGATTACCATTAAAAGGTGTTTCAATTAAACTTGACCTCAGAATTTACTTTTAAGTAAAGATGGAATGGTTGGGATTCGGCTAAATAAACCTCAATATGATTTTGTTTTAAAAATCTATATTTCGGACGTTTCGGCTACTCATTGGTAGCCTTCTTCAGCTAAAATGACAAAAAAAAGAAATTAATACAAAAACAAAAAAAAAATTATAATTGTGATAGGTAACAGAACTATAGATACAATTAACTTATAAAAGAACATATCGTCTTAAATTCTTAGAATGAGTAGAATGAAAAAGTAAATAGGTACAATAATTGATTTTAATAGTAATTAGTAACATTAATTGATTTTACAAAGAAATAAGAAACTACATACCAATGACAAAAATAGTAGCTAATAGTAACGTTAATTAATTTTACAAAGAAATAAGATACTACATACCAATGGAAATGCCGAGCGGCAGAGGAAGACCAAGGTAGACAATTAAGTAACCATTGTGAAAGTGTCTAAGGAAAAAGGAATCTACTAGGTATATGTAGCTGGAAACAGCAGGTGGTGGGAGAAATGTCTGTAAGGATCAAAAGGCATGTTTGTGACATGTTTATGACAGGAAAGGAGAAAGAGGTGTTAATGGAAGGATACCCAGTGGGCATGGTAAAAATCTAGGTGGGAGGTCGGGAGAGTATTTGGAAAATATTAGCGTACATAGGAGAAATGCCTTGTTGGTCAGTTTTGTAGTTTATATTGTTTTTGTTTAAGTTTATGTGTACACATTCCGAGATCTGTAGTCTTTTTTTGTTTCGTTGTGTAGAAAGAATTTTCGTGTCGTCGAAGTTAAAAGTGTGTTTTTGTGTAATGGCGTGTTTTGCAAGTGCAGATTTATCTATTTCTTTATTAGTGATGGTTCGTTTATGTTCTGTAAGACGTGAGTGAATGTCATTTATGGTTTCTCCTATGTATACACCATTACAGGAAGAGGTTTGGCAAGGGACTTGGTAAACACAACGGGTGGTTTGTTCAAAAGGGATGGGATCTTTGAGTTTGGTATAGAGGGTTTTGAGTTTGTTGGTAGTTTTCAAACCAAAATTTAGGGAAGGGTAGGATTTTTTTATTGTCTTTGTAAGTTTATCAGTCAGTCCAGGTGTAAATGGTAGAGATCGGAACATTTGGGAACTGGGAGAGATAGTGTTGGAAGGTTGGGATTTTACTTTTTTAACAAGGGATTTTATGAGGTTGGGGGGAAATTGGTTACGTGCCAATATATCTGAGACGATATTAATATTTTTATTGTGGAAGGAAGCATGGGATAGGGAGAGGACTCGGCGAAGGAGATTTCTGGCTACATTAATCTTGAGGTGGTAAGGATGGGATGAATGAAAATTAAGTAACGAAAACCATTGGCCCACCCTACAACTCCATAGCCCTCTATCCTTTGATTTGTTTATAGAAAGTCTAAAACTCTGTGTTAACAGCGTTTTTTTTAAATATGATGGGAAATTCCCGTAGGAACGGCGTCATTTTACCTTGATACCACACCAAGAATGCTTAGAACAGAAGTATTTAATATTTCTCCTTCAGTAGCACGAAACATTCACAAACTTCGTGTTTAATAAATCAATCAAAAGTGTCCCAGAATTCCGGTGGGCGAATTAACTGGATATGGAATATGATATTTCCTTTTATATAACGTATTTTTGTTCAAAATATAATTAAAATCGGGTTATTTTTGTTAAGCCAGAGTGCAAACAGACTTTAATTTAATAAGTCAAGGAATTTTTGGTAATGGGCTAAGAGAAAACGTCAACATTTTTATTAAAGAAATCTATATTTCGAACGCGTCTGCGTGCTCTTCAGCACTAAATGCGTAGGGAATGGAAAGTAAACCTCGTTAAATTTTAGGAGACCATGGATAAGTGTGTGTGTTAGTCATTAAACTACATCCGGATGCCCGGTAGCCGTGAGTGTTAAGGCGTGAGCACTTAATACTCCGTGCCAAGTGCGTTGCCGGTTCGATTCCCACTATGAGGTGGTGGCTTTTCTTTAGAAAAAATTTATCAGCCCTATCCTGGCTAGAAAAGGGGTGGCAACCTATAGATAACCCGTCCTAAAAGTCGTAGTTAATAATAATGGAAGTTAAAATTTAAGTAAATAAATAAACTACATCAGACTTATCCATGGTCACCTAAAGGTTTTCATTGTCTATCCTCATCATCTGGGAGGAGGCTCGCAAACACCATGCCGAAGCGTGCGAAATATAGATTTTTTATAAAAAACGACATTTTCTCATAGGTGAATCCCAACCATTCCTTCATTTCTTATCATCTCAACGATTAATATTTTCATGTCGTTATGAAATTTTTGTTTATATCCATATTACAAAGAAATAATAGATAGTAGATGTTACTGCTTTGCTTTAAAGGCTTGCAGCTATACAGATATAGATAATTTAACTTTGGGGGATTAAATGTAAAAGTCCAACAGTTTTCGCAAAAACAGTAAACAACTGGAATTGTCTTAAGATTTAAATATATCGAAACAGGTTGGGAAAAAGTGTACCTAAGTATATAACATCTACTCGAAAGCTTTACACTTACACTTTTAAATTTAGGTGAAAGACTATTCTAAAGGTCTTACAATTTGTTCTTCCACATCTTGAAGAACTCTGAGGAAAATTATTTCAATTTATCGCCAATTTCAGAAGAAAGCATATTAACATCAGAACCAAAATGTTCAGCCGATATTCCTTAGGGAGCTTCCGTTTTTATTTCCATGTTTTGCCTCCAGTCAGAATATCTGTAACATAGATTCCAAGAATTCCTTCATCCATGTTTGAGACCTTAAGTTTGGAAAAAAAACCAAGATTCGAAGTCCTCCGTGAGATAAGCCCCCCCCCCCCATCCTGATTGTCCAAATTTTTAATTGCTTGTTGTTTTTTTTAATTGTATTTTTTCCCTAAAACGCGATAAGTCAATGAGAAGCGTGTTTCTAATTCTTGTTAGTAATTCAGGCATCATACTGCTCATGCTATAGAGTAGAATTATACAAAATTCTAAACAAAAGAATAGGAAACATATACAAACATTCATTCCTTTATAATAAACAAATTGTCTCAAAGAATTAATACAATAGATTCTTTATGACAATTTGTCATAAAGAATTTATGATTTATAAGCAATCTAATAATGCATTTCATTTATTATCAACTAACCAGCAAAAACGGTCAAATTACAATCAGTACGAAGATAATTCTTGTCATTACTAATAATTCTCCAAAAAGTGTTTATCTTCCTATTAAATACCATCAAAGATATTTTCTCTGCGGCTCGCCGATTTCACAGAAATTTAAAGTAGAAAGTAGTTTTCCCACAATATCATCATAATTGTATTTTTAATGGTTTCAATTATAGTTTTAACGACACAGTTATTGAGTAATTTCAAACAAAAAATGAGAAATAATTGGACAATAAGTCCATTAGCGAAGCTTCTAATTAAAGCTTTAGAAATATCCTCACTTCTTCCCCAGGAATCCAATTTAGCTTTCCATTATCTAGTTTTGTTATGAACAATATCAACTTGAAATTATTTTATATTTCATCAAATTGTTGTTGTTATATATATATATATATATATATATATATATATATATATATATATGGTGGCCGTGCGTGTTAAGGCGTGAGCACTTAACACTCCGCACCAAAGGTCGTGGCTTCGATTCCCACTATGTGGTGGTGGCTTTTCTTTAGAAAAAAGAAAAGGCATCAGCCCTATCCTGGCTAGAAAAGGGTGGTAACCTATAGATAACCGGTCCAAAAATTCTTAGTGAATAATAATGTACGTTAATATAAAATAAATAAATAAATAAATATATATATATATATATATATATATATATATATATATATATATATATATATATATATTAGAATCTCCCCAATCATCGTTCAGTCGGATTAAGGAATTCAGGTAGAACTGTCTCTTATGTATTAGAAATACCTTATTATTTGAGAATATAATGATATATACCATGTTTAATATTGCATATTTAAAATGGTACACATAATTAATATTACTTTTAAAACTTGCACTCCGTTCGCGATGAATGTTCGAACTAGACTGTCTAAAATCAGGCTTTCCAGTCCCAAGTGCCTTACTAGAAACACAAGTTCCAACCTCAAGAATAAAACATATTTGCCTTCATTTACTTCCATTCAATGAAATACCACGAAACAAATGTTTGGCTAGCTAGGAAGGGAAGGTTTTCTAGGAGCCCTCGAGCCGGTCACTCATTCCTCTCGGAGACCGCGGGATTAGAGAGACCGACGGATAAGAGAACGCCGGATATGGGACAGTCTACTGTATATATATATATATATATATATATATTATTCTTCATAGTGCTATTTCGTCGTATATTTTTGAATAATATTTTTTCCGTTATACGAGTCGACTTCTAGGACTTCAGGTGTATCAGATGGTATATTATGCTCATGTAAGAAATATTTGTTAACAATACATTCCATGAAAATATATTACTAAATCATAATAGTGTTACATTTAGAGCATTCTTGACATTCCTCACTTGACATGAGATATCCGAGAGTTATCTTCGTGTGCCCAATTCTAAGTCGGGTAATAACTACCTCTCCCTTTCTTGATTGTCTTAAACTTGATATATTTTATTTTATTTTCTATTGATACTTCATTCGCTGACCACAACGTATACCGAGCTTCGTTAAAATATAACAAATATTATGGCTGGTATTGGCAAATAACTACTTTGGCTCCGGAGTAAACCCTTCCTCCATATGGACCGATTTTGTTGGTTAACGAACTCGTTCAATCGTTTGATGGAAGAATACTACATTCCAAGTTTCATGGCGAAAAAACAAAAACTCTGGCCTATATCGTGTTAACGGACACATATATAACTATATATATATATATATATATATATATATATATATATATATATATATATATATAAATTTTAAAGGGGGTCATTTTCAGTGTCTACTAGGTAGGATCGATAAAGATTCGAAGAAATTTTCCAAACATTCCGTCATGAGTGCAACCTCAATAGCTACTTTCCTTCGGAGGAAAGTGCTAAAATGAACTATGTTGCCACTATTATATAGTTCATACAGTTTCGAATTTCTTCGATGCCTCCACACTAGGGTGTATCGATTTTTAACTTTTTTTTCGTTTACAAATTTCAAATTGAAAAAAAGTTGCTCTTTGTGCGGGAGACCTAAAAATTATTTCTTTAAATCCAACATTTTTTGTAGTATTTTGTGGTGCCTAGTAGCAACTTTTTTTTCCAACTATCTGAATATAAAAAAAATTTAAAAATCTGTAAACCCTACTCCACACCCTCTTCACAAACAGGTCCACAAATTCTTCTTAACATTTTTCTTTCGAAAATATTCATCATATTTATTGTACTTCTACAGACGGACCATACTTCCGCTGCATAAGTTACAAATGCTACTCGTATAGATTTACTAAATGTTCCCCCGTATTAAAATGAGGAATTTAAATATATAATAAAAATAGCTAGATTTAGATGAAGTAGAAGGTTTTTCCGCGACTCCTATCCTTGGAACAGCTGAATATGGAGCTTGCAAGGGCAGTAAGGTAGGTACACAATGATTAAAATGGATTCTTCGCAATTACACCGCTACAGGAATAGATTTCAAATCGGATCACTTACGAAAATAAATTGGAAGCGAGGTTAGCTGAGTTGTAGAGCACTGGACTAATATGCTGGAGGCCTGAGTTCAAATCCCGAGCATAGTACTAAAGACTATTATCTTCTAGTGTCTTCGTTCATGGGTTGGATTCGGCCTCCCTGACCGTCCCTAGGCCAACCCAGTCTTCAATTAATTTAATAATGGGTACCTTGTTGGTGCTAATGACCCTAGCAGTCGAAATGGCCAAGAGGAAAATCTGTTGGCCGGAGCATAGTACTGACCACACTATCTCCCCAGAGTGCCGTATGGTCATGAATCAGTACCTCTAAAGTCTCGCCCCCCCTCATGGCCTGTTACACGACTGATTTTTTTCACAAAAATAAATTGAAAATAAAACAGGATATCACGGAGACCTTATTTATCACTATGTATTTTTATCTGGTCGTAGGTAATTAAATACTACAAAGAGGAGAAATAGTATAAAAATATAATAAAATATACATATATTAAGGACAGATAAAGTATTTTCGTTAAATAAAATAAACTTCACATAAAATGCCTTATTTAATAAAATGACAAATGCTTCTTCTGGTAAATGTATATTTACCCGGATACTAAACTAGTTGATACTAAACAGCTGATGTACGGTAGCCATGATTCATCTTGCCAGTCTAGGCATGACCCTCCATACAGAAGGTAGTATTAGGCCCGATTCACACACAAGTGGCGAGTGGTTCGGGCGTGGCGGTGGGTTTTGCCATCTCTATGTAATCCAATGGTCTAATCCACACTGGAGTGGCGTGGCCCACCCCACCGCCAACCACCACGCCAGTCCCATTCGCCACTTGTGTGTGAATAGGGCCTGAGGGGAAGGCGCTGTCAATCCGCGAAAAACCTGCTTAAAATGTTCGTTTCGTTCTTTTGAACGTTTTTTTTTTGCCTTAGTTTTTAGATGGCCGTGTTTTTAAAATGCTTATAACAGTAAAATTTTTCTAGAGGCGGATAGAGTAATTTCCGCTTTGGATACAGTCAGTTTCCTCTTGTGGCTTCTAAAATCTTGTGTTTGTGTTTCCATGAAAAATCTAAACTGTTTGTATTCTAAGCTTTTCAAATGACAGCTGGACTTTCTATTTAATTTCATAAAACTTTTCCCAAAATTCATTCCGAGGAAAAAGTGCTATTTAAAGGAACAGATGTGCATGTTTGGTGGATTTCTGCTCCAAGTGCTAGTATCCTTGGAAAGTGCATCTATGCAGCTGTAAGTCCTTGGATATTGCAACAAGAGCTGCTTGGACATGAAACCACCAAGAAAGAAGTTCTCAGAGATATAATTGGACCTAGAATCACTTGTACCCTGTATTTGTCTCATTGCATCTTTGGTGGATTTCTGCTTCAAGTCCTTGTATCCTTGGAAAGTACGTCTATGCAGCTGTAAGTCCTTGGATATTGCAACAAGAGCTGCTTCGACATGAAACCTCCAAGAAAACAGTTCTCAGATATATAATTGGACCTAGAATCACTTATACCCTGTATTTGTCTCGTTGCAACAAAACGCTGGGAAAGGAACTGGCCACCAAGATCCGGTTTTAGTCCGACAAATAGAAAGTGTCGTAATTGCGGTATGTCATTACAGCTCTTGAAGGCCGTCATTACGACACTAATCTCTAAAAGTGTTTATAGTTGTCGCTGTAGAGGTTTTTTCTAAAGGTGTGGCGTACAAGACCTTCTAGTTAAACCTTTATTGAAATGTGGTTGTTCGAATCGTTCGTAGAGACTAGAAAATAAAAAAATATTTATGTTATTTAAAAAATATTTTATTGTATGCAATAAACCACAACACTTTTACTCAAATAACTCCTCATGGAAATATTGTGACACGTCTGGAGGCTTTTTATAACCTTTAGAGAAAGGTTAAATTAGCAATTATCATTGTCCAATATCTTCTACAACATTGACATTTTCTCATCCCTCTTTAACATTATGCAATTCGTCCCAGCTGACAATGCCGCGATAAAACAACAGACCTAACTAAATAAAACATCGATTTGGCGCCGACAGAACAGCTGTTTTTCCGATTAGGCGGCAGAAGAAAGGACACCGAGATTTAGAAAGGCATCACGACTGACCTTTGAAGGATTGCGCCAAGTTGTATGATGCGTCGGTTGTATTAATAAACTACATCCTTCTGTTTGGAGGGCATCCCTTCACCTCATCAACAGCTAGGCCTCCTAGAGTCCGGGCTAGAACAGTTACTTGCGAAGGAAAAATATTAGGGATTGAACAAATATTATTTTAGCATAATTATGCTATAGCGTTGACTAAACTCGGAAAAAACGTTACAAAAAAGTGTCACCTCAAAGTGTCCGCTGGCGTTCGTGCATGCGCGGTAGCCATGTACGAAAAAGAAGACTGTATGTTATACAGCAAATTACATAGCTTTGTCTGTTTGCGGACCTAAAGCATATTTATGTTCCTGAATTTGAGCAGAAGGCTCTAAACGAAATTCATTTTTTTTTCTTTACTCTCTGTACGAAATAAACAACATGAAATGAAAAACAAAAAAAAAAAAACAATCTCGTATCTGTTTGTGTGTCAGTCTACTTGTTCCTTATAACACCGTTTGATTCATTTTGACAAAACTTGGCTAACAGATAGAAATTTATACAGGAAGTGTCATAGGCTAGGCCGAAAATATCTACCAGCTGCCTGTCTGTATGTTTGTTCCTGATGCAAACCCACACCGCTCGACCGATTTTGACTGAACTTGAAAACACAGGTAGGCCTTGATACGGGAAGTGTCATAGGCTATGTTGAAATGGTCTAGGACTAACAGTTCGGAGGTGACGGGTTCGAATCTGTGAACCCGAACAGTTACAGATTTGCGTTATTATATGTTAATATTACTTATTTGGTTTCTAATGTTTTTTTGCTATTCTAGAAAGTAGGTGTACCTTGGCACGCCGGGCAACAGCTGGTTATAAATAAAATAAGGCACACATTTATATCTGTTTATTTTTCCCCTAATAAATATCCTTCCTAGGGCTTATTGGGGTGTTTCGACACCCCCAAGTCCTATTACTTTAATTACTGCACAATTTAAGTTTATGATCTTAGAAGAAATTTTTCCCTGAACTCGACTGTTTGCAACTAGTTAGGACAATGGTGATAATAAAAAAAATCGTTTTTTAGACATTTTAAAGAATGTGAATGTGAGTGAATAGTTAACAGTGAATAATTTGTTAGCTGTTACTCGTGCTTGATATTATGATTGCTACAACGAATAACGAATACGTCCTACCCTCTGAAAAGCCGCCATCTTGAGTTGAAGCCAGCTCCTTTAGATATTAAATGCTAGAGATAAGGCGTTAGTGTGTTCCCTGATGCGTAGACAGGAACACGATAATAGTTTTATGACGGTGGCTGGTCAAGTGCTGGATCCTGGGAGCGGCTAACAAGTATTAACCATCCTGGAAGAAATTCTCATCAACACAACATCTAGGATGGAGGAGAGGGTTCATGAAATGTGATTTGGAGAAACATGAATTTAGGGCCAACGAGGGGCATACAAAAATTAACCTCATGCTCAAAAAATGTTTATATTAGCACTTTCCTCCGAAGGAAAGTAGCTATTGAGGTTGGACTCATGACGGAATTTTTGAAAAATTTCTTCAAATCTTTATCGATCCTACCTAGTAGACACCGAAAATGACCCCCGTTAAAATTTATATATATATATATATATATATATATATATATATATATATGCATATATATATATATATATATATATATATGTGTCTGTTAACACGATAGCGGCCAGAGTTTTTGTTTTTTCGTCACGAAACTTGGTATATAGCATTCAATTAGCAAACGATTGAACGAGTTCGTTAACCACCAAAGTCGGTCCACCGGAAGGGGGGTTTACCCCGAACCCAAAACACTTATTTGACTATGTCAGCCGTAATATTTGTTATATTTCAACGAAACTTGGTATTCGTAGTGTTAATATAGAGAGAAAAGTGAGATATAAAAATGAACTAAATCGGTTCATTAGAAGGGGGGGTTTACTCCGGACCCACAATACCAATTCGCCACTACCAGCCGTGATTTTTGGTATATTTCGACGAAACTCGGTATTCGTAGTGCTAATCCACAGGTAAATATGTGTTGTAAAAATGAACTAAATCGGTTCATTAGAAGGGGGGGTTTACTCCGGACCCACAATACCAATTCGCCACTACCAGCCGTGATTTTTGGTATATTTCGACGAAACTCGGTATTCGTAGTGCTAATCCACAGGTAAATATGTGTTGTAAAAATAAACGAAATCGGTTTATTAGGAGGGGGGTTTTACTCTGGACCCACAATACCAATTCGCCACTACCAGCCGTGATTTTTGGTATATTTCGACGAAACTCGGTATTCGTAGTGGTAATCTACAGGTAAATATGTGTTGTAAAAAGAAACTAAATCGGTTCATTAGAAGGGGGGTTTACTCCGGACCCAAATTCCTAATATACTCATACCGGCCGTAATTTCTGCAGTATTGTAACGAAACGCTGTATACGTCGTGGGTAACTCATGAGAAAGAAGTGTTGTAAAAATGAGCTGAATCGGTCAATCGGAAAGCGGGGGTTTAATTTGGAATATATTTGAATAGAAAAGCCGGCAGACGTAGGTTCACAAAGCCGCCGCAAGGAGCGCTTTCTACCACTAGTGTGACTGTATCCTGTTCCTGCGTTAGATCAAAATACGATAACATGAGGATTTTTGTATTTATTACGTAGTGTAGTAGGTACCAAGTGTAAACATAACTCCGGATGCAAATTAATAATTGATCAGTTACTTTTTTTTTTTTTTTTTTTTTTTTTTTTTTTACGGCGCATCTACATCTAGGTCATTAGCGCCGAAAAATTTAACTAGATCAGTTACTCATTACAAAATGAGAACTATTCACGTTTTTATTTTAGTTATGTAGGATATTTTAAGCAAATTGTTCTGGAAAGCAGTCTACACTACCCAAATTCTGAGGAAAGTGCTTAGTTATGCAGCTCCTGCGTGACGGACTTTTGTTTTAATTCTTATTGATTTGGGAATAAAACCGGGACCTAAATTATTATTTAGTTTCTTATTTGTTTTTGCTTTTCTAAAAAGTAGGTGTAACATGGCACGCCGGGTAACAGCTAGTATTCCATAAAATAACTGGAATTGCAAACTTAAAAAATAAAACTTCTTTAAATATCGAATACGAAATAGTGGGCAATTCATTATACAATATAGATACACATTAAAACTTCTGAATTTATTAATAAGATGAATATTTTTGTGTTCTCATAAAAACGGACTGAATTGTTTTATAAAAAATAAAACAATTTAAAAAATGTGGACGCAGATATGCGTTTAGGAATTGGTAGAAGCGATCTGGTCTATATAATGATAACAATATCACCAATAATAAATTCTAAAAAACGATCATGTTTAAAAACGATAAGATCCCGCCCACAATATGAATTGCAGATGTAAATACTATATATACCTATTTCTAAAAAATACAACACACTCCCAAATCTATTATACAAAACTCTATTACTAACTTACGCATGCTCTATGCAAGTTTGGTACAGTACCTGTAACACTAACGGATATACACCTCACACATTTCAAAATAAAATTCTTCCAATTGTTTTAAATGCACCTCCTTTTATACGAAACACACAAATCCACAGAGCTCGGGGTTGTCCACTCCACAGAGCACATTGAAAAACTTACCCAAAACTCCCAACAATAGAAGGAGCCAGGCACAAGAAATTAATTTTCCATACTTTATTGTAAAATCGCAAACACAACAATCTAGAGGTTTTCGTAAACAACAAAAAAAAATGTATTTTTTGAAATTGTATCCATGAAGTCATATAATATATTCACACTTGGGTCGGAGTTTATTATGATCTGTGGAGGTCCGGTGGCCGTGAGTGTTAAAGCGTGAGCACTTAACACTTTGTGCCAAGGGTCGTGGATTCGATTCCCACTATGGATGGTGGCTTTTCTTTAGAAAAAAAGAAAAGGCATCAGCCCTATCCTGGCTAGAAAAGGTTGGTAACTTATAGATAACCCGTCCTAAAAATGTTAGTCAATAATAATGGACGTTAAAATTTAGATAATAATTATGATCTGTGATAACCTTCCGTTTTTAAAGAAGGTTAACGTGCACTAGATTAGGCTTGAAGATGAAATGAACAAATCCTGCCACACTATTATACCGTAGTGTTATTGAACTCAAAGATGGCGAACAATAAAGAACGAAATGCTGAACCTTGTACAACACCAGTTTTTATCATACAAAGTCATTAAATTAATTGTAGGTACATTACGAATACAATGAAGAGGTTTTCAAGGGCGCGTTCTTTTTTTTGGGATTTAGTACTCACAAAAAAGTGAACTATTATGAGCATTGTTCGGTGGGAAAAGGAATAATTCATGAAAATATTCACGTTGCGTTGTTAGCAAATTAAAAAAAAACTATAGAATATTATAAAGTTTACCAAACAATAGTAGCAATGATGGTCAGAAATTTTGGCATAGACATACTCATCTATTTTTGAATATATGAAAAATTGTAATAAGTACAATGCAGAGAATATGTACCAGAATACATATGGATCGTCCACATTGAAAGATGACGTAGGTCTCCCGATGACTCACGATAAGTTATCACATGGTGGGAGGGGGGATCCTCTACTACTGGAAGTAGCAATTAATTAAAAACATTTTTTTTTTAAATAATTTAATTAGAGAAATTTAAATAAGTAGATTTGTTTATTTGCATTTTACTGCCGCCTTCCTGAGTGGAGGATTTTTGCCCACTGAAATGAAACAAATGTCTTTGTTAATTGAATGCCATTAATAGTAACAAATTGTGCCAAACAAAACAAAATATTGAATGAGCAATAATTTTATAGAAAATTTAAGATTCTACAACTTGTTTTTTTTAACAGTTATAAGTTCTCCGCTGTTTTATCAAAAATCCTAAAAAACCCAGAAAATCGTAACTGGACTTTTTGACATAGTTTTTGATATTTACTAGGAAAGTCCTCGTGAAGGTTTGCTGATAATAAAAGAGTGAAAAAGCTCTCCTCTTATTTATCATTTTGAATATAAGTGCTTCGCTATACAGCAATTCCTACAATTTAAAAAAAAGTAAGAAAAGCTATTTGATGTAAAGGTCTTCTTTTCCAAACTTAACCAAAATTCGTATAATTTAATGGTAATAAATTTGATAACAGTTTCAAGTAAATATATTGTTATTGAGCACCCAAAACCAATACTTCAAATGGTTAAACATTTATCCTTGAAAATGAAATGTGTGCCAGAAATAGAATTGCTAGAACTATATAAGAAAGAAGAGATTCCATTTTCTACGATTTTCATCGCAGCATTTCATAAAAAAAAAAAAAAAAAAAAAAGCTTGATGAATTCTGCTGGTCAATAACCTTGATCTTTAGTCAAAGGAACAATATTTTTGTGTCAAATATCGTCACAAACTGTCCAATTTGTGGAGAAGGGACAGAAAAATGTTATGTATTTACATATGTTTCCCCGTAGGTAGTAAAGGACACCATGTCACATATTTGTAATTGTTCAGGAGACCCAATTTTCCATAACATTGACTATTTCTTTCTTCCTTACTTATAGGAAGAGTTTAAAGAAAATTGTTCACATTGTTATTGGCATTGATAGGTAATTGTAAGTATTGATCATAGTCAAACAAAATCTAATGAAAACGGACATGATATTATTTTTCACTTTCGGTTCTTCATTATTTATGGGAACAGGAGATAGTGCCTTATAACATTATATGGATAAAAAAAATCTACATTAAGAACATGTTGTTAAGTCAATTCAATAAAAAATGGACATGGTGATAATTTAGAGTGCCTGGTTTTTAGTCACCTATACGATACGGATCGTCCACATTTCTCGCCAGCATGTCAATCATACGTCGAGGTCCCTCCAGGTTGAACAAATAGCATAATAATGTGCCGACTATACTACCCTGGATGACTCCACGAATCTTAGAAAATAACGATAACACCTTCGTACCTGTTGCGGTCCATGTATGTAAACAACGGATGACATGAGCACCTCGAAACACAGCCAGCACCGTACTGGACTACCTCCAGTAACATCTCCCGCTGGTGGGGAGCCCCACTCCATCCAGGCCAGGGCTGACGACAAACCAAGCTCAGGGGAGATCGCTCATTCAGAGGACTCGCTTTCTTCAGGATTAGGTTGGGATGTATGCGCAGATGGAGTAGGAAGCTGAAGCAAGTATCGGGAGGCTTGGAAATTAGGACGACCGGTTTGGGAGTTTGTCTCACACCAAGGACGAGTGTTGCACTTTATGCAAGCTGACCCAGTAGGATAGGCAGGTTACTTTCGTGCATTTAACTTTCAAGATTTTCCAAAGGTATAGCATCCCTATTGAGAAAACGTTCAGAGAAGAATGTTGGAAAAATGTCAACAAATCATCATCAATCTTCCGAAAAGAAATCGAAAAAGACCCCCATTAATATATATATATATATATATATATATATATATATATATATATATATATATATATATATATATATATATATATATATATATGTATATATATATACCAAACTTTATTTCGCCGAGTCTTCCCAAACCAAAAATAATATTTTCTTGCCCCCCTTAAGTTTCTTAACAAAAATAAGATACACAAATTTTTTATCAACCATATTTTTTATTTGAATTTCAAATACAATATAATATATGCATTTACTATGGATCTTTAACAGGAAAGTCCACTTTAAAATCACAAATAAAGTACTAATTAGATACTTAAGCTTGCATATTCTCTACCAGTTGGTGGATTCTGGGTTCCGTCGTGTTGTGATTTGTAGAAACTTGTATATCAGGGATTGAATTGCAATTCGGAACAGTTAATGTATCTACCTGTTAAATGCATTTTATATTCGGAAATTTATAAGAAACTACGCCCCCTCTGACATTTCTCGGGTCTTTTTTACTTTAGGCACACCAGTTACTTTTTCATGTTATTAATGATTTATCATACTGTTATTTAATAACATGTCTATGTTAAAAGAAAAAAAAGGGAAATAAAGATGTTATATATAAAAACAACAACATTTATTTAAAATTTAAGTATTACCTTCCAGAAATTGTAGTATATACCCAAATTTCATTTTAGGGCCAATAAGACTTAATTGATAACTTGGTGACTTTGTTGACTTGGTAACTGAAATCACTAATAACATGAAAAATTAACTGGTGTAGCTAAATTAAAAAATACCCCATTTCTCTACACCCCCCAAGCTGGGCGTGCCTCCCTGGTTGGGAAGTATTAATAGATGCTATGATGTAATTATGAAGTACAGCTGATGAATTATAGGAAGGAAGGATGGTGTAATAAAATCCTGAGATATCCTTACAACCAACGTCCAATATCCGCGAAGATCTTCTGTAAGCCTCCGGGGAGAAAACCATTTTCTTCAGAAATCTTTAATTGTTATGGGAAAACGAAAGCGAAGCCTAGCCCCAGATTTCAGCAGTGTCATGGCGATCTCCGAGACCTTATTAACATTTCTCCTTTGATGTATTTGATGGCTCCATTCAAACAGCGGGGATTTGCCTTTTCAATAGGATCAGCGTGGGAAGTCAGCACTTTGCACCGTCCGCTTGCACCTTTCGCGCATGATACACTTTTATATGGGAAAATACTGACTTGAAGCTGCGCCGTTATAAATCCTTCCTAGAATGGATTAAGCACTCGAAGGAATATTTTCTGCTCGGAAATCCTTCTTGAATTATTTCAATACTCGCTTTGAAATCAGGCATTAGCAATTATGAAATACAAGTTTTATTTTCATCTGTTCAACTCTTAAAAAAATCTTCATCTTAGCATCTTCTATAAGAAGTTTAGTATAGAATTTCTTAAACCCAAAACCAAAGTAGCCAGCATTAATAAACAACCTAATGAGCAACTGACTATTATTAATATTTTATAAATTAATTTCCTTCCAGAGTGTTGTTTGTGCGAGGCCCTAAAAAAATGGAATCGGTGAGTGCAGAAACCTCTTAATTTTGAAATTCTTGACATCACAACTTCACCAAATTTTTAAGTAATCGAACTTTTTTTCCCTTCGTCATAACATACATTTATGTATTTTGATTTTCTAGATCTAAGTTCTAGGAAATAACTATTGTTCACTTACCTGTTTATTAACAACATAATTGTACTCATAAATTAACAATAAATTGTTCTTAAAAGTGATTTGTATGTATAGATCTATCATTTATCTTTACTGGTCTTTGCTTTTATCTTTTAGCTGACGAAGGCTACCGAAGAGTAGCCGAAACGTCCTAAATACAGATTTTTATGAAAATGGTATTTATGTTTCAAAATTCGGCTACATTTACATACATTTTAACGGAGGTAATTTTTGGTAGGTTGGACCGATGATTTGATTAAATGTTTTTAGTTCTAAAACATATTAAAACAATGCAACGAGTCTTGTATTAGTCCGTCGGCCCGTGTACATTTTATGCAACGATTTTTAAGATTCTTCATTTTTTTACTATTGATTGTACAAGTCTTAACTAGAACAGTGCCGCTTGTCAGCTGGCTAGGTAGCGGTGGGTTTGGCTGCGGGGGCGTTGCAAACATAGGAAAAATATGGAAATGTGAAACGATTTTATGATTCATGAAATTTCTTGGAGAGACACCTTATATTATACAATAATCATTGGCACTTGTCAGCTGGCCGGCCAGCGGTGGACTGCTTGTCAGCTGGGGGTCTAAACTTGGCAAAAATACGAAATTCTGAAACGATTTTAAGATTGCTGAAATTTTGGTGGTTACTAGTATTTGTAGTGAGATTAACGAAAGACATTGTCAGCTGCTCATATCTTGGTGGAAAACTTGTCAGCTGGGGGGGTATAAGCGCTGAGCACATGGCGCGCGCTCCGCTTTATACCGCCAGCTGACAACTTTTCCACCCACATATAAGCAGCTGACAATTTGTTTCGTCAATCTTATTACGAATACTACCTACTAACAAAATTTCAGGAATCTTAATATAGTTTTTGACTATTTAATAGCGAAAGCATGCTTATATTGATTACAACTTCTGAATATATTGATTGTAAATGCATATTTTTATTATCAACGTTAAAATATATTATGTATTTGCATTAAGGTAAGATGAAAAAATATATCATTTATTTGTATAAAATACATAGCACATAAAAAATTTTTGCCTGTGAATGCGTGAAAATCAGTGGCACAGTGTTTCGCCTAGTGTTAAAAATAACTTATTATTATCTAAATAGTTTGGTTTGTTCACGTTCCCATATTCATCCAAATTTTATCATCTAATAATAACATGAATAAAATGTACATATGCAAATGGTTTGATGGGGAAGAATTACCTCCAGTAGTTGAAATGATTGTTCGAGATCAGTAATTCACTCAAGATATTAAAATTATTCATTTTCTTTGCTTTATTAATGTTTCATCATTTTTTCAATACCAATAATTAGTATTTCTCATGAGAGACAGCAGGATGACCTCACAAACACTGCAAATATCGAAAGTAATGATTCTGAAGGTGAAGAGTCAGACTTTCTTTTTATTAAAAAGTTTTATTAGGTAACTATTATTATTATAAATAAATTATATAATGATTTTTACAGTATTTTATACAAATAAATAATATATTTTTTCATCATACATTAATACAAATCTATACAAATAATACAATTCTAACGGATCGCTGTCTGTTTCTGGAAGATGGGGAAAAATACTATTGGGGACCTTTATCAATGCAATAGTACCCAAAACAATGATTTTTAAAATTTTTCCCTGCTTGTCTGTTTATCTGTGCGCGCTAATCTCAGAAACGGCTTATCCGATTTAGTTGCAGTATTCACTAATATATTGTGGTACGTTTCACTTAATATTTAGTGTTTGTTTCATGCGAATCGGTACATAAATAAAAATGTTATGCCAATGTAAAGAATCACGTGCAACATTTCATGAACTATCGTTAATTCGATACACACCAGAGGATTTTTTTTAACGAAACTTTGTATATAGTATTCTCTTAGCAAATGATTTAACGAGTTCCTTAACCAGAAAAATTGGTTCATCTGGAGGAGGGGTTTACTCCGGACCCAAAGTCGCTCGGACGAAATTCGATATTCGTTTGGAAATATTAATAGAAAAATATGTTGTAAAAATAAAGTAAACCGGTTTATTAGGAGGGGGGTTTATTCTGGACCCGATTTACCAACTTACCACTACTAGCCGTAACCTATCTTCACATATAATAAAATTCTAACGGATCGCTGTTTGTACATGCAAGATATATGAGTAAAAATACTATTGGGGGCCTCTATCAACGCAATTGTACCCAAAACAATGATTTATAGAATTGTTGTCTGTTTGTCTGTATGTTTGCTGTGTCAGACACTCTATACACACTACAGTTAAACAATCCTTAAGAGGTCTAGAGCTTCTTTTTTAGCAATCCTAGCAGCCTGTATGGTTGATCCCCGATGGCTATACCTCTAATATCGAGTAGGTATAAATCTACTGTAAAGTAGATTGAAAAAACACATACCTACGACGATGTTTAAAATCTAAAATAAACAAACAAGAACCTTCAAGTTTAACTCCTCTGGATCACGGATGGGATATTGAAGATAATATATAAACCTGTAAATGGTTTGACGGCGAACAATTCCGTCGAGTAGTTGATATGATTATTCGAGGTCAGCAATTCACTGAAGATATTAAAACTATTTATTTTCTATGCTTTATTAACGTTTAATCATTTTATCAATAACAATAATTAGTATTTTCAGCTGAAAGACACCAAGAAGAGGATGACCGCACAATTACTGCGGGGGGGGGGGGTTGATGATTCTGAAGGTGCAGAGTCAGAATCAGAAAACGATTGACTTTCTTTTTATTATTATATTATTAAGTGTCTTTAGTATACTATTATTATTATTATGATTAATTGTATAATACTTTTTTATTACCAATACAGTATTTTATACAAATAATTGACATATTTTTTCATCTTACCTTAATGCAAATACATAATATATTTTAACGTTGATAATAAAAATATTCATTTACAATCAATATATTCAGAAGTTGTAATCAATATAAGCATGCTTTCGCTATTAAATAGTCAAAAACTATATTAAGATTCCTGAAATTTTGTTAGTAGGTAGTATTCGTAATAAGATTGACGAAACAAATTGTCAGCTGCTTATATGTGGGTGGAAAAGTTGTCAGCTGGCGGTATAAAGCGGAGCGCGCGCCATGTGCTCAGCGCTTATACCCCCCCAGCTGACAAGTTTTCCACCAAGATATGAGCAGCTGACAATGTCTTTCGTTAATCTCACTACAAATACTAGTAACCACCAAAATTTCAGCAATCTTAAAATCGTTTCAGAATTTCGTATTTTTGCCAAGTTTAGACCCCCAGCTGACAAGCAGTCCACCGCTGGCCGGCCAGCTGACAAGTGCCAATGATTATTGTATAATATAAGGTGTCTCTCCAAGAAATTTCATGAATCTTAAAATCGTTTCACATTTCCATATTTTTCCTATGTTTGCAACGCCCCCGCAGCCAAACCCACCGCTACCTAGCCAGCTGACAAGTGGCACTGTTCTAGTTAAGACTTGTACAATCAATAGTGAAAAAATGAAGAATCTTAAAAATCGTTGCATAAAATGTCACAGGCCGACGGACTATATACAAGAAGTATTGTATAATGAAAATTCGACATAATTATTTTGCCTGGTCGATTCTCCAAAACTAGTTTTAATCACATCAAACCTTACAAGTGAGATAAAAAGTCCACGCCTGCATTCCAAGATGTCCCAGAAGGCTGTCCAAAACAGGAACTATAACGAGGGTTCATATAAGCCTGTGATAGTTGGCTAGTTGTTCTCATGTAACTACAGGTAATTGGAGTTTAGTTTTTTCCTCCCTTGCAGACACCAGATCTACCGAGGTGTTTCTGCGTTTCCTTGAACGGACCGACTCCGATCCTAATGCGGTATAATTGTAGCTCCTAAGGTGAAAGTGTGGACGGATTGAGAAGTCTGCGAAATCCTCACCTCCATTCCAAGACCAGCTGAGGACGTGTCGTTTCTAGTCCCGTCCAATGTTCCGAGATAGAATAGACTTAGCAGTGATTGGTCTACGAAGGATTTTACGAGTAGAATAGTCGCACTAAATAAATCCATCCGGATTCACTTTCATCGATATCCTTCGAAAGGTTCGGATAAAAAGAAAGTGATAGTTGTCTCGAGAAATTGCTTCAATTTGACCGCTCCGTGCGTGGCAAAGTGTTAAATTGACTTTAATCTTTGTAAACAATAAAATGGTTGAGTGAAAGTCATTCTTTAAACTCGAAAGTGGTAAAGGCCATCTTAGTATGACATCCCCAATAATTTTTAGCCCATAAAACAGCTTGATCCGTGATAATTAAAAAAAAAAAAAAAAAAAAAAAAAAAATCAGTCCTATAACGGGCCAAGAGGGCCCTGAGGGGCAGATACTGTAAAGGTATCTGATTCATGACCATACGGCGCTCTAGGGAGATAGTCTGGTCAGTACTATGCTCCGGCCGCCGGATTTTCCTCTGTTTCGATTGCTAGAGCCACTAGCACCAAGGTACCCATTAATAAATTCATTAAAGGCTCGATTGGCCTGAGTAAAGAAACAATCTTTAGTGCTATGGTCGGGATTTGAACTCAGGTCCTCCAGCTTATTAGTCCAGTGCTCTACCACTCAGCTAACCTCACCCTCATGAGAATGTAGCCATTTTTTTAAATTGGCCAACGATTTTTAACGTTTGTTTAATTATGACACACATTTCCCGGACGAGATATCTGAAGGTTATCACCGTTTTCTAGCCATGAATGAGATGATAATTTTGCTTTTGGGGGGATAAAACCACCACCCATTGTGTAACACTCATGGCCTTCGAAAGAATTTAAAAAAAAAATGGATTGTTTCATTGGGTCAATATCAAAATTTGGCTTCCTCCCTGAAGAACGAGTCTTGCTAAGATAGTTTGAGAGATCTTTAGAGAAAAAAATCTGGCGTTATGTTTTTTTTACGATAAATCTGCACCAAAGTCATTAGCACCCATGATCCCACCTTTTCTAAACATCTATGGTGGGAAAGGGGTTTATTTCTCTGAGCCCACAGCCTAAAAAGGCAACCCGTCACAAGTGGGTCTCGAATCGTCATATCACACGTGAAAATAAACCTGACTATCCTTATTGTACCACGAAGGCGAAGTGCATTTTTTCAAAAATGCACTTCGCCAAAGATGCGGTGCGATAAATAAATATAATAATAATAATTATTGTACCACGGGGACATGCCCTGGTCTTTGTTAACGGTGCGACTGTTAATATAGTTTAATATATAGTTAAAGCATACACAAATATAAATCTAAGGAAACACATTGGTGTTACTGGACATCAAAACATTAATAAATAAGACAGTATTAAAGTTATAAAATTGCGAGCCAACGGCCATAGCCACGTTGAGTGCACCGGTTTCCGTTGATCACCGAAGTTAAGCAACGTCGGGCGTGTTTAGTACCTGAATGGGTGACCGACCAGTGATCTTGGCATTATAAAAAGGACGGCAACTTAATAGCCTAATAGCCGTTAAACTCACAAAAAAAATATTGGGTTGGTGGAAAAGTAAAACAGGCTTTCATATGACCAATTCGTTTCAGATGGCGAACAACTGTTGATTTGTAAACACCAACTTCTCTCGCAGTGTTCCGAGTAGTTTTGCGAGGGTTTTCTTCTATCAAAGCCTTCAGTTGGTCCAGATCAACAACAGAAGGACTACCACAACCTTCCTTGTCTTCAAGATCAACATTTTTGAAACCATCGATACACTGTACATTCAAAGTTGATGTTGCGCGCGGTTTGAGCAGCACTTCGAACCTAACAAAAATCTTGTTTTGGCATGTTGAATTTCGAAGGTCCTTACTCATAGAGAATGTTACACAAGCTAAACTAATCTTTGAGTAGAAACAACATTAATAACCTTTGTTTATAATCCAAAAACTAGACTTTAGACCTGGCAATCATTCTTTACTTGGCAAACACAAGACTGAACAAAATGATACTAGACTGGTTGTCTATTTTCGCTTATTCTGAATAGCATCCTTCTCTAACAGCACTACGCCCTGAGAAAATGAATTTTAATGTTTCAGGTATAAAATAATTTCTTTTAGAGCCTTTTGCTCAAATTCAGGAACATATATATGCTTTAGATCCACCCGCAAACCTATGTAATGTACTGTATAACATACAGTCTTCTTTTTCGTACATAGCTACCCCGCCGGCGAACACTGTTTTGTAACACTTTTTTGTAACTTTTTTTTCAGTTTAGACATCGCTAAAGCAAATTTATCCTAAAATCCCTAAAATGTAAATCTATATAACTGTTCATACCTTTATGGGTAGCTCATCAATCTCTAGTAGCCTGAACTCCAGATGGTCGTTCTCCTCCCTGAGTTCTGCCACTGTCCTCCTTAGAGTTTCAGCTTCTGCTTCTAGGTGTCCTATCCTCTCTGCCAGGGCTAGGTTGATGGGGTTCCTCCTTTCTTCCAGTTCTCTGCTTCTTCTCTCTTCGTTTCGGAGTCTTCTGGTAGTCTCTTGGAGGCTCAGCTGGAGGCCGAGGTGTTCCTCCATCAGGACGCCGTAGAGGGTTTCCAGGCCCACCATCTGGAGAAAAGGGGAAAACAAGTGTCACATTAAACGACGAGATGAGTTAAAAAAATAATCAATGGGGTCATAAGAGATGAAATGCATTTCATGGGTCATAAAGAGTGAAATTTTTATTTGTTCCGTATATTTTTTTAAGAAATGAAAAAAAAACAAAAAAAACAAACCAAAAATCAATAAAAACGTGCTGACTTAGGCCTTTCAAGGCTTCTCATCTCCCTTGACAACTAATTTCTAATGTGACACAACTAAAAAAGAAAAAAAAGAAATCTACTGAAAATGTGTCACTCTTGCTTATGTAGAGGGACACGGGGGGGGGGTTAAGACAGGAAGAGTGATACAAGTGTCCTCTGGTGTACAAGGTCTGAAGCTAAGTACATACAGTTTTGATGGTTGATAAAGATATATTTACCATGTCTTTCATAGTCATAAATGAAAAACACAGATTTTTGAGTTGTGGCACTTTAGAAATACTATAATATATAATATAATAAATGTTCAAAAATTAAATGTTTATTTTTAACAACTAATATTTGTAATATTATTTCAACCCTTGAGACGAAAGAGAATATGCCAGTAAATTATAAATAAGAAAGGAACCAAAATTCAAATAGCCTCTAAGATTTTGCAACAATTCGTGGGCAGAGATGACACAACTTTCAGCGGTTGTTTTGCACAATCCTTGCGGTATTGATTTGACGAATAAGCAATTTCTTAAAGCTAAATAACTTTCTGAATAAAACTTATTTGCTATTTCAAAATTAATAACTATGTAGGTTTGATGGAAGGGACTTTTTAAATTGCAACACTTCTGTTGCAAAGTTTGTCGGAATTTTAATAATTCTGAAAATGTCTATATTGTTTTACTATTTACGCGCTACTATATTTTAATGTATATTTTCTCTCCCTATAGAGACCCGTTGGAAATGGTTTTCGTTTATTGATCTTGAAAAATAATAACAATTATCATATAACATCGTACAATAATAACGCAGGAACAGGATACAGCGCTCCTAGTGGTAGAAGGTATAGTGTAACAACCAATATTTAGCCATAACTAGGGAACGGATGTTCATGTATTTACATATTTTTTTCTGATTCTCAAATCGAAATTTTTGAAGGAATTCCTCACGTTTTAAGTGATTTTAAAGTATTTAAACAGGTTTTTATTTTACATATTTTGTCAAAAATCCATATTTTTACATATTTTGCCAAAAATACATATTTTTTCTACATATTTTGATATTCTTTTTATTTTGTAATTGAAAAAATAAAGAGGAAACCAAGAAAGAAAGTAATGCTTTACCCATTAAGTCTAGATCACTGTGTCTTTTCTAATTGCAAGAAGCAAAGGTGGCTGACAGCCATGCTTCACGGGCGCTAATGGTCTAGGAGTAGATGCGTTTTAAAAAAATATATAACAAATTATTGTTTAACAGTTGTACTATTCCTTTAATATACTCTCTAAAGCAAGTGAATAAGCGAATCATGCCGACATCATTTTCCAAACTCGAGATAGAAAATAATCAATTTTCAAACTATTTTATTTTATTTCTTAGCTCCTAAGGCGCATTGGACGAAACACTCGGACACGTGTCGACTATTTGACGATGCAAAATCACCAGACAAAATGTGCCTGATCGGTGACCCCACCACTGTATACTCCCCTTATGAGATCAGAACGGCGTCATTTCACGTTAGACAATTTAAAAATGCATTTTGTTACATACAATTTTCCAAAATAATGTTTAATAATTAATTAATATTTAGAAATTTTCAAATTCTTTTTCCCCCCTTTTTTTCAATATGTTATAGAGTTCTAGTCATTTTGTTCTACATATTTTTAACTTTTGTTCTTTCCATTTATAATAACAGAGTTCGTACTAGTTATCTATGCTTTTCTTTTCAATATTTTATAGTATTTTTGGTGTTTTTTACTACATATTTTCATTTTTTTATTACATATTTCATTATAAATAGTTAAATATATATGTACATATTTTGAATTTTATTTTACATGAACATCAGTTCCCTAGTCAAAACAGAACTGCTACCTAGTAGTAGGATTAACAACCAATTTTTGACGGGTGAATTTAAATTCAAACAGAGTACATAGTAAATCCATTCTTCCGATAGACCGATATAGGTTTTTTTTTTTTTTTTTTTTTTTTTTTACAGCACTTCTTTCCTATTAGATACGGCGTTTCAATAAAATACAACAGAAAATATTATTGGAATCAAATTATTAAGTAGCAAATTAGTGATTTGGGTCCGGAATACCCCCCCCCCCCCCTAATGAACCAATCTAGTTTATTTTTACAACATATTTGTCTGTTAAGATGGCCGGTTACCCAGCTTCGTTGCAATAAAATGAAAAATTACTGGCAGCATGGGAAAATAACTACTTTGGCTACTTTGGCCCCTGACGTGAATCGTGATATAAGGCATTATATATATATATATATATATATATATATATATATATATATATATATATATATATATATATAAATTTCAAGGGAAATTTTCGGTGTCAACTTCAAAAGCTATAATAATTCGGAAAGAGCTGTAATAATAATTAAGTCAACTGCTCATTAAAAATATTATACAAATTATTTATGTTAATTTTAGCACTTTCCTCCGAAGGAAAGTAGCTATTGAGGTTGGACTCATGACGGAATTTTTGAAAAATTTCTTCAAATCTTTATCGATCCTACCTAGTAGACACCGAAAATGACCCCCGTTAAAATTTATATACATATATATATATATATATATATATATATATATATATATATATATATATATATATGTCTGTTAACACGATAGCGGCCAGAGTTTTTGTTTTTTCGTCACGAAACTTGGTATATAGCATTCAATTAGCAAACGATTGAATGAGTTCATTAACCACTAAAGTCGGTCCACCGGAAGGGGGGGTTTACCCCGAACCCAAAACACTTATTTGACTATGTCAGCCATAATATTTGTTATATTTCAACGAAACTTGGTATTCGTAGTGGTAATATAGAGAGAAAAGTGAGATATAAAAATGAACTAAATCGGTTCATTAGAAGGGGGGGTTTACTCCGGACCCACAATACCAATTCGCCACTACCAGCCGTGATTTTTGGTATATTTCGACGAAACTCGGTATTCGTAGTGCTAATCCACAGGTAAATGTGTGTTGTAAAAATAAACTAAATCGGTTCATTAGAAGGGGGGGTTTACTCCGGACCCAAATTCCTAATATACTCATACCGGTCGTAATTTCTGCTGTATTGTAACGAAACGCGGTATACGTCGTGGGTAACTCATGAGAAAGAAGTGTTGTAAAAATGAGCTGAACCGGTCAATCGGAAAACGGGGGTTTAATTTGTAATATATTTGAATAGAAAAGCCGGCAGACGTAGGTTCACAAAGCCGCCGCAAGGAGCGCTTTCTACCACTAGAGTGACTGTATCCTGTTCCTGCGTTAGATCAAAATACGATAATATGAGGATTTTTGTATTTATTACGTAGTGTAGTAGGTACCATGTGTAAACATAACTCTGGAAGCAGATTAATAATTGATCAGTTACTCATTACAAAACGAGAACTATTCACGTTTTTATTTTATTTATGTAGGATATTTTAAGCAAATTGTTCTGGAAAGCAATCTACACTACCCAAATTCTGAGGAAAGTGCTTAGTTATGCAGCTCCTGCGTGACGGACTTTTTTAGCGCGGTTCCTCCCTCCCCCATAGGGAGGAACCCCGCTTATAAGGTTGATACAATGAAACAATCCGGAAGTGCCGACTAGAAAATTTTGCGTTTCAGAACCCCTAGAAACCGAAAATAACGGTGGTTCAAATTTGTATATATATATGTATATATTTATTTATATATATATATATATATATATATATATATATATATATATATATATATTTGTCTGTTCGCTCTCTAAATAGAAGACGAATGGTCCGATTTTGATGAAATTTGGTACAAAAATCTGTCGTCCAATTTGAAAGGTCAAGTTCGTTAACCAGCAAAATCCGCCCACTGGAAGATGGCGTTTGGGGCGAAATTCGCGCAGAAAAAATCGTAACGCTTACGTTTTTGAGTTCATAAGCTTGTAAGTACTCGTTTTATAGGCTTCTTGGGCTAGAAAAACGAATGAAACCATTTTCAAGGCGATAGCTTTAACCGTTGTCGAGAAAATTGGAAAAATAGTTTTTGAATACCGTTTTAGCGCGGTTCCTCCCTCCCCCATAGGGAGGAACCCCGCTTATAAGGTTGATACAATGAAACAATCCGGAAGTGCCGACTAGAAAATTTTGCGTTTCAGAACCCCTAGAAACCGAAAATAACGGTGGTTCAAATTTGTATATATATATATATATGTATATATTTATTTATATATATATACATATATATATATATATATATATATATATATATATATATATATATATTTGTCTGTTCGCTCTCTAAATAGAAGACGAATGGTCCGATTTTGATGAAATTTGGTACAAAAATCTGTCGTCCAATTTGAAAGGTCAAGTTCGTTAACCAGCAAAATCCGCCCACTGGAAGATGGCGTTTGGGGCGAAATTCGCGCAGAAAAAATCGTAACGCTTACGTTTTTGAGTTCATAAGCTTGTAAGTACTCGTTTTATAGGCTTCTTGGGCTAGAAAAACGAATGAAACCATTTTCAAGGCGATAGCTTTAACCGTTGTCGAGAAAATTGGAAAAATAGTTTTTGAATACCGTTTTAGCGCGGTTCCTCCCTCCCCCATAGGGAGGAACCCCGCTTATAAGGTTGATACAATGAAACAATCCGGAAGTGCCGACTAGAAAATTTTGCGTTTCAGAACCCCTAGAAACCGAAAATAACGGTGGTTCAAATTTGTATATATATATATATATATATATATATATATATATATATATATTTATATATATATATATTTGTCTGTTCGCTCTCTAAATAGAAGACGAATGGTCCGATTTTTATGAAATTTGGTACAAAAATCTGTCGTCCAATTTGAAAGGTCAAGTTCGTTAACCAGCAAAATCCGCCCACTGGAAGATGGCGTTTGGGGCGAAATTCGCGCAGAAAAAATCGTAATGCTTACGTTTTTGAGTTCATAAGCTTGTAAGTACTCGTTTTATAGGCTTCTTGGGCTAGAAAAACGAATGAAACCATTTTCAAGGCGATAGCTTTAACCGTTGTCGAGAAAATTGGAAAAATAGTTTTTGAATACCGTTTTTGGTTTGGGTACTTAGAATCAAGGGATTCAGTTGAAACATTTACTGCATGTTCTACATTCATTAAAACTAATATGTTGAAATTTTGGTTGCGTTTGGAGTTAAGGAAGGGTTAGAATAAAATATTTTATTAACAGGCATAAAAAAGTTTTGGTAACTTTGTATACTTTCCTTAATATCTCGAAAAAGGTTGAGAATTTGGGAAACGGAAGAATACCATTAGAAAGCTTACTAAATGCTCTACAAAAAAGGTTCTAATGAAAGTTTTGATTAGGCGATGTCAATCGGAGAAATACCGTATGAAATGTCAGTTTTGGATTTGTCGATTTCCTTCAAATGTCTTGAAACTGTCGAGGCTCCTACTCCGAGT
The DNA here is from genome assembly GCA_946811695.1 of Gonocerus acuteangulatus. Lineage (NCBI taxonomy): Eukaryota > Metazoa > Arthropoda > Insecta > Hemiptera > Coreidae > Gonocerus > Gonocerus acuteangulatus. The sequence continues at coordinate 47,222,784 of OX328131.1, forward strand.
TCTTTGGCATATTCCCTAGTGTTTTTAATTGCTTATAGTAGTCAAATGTATTTGTCAATGAAACAGGATACGTATAATTAGAATCAATATTTTGTTTGTTTGAATTCGAAGATGCCGTATGAATATCTAGATGTGACAGTACTGGTGTTGATTTCGTTCTTTAGAATTACTCTTGGTATTCCCTATTTTCATCTGTTACCCATAGTTTTTTATTGTTAGTAGATTTTTCTTATTGATTATAGAATATTAATCTATTTGGCTATAAAACAGGATACGTAAAATTAGTGACAATATTTCGGAGATTTCTGAGCGAAATACGTTTAAGATTTTCTACCACCACGAACGGCTTTTTTCCTCTATTTTTATCCACTAGATAGGCTTTATTTTGCATATTATTCTATATAAGTTTTATTCAGCAGGGGATTCTGATGAAATGTCGTGTTTTTGCTGTGGATTTTAAATACGATGTATCTAAGATTGGATAACATTAGCGAGTCTACATAGTTAAGAACCGACGACGGAGGATAACTTCTTGCTATGATTTAGTCTACATATGTATATTAAGTCCTAAATCCAATCCTCCTAAAGTTCAATGCCCATAGAAACCAGGGGGCCGCAGGAAATTTACCTGCTAAGAGTTAATCCTCAAGAGCTGTAAATATACCCCAGGTATCTGCCGACACAAATACAAAGCCTAGGCGGAGAGCACCCCAAAAACTCAGATCCAAACATAAGGTTATATACTAAATATTGATAAAGACTACTTAGTTGTAAACCGATTCATCAATTAGCAATCAATAGTTTTCAACAAAGGTTATATACTAAATATTGATAAAAAGTATTTAATTAGAAAAAAAAAAACAATATTCCACAAGACTTGTTTTTGGTCCATTTGTGTCTACTCCATAGACTTAATTAGGTATATTATTCTATTGTAGTTGGGCAACTAAAATTTGTTTTATTTTGTTAAATAAAGTTTTTTTTCTTGATTTGTTATTCGTCAAGACTTTTATTTGTCCTTGTGTATTTACTAGATAGGTTTTATTCAACATATTATTCTATATAGGCTATTTTAGGCTGGGTATTCTACTCAATCTTGTGTACTTCTTCTTGATCCTTCTGTACATGGGCGTATATAAAAACAATTTCGGGGGGGGGGCTGAGACCATTTCCAGGGTATGGAATACTAAATATTTAGAGCTTGGAATAGTTTTAGGCAACTAAAACGCTATTACACGTAAAATAAAATATGTTTTATGAACTAAGTGATCTTATTTAATTTATTTTTAAGGGTTTTACGAGAAGTTTTTATCATCAATTCAAAATTTCGGGAGGGGCTGCAGTCCCCTCAGCCCCCCCCCCTCATATACGCCCATGCTTCTGTATCCTCTAGAAAGGCTTTATTAGGCATATTTTGTATTGATTTATAGAGCTTTGCTTTAGAATGAGAGCCAGATTCTGTAATTTCCGCTTCTGTGTAAAAGTTAGCTACTGTCGGTGTCCCTGACACCTTAATATCACTTTTATTCGAGATGTTCGAGAGGATTTTGACAATTTTCACAAGATATATAAAAAAAATAAGTTCATTTTTTTCTAAGCTTATCAAATGGCACTAGGGACATGAACGGAACCGCGCTAAGATGCTGCAGTTCCTGCGAGTCGGACTTTTTTGTATGTATATTGATTACTTGAATGATATTGTTTAGTAATGTAGCGTGAAGTATCAACCTTTATGATAATGTGTTTAGTTATACATCTCCTGGATGACGGGCTTTCTTTTCAGAGTGCGAGGTTTATTTATGTTATCGTGATTTAGAGTTATTTATATGTACGAATCTTCTTTTTAGTGAAATACTAGTTTTGTGTTTCAACAGGAAGAGAGTTTTAAGAACGGAACCTGACAGCAGACATCAAGCCAGGGTTCCTAGACCTCGGAGATGTATTAGTCATTTCCTGTAGTTCATGGTTCGTTTATATCGTAGGCTTGTTTGGTATAACGGGATGTAAACATGGGCGTATATCAGGTGGGGGGTCCAGCTCCTCCATCCCGCCGAAATTTTTATTTGATCGGTAAAAATGTGTCATAAAACCCTTAAAAATAAATTAAATAAGCTCACTTAGCTCATAAAAAATATTTTTTTTTGGAGTTTTTTTTTTTTTTAGCGTTTATTGTATTGACTGTTAGTATTCCATACCCCCGAAATGGTCTCAGCCCCCCCCCTGGGATTTTTAGTTGATTAGTTTTCTGACATTTCTGTTCTTCAGATTTTCTGTATTTTTTAGCTCTTAAGATTTTCTCGGATTCTATTTCGTAAGCTTTTTTTTTTTTTTTTTTTTTTTTTTTTTTTTTTTTTTTAATACGTTCTTAAGAAATTCGGTATTTCACCTTTTCAGCTCTTGTGGAATTTGAGGTCTTAAAGTCTTCTGGAATTTCCTTCTTAAGTCTTAAGATTTCCTGGTATGCATTTGTTGGATATGAATTCTTGAGATATTATCTGAATTCATGGAGATGGAGATAGTTAGCCGTTGCAGTGATACGAAGGTATGGTTGGGATTCGGCTAGGAGAAAGAAACGTCAGACCTTCAGGAAGAAATCTGTAACTTCTTGGTCTTCCTCCCTCCCTCCTAGGCATTCTCTAGTGCTGAAGAAGTGCAGCCGAAACGTCGAATACACGTTCTTCCTGAAGATCTGACGTTTTTTTCTCCTAACCGTATCCCAACCATACCTTGTCTTCGTATCTTATGTGAATTAAGTTCTTAAGCTCTTCTGGGATTTGAGTTCATAAGCTTTTCTTGGATATTTGTTTTTAAAAAAATTCTGGGATTTGTGATTGGAAGCTTTTGTGGGATCTGAGTTCTTAGGCTTTTTTGAGATTTTTGAGTTTCTCTTGTATTTAAGATCTTATGATGCAAACATTTCTGCTGATTCTACTAGGGTTTAGCAATTACTCAGTACATATTAATCATGATCATATAATGATATAACAGAGGAATGATATTATATTTCTGTTGTATATATATAACACAAGGTGCCCTAACAAGAAGCAACAAGAACCTCGAATCACAAGCAAAACCTTTCTTCATTCTGTCGTGTCTCTTGAATCCTTGAATTATGACATTTCGCTTCGGCAATATTTCTCTTATCTTCGGATCCTTGGAACATTGTTGATTCACGACTTAGATATTTTTCTTTATCACCTTGTTTTCTTTGTGTCGATGTGTTTATTTAATAGGTTATAAATTATTGATTGTTTTTGTTACGTTTTTAGTCTGATTTGCTCATTTAATAAATAAAAAATTTAAAATATAGAATATTAATATATAAATCGTTTAATTTAGATTATTTAAAAATATGAAAATTCTTACTAAAATAAATTTAACTGTCTATTTAATTTTGTAATAGTAACGGTACGTTATTGAACCTTTAAGATTTTTAGTAATAATATATCTATTACTATTTATGTTACTTTATTATTATTATTATTATTATTATTATTCACATATGATGACGGTAAGACCAGGAAAAGTATTTTGACTAGTTCGATTTTCTTTGTGTTAATACTTCTGAATGTAGGCTTTTTCTGTGGTCGAACCAAACATCCAAACTGGTAATCTCTCTCCTACCAAGATACCAATCAGAAATGTTTTGCCTGTATGTTTCTATAATTTAAATGTCTGTTTGCATGGTACTTGCTTCTTTAACTTTCCCAGTCCATTTCATGATTTATGACTTTTCTTTAATTTGTTTTTTTTGTATAATTCCACGATAAAAGATGAAGATTTTGAATTTTGATTTTTTTTAGGCAAGTGGTTGCCAAGTAAACACAGATCCAGTCTAGTTTCTGGGTTATATAGAATGGTTATTAATGTTAACTCGTAGGCTTCCACGGTCCGAGTCATTACACATATTATAGTCTTCTTGTATTGACCGTGTCAAGAAAATTTGTGACACGGTCAATTCCAGAAGACTATAATATGGGTTATTAATGTTATTTTTACTCGAAGATTAGTTTAGTTTGTGTTACACGAGTAAGGATCTCTGAAATTCATCAAGGCAAAACAAGATTTTCGTCTTCGTTACAGTGCGGCTCAAACCAGGCGTAACATGAATGTTGTTTATGGCGAGTAAATGTAGAGTGGAGCGATGATTCCGAAAACTACTCGCGAGATTCCGTGAGAAGTTGGTGTTGACCAATCAACAGGTGTTCGCCATATGGACGAATTGGTCATATACAACCTGCACCATTTTTCCAAGAGCTCAATACTTAATTTTATTTATTGAACCCTAAATATTTCGCAAAATCTGAACAAAAACATTATTCGAGGACTTTAACATACAGCCGTACTGATCTAGAAAACGGTTGGCATTTCTGTTTATCGTGTAAAGCATATAGGTCTACGTGGTTTTCTTGTGAGAATTTCGTCATAGTCTAGTAAGTCCAATCCATAGTCGAACAAGAATCGCGTTTGTTTTCCCCGCTCAATAAAAGTATTGATAATTTAAAGAGCTTGATAAATTCGTTTTTTTTTTTTTTTTTTTAACATCCGCGTAAATAATACAAATGATAACGGTCTGAGCAATAATTGAAATTTCCTTTCTACGTTGCGACAGAATTGTTCTATCTAATTTATTTAACAACCCAATTTTTTTAATATATAATTATGATATTTAAAATAAATTATGTTTTTTTCTCTTGAGTCATCTCTTGAAAGAACGCCCAGTATAAAAAGTCCCGTGGAAATGCTGAATAATAGCAGGTTCTGTATGGATGGACGACAAGAATACAGAAAACGAACCCTCCCTTTCTTACAAGAGTCGCAGCTTAACTTACAAGGGAAAAGTATTTTTGACATTTTCTAATTTATGTATTTATTAATTTATTTATTTATTCATTCATTTCGAGAGCTTCGCAACAAGGGTGATCTGCTCTATTGAATAACAAAGAATAAAAACAATAAAAATGAAAAAAAGGGGGATAAATGATAATAATAAATACAATGAAGTAATTGGTTTTGAATTAATTGGTCATGATCTCAAATTAAATAGAATCCGATGATAGGTGATAACATAGGGCTTTGATTATAATAATAGTTGGTCTAATAATATGGTGACCAGCCGAAAAAATAAAATAAAATAAAATAAATAATAAAAAGAAAAGCAAGAATAAATAAATAAAATAAATAAAAATAAATAAATAAAGGAATAAGGAACATAAATTAAAATAATAATGAAAATAAATAAAAGATATAAAGGAATGAATAGGTTGACAATTATTGTAAGATCAGAAATTTTGTAGGGAATTAAGATCGTGGGTCATTTGTAATATTACTATATTTTATTGTACGTATTCGTGGTCATTAAGTATGTGAGTATGGTATCAATATATGGGCTCTTTTCTGCTAACAGCTCGCTAAGGTCATGAGGTGCCTGTAGGTTGTCTCTTTTCATGCAGTCTGTTAGTAGATGTTTCACTGTTAAAGGAACGTTGCACGTATCGCATCTAGGCTTGTCTTGTTTCGTAAATAGGTGTGAGTGAGTGAGGCGTGTATGTCCGATTCTCAGTCTTGTTAGTACAACTTCGTTACGTCTTGTTCTCAGTTTGTTTGACGTATAAGGTCGTATATTGCTCTTTATTTTCCTTAGGTGGTTATCTGGTGTGCTATACCAAGTGGCGTGCCACCTATTCAGGACTGCTCTTGTTATCTTATGTATTCATATGACTTTAACAATCCACTACATGGGATATTTACTCTATTAAACCTGTAGGATTCAAGCAAAATTAGGAAATTGTAGGGTATTTTGTTTAAAAAAATAAAAAGTTTTGTGTAATCAAATGTCAGTTTGCGTTATACCAGGTACTTTTAAATATATTTTACATGTCACAATCTATTTAATTACACAGGTCTACAAAAATAATCTTTCTGAAATTTGATTTGATGATTTTGATCAATCTCTATGCTCCTTGGCGTGCTGAAGCCGAACATGAGGTCAGTCCCTCTCTATCACGTAAGGAAATTGTTCAATCTCAAGTAAGGGCAGAGGTACTACCATTAAAAGAAAACAGAATTGGCGAATAAGAGTTTTCATTTATTTCCATGATCTTTTAGTTATTTCAATGTTGTTTACTGTACAAAATACATAAATGTGTAGAAATAACAGCTTCAGAATTAACAGTGGCAAATTTAGTTATTATTTTTATGAAAACGTATTTTTTTCTCTTGAAAATTTCTCCGTGTTCGTTTCCGGCTGTAGTACTCTTCAGATGATTCACTGGACTCTGCAGCATCCAACAATAGTCAGCCATCATGTTTACGTTCCATTTGCCCTGATACCTACGTTCTATTTCCTGGATGTCCTGATGGAACCTTTCCCCTTGTTCTTCACTTACTTCCCCTAAGTTTTCCGGAAAATAGTCCACATGCGAATGTAAGAAGAGAACCTTCAAACTCATGTTGCAACCTTGTAATTGAAATGCCTTCCGGTAACACAACGACGATGAGACATTTTGTCTAAATGCACTTTCAAACCTTAAAATACGTTCTTAATCACTTTGACACAACTAAGAGACCTCAGTGAATGTTTTCACTTCAGTTGATACTACTGAACTGAGAGAATGAACAGAAATTTAGCTCCAAATTCCTGATACAACAGGTTCAATCTCGTTTAGCTTCAGACGGTGACATCTGAGACCAAACAAGTACGTTCCTACAACATCTACTGAGGGAGTCATTGCCTACACCACCTAGTGAAAGATGTCTGTTTATAAAAAGAGAAATCGTTTGGAAAAAAAAAACCTACTTCTTCCCAAATTTATGTGTATAGCAGGTATATTATGTTCTATGGATTTGAAAAAAATCTGTACGTGATGGAGAAAAACGGACTTCATTCTCGGCCTCAGCACACCGAGAAATACAGAGATTAGCCAAAATCATCAAATCAAATTTTTGGTTGTAGACCTGTGTTATTTAAAGTTTTGTCTTAATTTGATTATCATAAAACCTTTAAAGTAGTTATTACTATGACAATATAACTGACGAATTATTCCTAACACATTCCTATTTAATGGGCAAAAAGAAAAAAAAAATACCAACAAGTGAAGAGTGTGCGCAATCAACTGATCTCACATTAGTTACACGATTTGATTAGTTTGACTTTAAACATACCGCGATAGTTAAGTTTATTCAGCGTCACATAAATAATAAACAAATGCAGGGAAAATATTTGTATTTCTGCGCTTAGCAATTCATTATGTTTTTTAAAAATTATTATTACATTGAAGGTAATGTTTTAGTAACTAGAAAGGCAATAGAATAATGAATGAAATCATACGACTGAAATTATTTTGACGCCAGGAGTAGTTGACAAGGTGAATGAAACTCCTTCTTAGATAGGGGTAGATTAACCCGCAATACTAACTCGCTTTGCAGAACATCATAACACATTCTGAAGGCGTTTTAGGCTTACAAACCCGCAATACATTAATGTTATTCTGGCTAAGAATAGATGTTTTCATTTGATTTAAAGAAATAATATCTATAAAGACATTTGAATACTAAGATGTTTGTATAAAATGTAGAGTAATATATTCTTGGAAGCTTACGATATTTAGTAAAATTGCTAAGCTCTAATGTCGTAGATCTCGATGGACTGGAAAAAAACAAATAACCAGTAATAATGGATATATTACTGAATTAACTTTACTGTTTACTATTAGTTTCTAGATAAATGAACAGTCAGGCATACGAACTGGTTTAACAAAACAAAATCATAGCAATAAAATGAAATGAAACTAAATAGCTGATCAATTTGTTCTTTCTGATATTAATATACATTTTATTGTCCTTCTGACTCCTTTTCTTTTTCGGACGAAAAGCCACCACCACTAGCGGGAATCGAACCCACGTCCTTAGGCACAGACTGCTTACGCCTTAATGTTCCATCGTCCCTCAAAAGCTTTCATATAAAATCATTCCGATAAGATTTTATGATAAACGTTTTTATGTTTGTTTAGACTTTACTTAAATTTTATGAGTTAAAATGTTTAAATTTATTCTAATTATCGATGTTTCTATCGATTAAGAAATATTTTGAGCTAATGTTTGTTTGTTTATTTCATTAGATCTAAATCAATTTTTTTTTTTAGTTTTAACTTTAATTAATCATTTTTAAGCGTTCAGTATTAAATTTAAATAAAAACGTAATATCCTAACATGTTTAATTAGCAGAAAGAAACAACACAAGAAATCAACAATTTCTATATTTGATTCCCTTGAATATCAAATTAATTATCTCGTAATTCTACATTCTGTTAAATAACATTATTATATTTTTAATACATGAATATTGCTAAGTAGCATACATAAACATGTCAGGATGTGGTTTAAAGCATTAGTTTTATATACTTATGAGACATCTTACATGGCCTTTCTACATTTAAAATTCTCATTCTTAGTAACACAGGACATGTTCTCAACGTCATGAATAACGGATCTTTTTGTCGTCTTATTACCATAAACTACAAGATACAATGTTGTTCCTGTCGTTTTTATATAAATTGTATAAGTATTACAGAAGTTACCATCAGTTTATTAGGAGTTTTATATTTTAAATTTTAGCATTATTAGTATTGCACGCATAAAAAAAATGTTTTCAAACCTCTCTCTCTCTCTCTCTCTCTCTCTCTCTATATATATATATATATATATATATATATATATATATATGTTTTTCACATAATGTGTGTGCCTGTTAAGCCGATAGCGTCCTCAAGGAAGCCTTTCATAGAAAAAAAATTGTTTAATACAGTTGTTAGAAGGGGTCGAAAAAGTTGTTAGCTTTTTTAAAGTTTCATTTTGAAAGAATTTAACAAAATTATTAAGAAAAGGTTTGCTCAATTAATGGGTTCTAATAACGTTTTTTCTTCAAAAAGTTAAAAGTTCACCTGACCTTTCTGAACAATTAAAATTAAAGCGCGAGTTCAACAACAGCTGTTTTTCCTTTATTAATAAAAGTTGTTGAGTAACGATGTTCTACATTATATCTTTACAATAATTAAATACATATTTAATATATTTCTATTACATTCCATCATAATATTATATTGATTTCAAATCGTTAAAATTAATTTTGTATTTTAAAAGAAAATCATATATTTAAAAAATGTAATATACAACAATACATTTATGAATTTTTGAAAGTTTATTTTGCCTACAAACTTTTTTCTAATAAAAACGTTCATGTTGAATAAAAACATGAATTTTCGCCCCCTGGTTATTTGGTTAGGTATAAATAAATAGTTTATTACTTCATGTTATTATCAACAATAAGATTATCACCTCAAGACTTGATAATGCGAATTCACCGCTCACCGAGGATGACTGGGCGAATGCTGCCTAGCTGTTCTTAGATTACTATAACCTCCCATTTAAAAACGCTAAATTCTATGCTGTTCATATTTCTGAAGTGCTAAATCAGGAGGAGACATGGGTGTTATGTAACCGGAACCAACCCTCGGAGAAAGCTGCAAGAAATGGTCGGCTAGTCGATAATTAGATGTTTTCTTCTCGGTCAACAGCCTTTTCTTCAACACATCTTACTTTTTTATTATATTATAACTATATATATTATTTATTCTTGTAGATGACCCAAAATATTTAAATTCTTTTTGATCTTAGGAGGCATGGGGTCGTTAAAGCAGTCATCCTGTCTTCATACTACTTTATTTAATAGGCCCAACAGGTTTCGTGCATATTTTCGCACCTCTTCAGGGGCACGTTTTGCATGGAAGTCTTCTCATTACACATGGTAACGCAAGAAGTGCCCCTGAAGAGGTGCGAAAATATGCACGAAACATGTCGGGCCTATTAAATAAAGTAGTATGAAGACAGGATGACTGCTTTAACGACCCCATGCCTCCTAAGATCAAAAAGAATTTATATGTATATATATACATATATATATATATATATATATATATATATATATAGAGAGAGAGAGAGAGAGAGAGAGCTATCCATGAAGGCGTTATAGGTCAAAAAAATGCTTCACAACTTTATTTATGTCGACTAGTTTCTGGCTACTTGGCCTCTCTTTACTAGACAAACTTTTCTTATACATAATAGTCGACATCTAATAACTTAGTCTAAAACCAACATTTAAAAACTAAAATGAACAATTAACAATTACATCATAATAATAGATCATTTATTACAAATATTTTGACGCCTTGGAAACGTCGCTAGTGTGTATAATTTTGGGATTTTGAGTGAAATAAATAAACAAAGTCATGATTTTTTTATATTTAATTAAGTATTCCCGGAATTTGTATATTTACGCGTACCTTAATTATTGTTTTTTCCTAAGATTTTCCCGCAAATATATGGGGGGGGGGAGGCCCTCCCTTTCTCCACATCCAACTAAAGCTACACATGCGCCCTGGACTGGTAATCTAATTCAGGAAAATAAGAATATACATATTATAAGTTTCAGGAGGCCCGGTGGCCGTGAGCTTTAAGGCGTGATTACTTAAAACTCCGGTCCAAGCGGTCGTGTGTTCGATTCCCACTAGTGGTGGGGGCTTTTCTATAGAAAAAAGAAAAGGCATCAGCCCTATCCTGGTTAGAAGAGGGTGGTAACCTATAGATAACCTGTCCTAAATCTCGTATTTAATAATAAAATATAAAGTTTCATTACTAACCTTAGTTAAGACGTCTGCAGTTACTTTTGGCATGTCGTCAAATTTAGATTTATCCAAGACCGGAAGCTGAAAAGAAACATGCAGATAGTAATTATTATATGATCACTAGAAAACACTTATATTCCTATGTATATGACCAAAGATAAATAATCAGGTAAACAGTAATAGTTTCAATTTGTCTTGTGTAAACAATAGGTCAATGAATAAAATCAAATTAACGTAAACGTAATTTTATAAAAATAGGCTCTACATGTTTCGCACCATCGGATGCATCTTCAGGTGCCTAGAAATTAGATACAAACTAATAAAACGTAGGTGAACCTTCCGCTAGAATGACACGAATTAGCAGTTATAACGTGGGCATTCTCGCAGAAGGTTAGCCTTCGTTCCATCAGGATGTATTTAGTTTTTAGGCACCTGAAGGGGCATCCGAGGATGCGGAACATGTAGAGCCTGTTTTAATAAATTTACGTTTATGTTAATCTAATATTGTTCATTGACCTTCTGCATACTCAAGAAATATTGTTGACATTTTGGTCACTATTTTCTTAAAGTAATATTTTCATAAAATCCTCTGCGGTTGATTTTATTTTAATTTTTGATGAGGTAGGATTGACGATTTTCTTAGTTGTTTGTACACAAAAATAAGTTTGAACAAGCAAGGCGTAAAGAGATAAATGATATTTATTTATTATTAATTTCATTTAATGATTTTTTGATGTTTTTCATTTTCTTGGAACGTTTCTGTAAGGAATTGTCAAACCGCTGAGTTGTTTAGTCTGTCAGTTTATGTTTGACAGTTGGAATTCTGTTGCATTGCCTGCAAAGTTGGTCAAGTTAGTAAGAAAGAGTAAGTAGGTTGTGCCCTATACGAAGCCTGGATCAAGTTACTTCGTATTATCCAGGAAATTGATCTTTTTCTAAGTTTATAGTAAATTATTTTATTTTGCATTTAATCTTCAACAATCCTCCTCTCCATTCGTATGGCTTTTAAGTTAGAAATGTGTCGGGTTGCTGCTAGTTTTTGACTTGAAGTTTAAATTATCTTTTGCTGTATTAGTATCATAATTACCATCCCTTCACAAGCTACTGGCTGTTAAAAATTAAATGAAACAATGCTTAATATATTTCAGAAAAAATACTTCTCTAACTAGAATGTTTAATAACATAAAATAAATAAATATGAATATTTACCTTTGAATGTGGTTTCTGCAACGTGAAGCCCACATCCTTTTCCGGGACAATGTCCTTCTCATCCTGTTAAAATAAAAAATAAAAATATAACTACAATAAATAAAACACTTATTTTATTGTAATACTAGTTGTTACCCAGTGCGCCATGCTACACCAACTTTATATTATATAGCTATAAGGAACAAACCTACAGCTGGTAGACTATTTTCACCTTGCCTCAAATTACTAACTAATATTTGTTATTAATCCAAATTCTGAGAATATAAGGCTATGATTTAGATAAACACAAACTTTTTGTATGTCACATATACAAATGCATGTGATGAAATGAAATTTGCAAATAAAAAAAAATCTACTATGGAAAACAATTTGCAAATAAAAAAAAAATCAACTATTGAAAACAAACGGGAACCTGCAAGTCAACCGATAAAATACGTAATATTTCAAATTACTCGGCGCTAATGGCCAAATTGTAGATGCGCCGTAAAAAAAAAAAAAAAAAATAAATAAAAAAAAATTCCTTACTAATATATGATGTTAATCCAAATTCTGAAAATATAAGGCTATGATTTAGATAAACACAAACACACGTCAAACAAACGTCACATAAAGATGATTTCAGGTGGTATAGTAAAGAACTAAAAATATTTAAATTATTAAAGTTTCGTATAGATCCATAGGTTCATGTTGAAGACATAGTTTTTTTAAAAGAAAATGATGAATGTGATAATGCAAATAAATAAAATGCATGCAATTTGCAAATAAAAAAAAACAATAAAGGAAACACATCAAACTTAAAAAAAATAATTGGTTAATGGCTTCTAGGAGCTCAGTGTTGTCCTACATACATCTTCATCAGAAATAAGAAAATTGATCTTATATGATATTATTTGTCCAAATTCTGAGAATATACGGCTATAATTTAGATAAACATACAAAGGTTAAAACTGAAAAGTTTTCTTCGTAAAAGAAAAACTTTTCGCAAAAAAAAAAAAAAAAAAAATGAAATTTTTGTTGGCTTGCTAATCTCCACCTTGGCAACACTGGAAAGAAAATGGTGACTGTAAAGTCAACAGATCAAAAACTTAATATTTCAAATTGCTTATTAATATATATATTAGTCCAAATTCTCAGAATATAACGCTATAATTTAGATAAACACAAGTATTTTGCTAAAACTGAAAAGTTTTAGAAGTTAGATAAGCAAACCAAACTTTAAAAAAAAAAACAAATTGGTTAGTGGCTTCTAGGAGCCCAGTGTTGTCCTACATTTTCATCAGAAATTAAGAAAATTGAACTTATATGATATTATTTGTCCAAAGTCTGAGAATATAAGGCTATAATTTAGGTAAACATACAAAGGTTAAACCTGAAAAGGTTTCTTCGCAAAAGAAAAACTTTTCACAAAAAAAAGAAGAAATCTTTGTTGGCTTGCTAATCTCCACCTAGGCAACACTGGAAAGAAAATGGCGATTTCTGAGAATTCACTCTTCTGTATTTGACAGTTTCGAACTCGTTACTTCCGAACTGTGAAGCCTAGAAGATTTTGAGCTAGCCTAGGAGATTTCCCATATCAAGAAGTACATGTGTGCCAAGTGTGGTCCAAATTGGTCAAACGGTGTGGATTTGTATAAAGAACAAACAGACAGACAAACTTACAGGTGATTTTTATATTTATAGATATTAAGGCAGATGTTTATATACATAAATATTTAATACTAGCTGAATACCCGAGCTTCGTCACGGCAGAGAAGTAGTTATTTTATTGCGTTAAATAATGTTTCATTAAAATTACGTTACTATACAATTTTGTGCAGTTTATTATAGCACGGTTCCCGTCATACTATATGTTATTCAATGGGTGTTAAAATTTAAAAGTTTATCTTTACAAAAAGTTATTTGGAAACACCCATTATATTTGCGAGCATTACCAAGGTTATAGGCGAGGAGGCTGAGCAAGGGTTCCGGATATTATTACCTCACCTAGAAAACTCCAAGAATAGGCTTACCATATATCGCGGTTTGACCGGGACTGTCCCGGTATTTTGCAATTGTTTCGGTGTCCCGCCCAGTTTTATCAATGTCCCGGAAAAGGCTGTAAGATGTAAAAAGTAATGAATTCATGTTTATAAGAATCTTTTATAAATCGGTTACTTTTCTACAATCAACATTTTTACTACTGCTCACAGTGTCAAAGAAATGAGAAGTAATCTAACTGTAAAACGCTGGAACTACCTACACAGCGCTGCCAGCTGCCAGACACTACTATTTGGCTGAGAGATTGTTTTAAGAAAATCAAGTAGCAAAAAAAGTTCCGTTCTTATTTTTAAGGTTTGGGTAGACTAACAGTTCAGGATCCCCCCTTCCCGTTAGTTGCTAGGCTTAAAACTCACCAACCATTTTGCTTATAATTTGTACTCTTTTTATCCCCCCCCCCTGGTATGCCCATCCCATATTAACGTGTCTCGGTTTAACTCTCCAAAAATATGGCAAGCCTATCTGACGGGGACAGGCAGAAAAGAAACGCAATTAAAACTCTATGAGTGACAGTTAATTTCTAGTAATTCAAGGTCTGCCATCATAGTTGAAATTAACCTCAATTAGAAATAAAACTATGAGATAGATAATATAAGGTAACAGCTGTTCTTTATCGTCCTAGCAACGCAGGCTGCCTAGGCTTGCCTTCTCTAACCAACTCAAACTTTAAACCCCCCTAAAAATGCTTAAAAATACGAATATCAAAATATCCTTTCTTAGCGAGCGCCTACGTTATATAGGGAGTGTCCATGCAAAATTTCAAAATTTTCTGTCAAGAGGTTTGGGCTGGGCGTTGATAGATGAGTGAGTGAGTGAGTGGTATTTGACAAATATATATAGTAGATTATATGTAACATATCTATATATGTAAAAATCAGCTGTTTTTATATCTGTTGTTCCAAATACAAATGCACACCGTTTGACCGATTTTGACCCAACTTGGCTCAAAATTAGTTCTTGATCCGGGGAGTGTCATAGGCTAGGTGTAATAAATTGTCTAGGACACACAGTTTGGTGGTCACGGGTTCTAAATTGTGAGCCCGAACATTTACAGATTTGCGTTATTAGATTTTAATATTACTTATTTGATTTCTAATTTATTTTTGTTTTTCTAGATGCAGAAAGTAAGTTTAGCATAGCACGCCGGGTAACAGCTAGTTTCTTATAAAACTTAGTCACACATAAAAAACGTTTATGATAAATAACATTAACATAATAATAAACATGACAAATAACAAAAAATAGTCAACTAAATAATTTGCTAATAATTGCTTAGTTTCTTGAAACAAATATGGATTCCTGCCCTTTAGATTAAATCAATTGTGTAATTGATTGTAAGGAGTTTTGTCCGCAAGTGCGTTATATTTATAGAATGTAGGTATATTTCTCGAGATATATTGGCTCAAGACTGCTACATGTCTTCTGTCATGTATGATTGCAGATAACACGGTATATGTTTGGAAAGGTTGGCTGTCTATGTGGAAGAATGGAAGGAGCGTTACCAATTTCGGAAGAGCTGTAGTTCAAGTTTCACCTTGGCTATTTCATAAGCAGAGAAAGGTCGAGACCTGCCTGGGCGTGGGAGGGGCGAGGAGATATATCTAGCCCGAAAGGAGCACCGGTGCAGGTGTGGTGTTCCTCTTGATAGTATCCCAACACTGTTGGTGATGGATGGAGGGTTGGTGATGTTTAGTATGGTAAACTTGGGAAAGAGGTGATGTTTTGGCTTCTTATGGTGTAATTAGAAACCTCATAACGAAGACGATTCATGCAATTTTTTATGGATTGTAATAATCCATAAGTGAAATGGATGTAACAGGTATGGATGTACAGGTCTGAGAGCAGAAGACTACTAGAGATTTTTAGACCTTTTCCTATGGATTTTCCCAAGGAAACCCCGGAAATAATACTCAAAAATTATAATGTTTTTATTTATAAGTGGGTTCTACTACAGGGACTTAATCCCTGAAGATGGTAGCTATATGGTCTAATGAACCAGCATTGTCATTAACAGTTCCTGATTCTCATAAACAGAGATTTGGAATCGCCTATAATTTCCCTAAAAGCCAATGGTTATTCAGCAGATGTCTTCAGATGAGATTGTATAGTTTATTTTAGTTTAAGTGAGACAATATTGTGTTTATCTACTGTCTTTCAACAATTCGTTCATATTGAGAATTTAGTGTGTGTCTTCTTCTGCATTCCATAAGTAAGTGTTTTACAGTGATGTCATGCATGTATTAAAAGTTGGCTTGTTGTTTTTAGTCATGAGGTATTCGTGAATAAGTCTTGTGTAGGAATTCTAAGTCGAGCAACTACAATTTTTACTTATCTGTTGTCACGGTAACTGGATGTCCATTCGTGAGTTGTATTTTTGTTGGTTTGTATTTTGATGTCGGTTAGTCGAGTCCAGCTGTCTTGCCAATAATTTACAATATTTTGTTTGATTGTATTGGTCAAGTATTGATGTGTGATTGATAGGTCGAGCTGAGGTTGTCTTTTAGCAAGTTAAGCATGTGAATCTGCTAGGGAGCTTCTTCCTAAACCTTCATGCCCTGGCAGCCAGTACATTGTGATGTTTTTGTTATGTGAGTGAATAGTTTTGAAAATGTCTATTATTACTGGATGCGTACAGTATCTGCCTGCTACATAATACATTTTTTTGTGCCCACTCCCCATATTTTGTTAGAAAATTGTACGTGAAGGACAAAATTGGATGCTCTTTTTGGATTCAACACACTAAAAACATACAATTCAGCTAAAATGTTCCATTCAGATGATTAAAACATTTTTTTTTTTTTTGGCAGATCTGTGTTATTATTATATATATATATATATATATATATATATATATATATATATATATATATATATATATATATATATATCATCTGTTTATCTGTCTGTCTGTTTGTTTGTTCCTTATACAAATCTACACCGTTTGACCGATTTCTTTTTTCTTGTTTTAAGGCATGTCAGCCACACGGGCCTGATGCCTTGATTAAGGTGATAAATAGCGCCACCACCACCAACAGGACCCGACGAGTCGAGGGCACGCCCACCGATATCGCAGGATCCCCACTCGATGAGGGTTTGACCGATTTCGATCAAACTTGCTACACAGGTAGGTATTGATCCGGGGAACCATGTAGGCTAGGTCAAAAACGTCTACCAGCTATCTGTCTGTGTTTGTTCCTCATACAAATCCAGACCTTTGGATCGATTTTTTACCAAACTTGGCACACACGTAGATATTGATCCGGGGAGTGTCATAGGCTAGGTCAAAATCGTCTATCAGATGATTGTCTTTTTGTTTGCTCCTTATATAAACACACACCCTTTGACCGATTTTCACCAAACTTGGGACACATGTCCAAAAATGTCTCGATACGGGAAATGTCGTAGGCTATGTTGAAATCGCCTAGGACTCAGAATTTGGACGTCCCGGGTTCGAAACTGTGAACCCGAACAGTCATAGATTAGCGTTATTGAATTTTATTATTACTTATTTGGTTTCTAATTTATTTTTTATTTTCGGTTTTCTAGATGCAGAAATCATGGCACGCCGGGCAACAGCTAGTTTATAATATAAATACAATTTACAGATTTTTCTCCGAGAACATTAATACACATGAAGCATTGGACAGCATTATAAAATACTCCGTGGAATTATTTAAAAGTCCTTAATGAAATCGGAATGAAGAAACGCTAGGTAGAAATGCTTGTAGTGACCCATTGATCTCGTCACAGGTTTCCTTTAGAGGTAGAAATAATTAAAATAAAAAAGAAGACAGGAAAAAAAACGGCATTAAAAGAACTAGTTAATAAAACTCAAGATGATGCGAATAAGATGAAATGGACCGGAAGGCCTCCATCAGATTGTCATACCGACTTCCGCACATGGTCCTAGCTATTCCATCATGGAGTTTGATAATGAATCTTAACCTTTTAGCGGCTAATTGACTCGAGGAATTGATATTGATAGGTTGTAAAGATCTGTCACTCCCCTGTCAAATTAGCAGCTGTTTGCTCTGGAGATAAAACCATTTGTCTGATGGTTATCGGCCTGGTGTATTTTAGGACCGGTATTAAACATCAAGGCGTCATCCATTCATTTTCTGGGGGGGGGGGGAGTTACTCAGGATATTTATTGATAATCATTGTTCTTAATTCAGTGACTAATCTTCCCTTGAATAATCGACCTGTATGTTTGTATTTAATCGATACTTCTGCAGCACATGGCCCTTGTATCGGAATGTTCGCCTACGTCGCGTTCTCCTAAGGACACATGAAAAATGCTTAACTTCACAGCGATTTCAATAAATCGGCGAAGAAGTTTATTTTGATGTTTATCAATTCCACATTATGGAAGGGGGTCAATAATTTAAATAAAATACTATTTGTTTTAAAGTAAATTTATTTAGGGAAAAGATAAGTATTTATTTTTGTAGAAAAACATGAATTTAGAGATTAAATAATATATATATATATATATATATATATATATATATATATATATATATCCATAGCAAAGCCTCTGAAGAGGTGCGACACAAAGACGCGAAACGGGCAAAACATATCAAATAAAGTAGTAAATGCGAAAGAATAGTCCTTCCTAGGAAAGAATAGTCTTTCCTTTTTCCTCTGTTGTTCCTTCTCCTTCGTATAAAATTAAAATGATAATCACAATATTAATCAAAATCACTGGGAAATTCTAAAAGCCATTATCTTCATTAGTTCTGTGATGCTCTGAAATAGACTGGGTGATGTTTTGCTGCTCTTATTGGTGAAGAAGTATGCCAATGTTTCTCTATTTAAATTTGAATTGCTAAGGCGTGAGCCAAGGGTCGTGGGTTCAATTCCCACTATAGGGTGGTGGCTTTTGTTTAGAAAATAGACAAGGCATCAGCCCTATCCTGGCTAGAAAAGGGTGGTAACCTATAGACAACCCGGTCTAAAATTCTTAGTTAATAATAATGTACGTTAAAATATAATAATAATAAATTGCATTGCCTAAAAATAAGAAACGCATAATAACATCTCGTTTACTTTGCTGCACGTATGCTATTATTGTTGATTATAAAGGATTGCCTACACGACTGACGTAGAAGGAAAATGACAAAGAGTCTTTCCTTACATGCGATTACGCTGGTCATTTTGTAGGGGCGTTGCACTTTCACACTCAATTGTGCAAACTTTTACTCTCATTTTCTCTACATGGATGACATAACTCTAATACTCTCAGCTTGTGTCACACATCATTAGCCTCGATACATGCAAATAGATGTGTTGCGTGTTTTTCCTGGGCTCATCCTTCTTAATCCATATACATGGAGGTACTTATTATGGGGGACGATGTTGCGCTGTTTAAACATACATTTACATGAAGATATGCCAGAAAGTTACATAAATATTTTTATTTATTTATTTTACGAGCTTCGCAACGACGGCGACTTGCTCTTTTTTATTTTTACAGTAAAAAATACAAATTTATATGTTCACAATTATCAGTAACTTATAGTACTAAATACAACAAAAGTTTGAAAAGAGCATACGACAAAAGTTAGGAGGTTTGTGTTAAGAATTATGTGCTAAACATTATTTAGAGCCTTGCTTTTTACAGTTACATAAAAAAAATATTAATAGCCATATGAACAACGTGCTAAGTAGACAAACTTTTTGGAAAAAAAGAGGGATAAAAAACATTTGTTATGCCATGGAAAATAACAAAAACAAATGTGAGAATAAAAACAAAAAAGTATTTTTATTTTTTTTTTTTTAATGGCGCTTCGACAACTAGGCCATTCGCGCCGACATCCAGGGTGCAGCGAGGAATTTTCCTAACGAGCCGTGAGATGAGAAAATTCCTGCCGCCGCACAGTGTAACGTCCAATGGACAAAAACCTAAATTTTTGTTTTCTAATATGTAATTTTTAATCCTCTAGCTAAGTTTAGAAACTATTCCAGGAATTAAAATCGTATAAAACTAATAAATATTAGTTTTAGTTTGATCAACAAACACATTAGCAGTATTATAAACAAGGCAAAGTCTTTAAAACCTGTTTCATACCAACAATCAGTTTGAGCCTCTCTCGTTGACGATAGGACAGTGTTTTTATTAAGTCATCCGAAGGAAATTACGTCAAAACTATTCCTTTTTTATCTGATATAATTGATTATGGATAATTACTCCCTTATTATTTATCCTGAATTATTCTTCATTG
Organism: Gonocerus acuteangulatus; assembly: GCA_946811695.1. Lineage (NCBI taxonomy): Eukaryota > Metazoa > Arthropoda > Insecta > Hemiptera > Coreidae > Gonocerus > Gonocerus acuteangulatus. Next base: position 47,242,936 of record OX328131.1, read on the forward strand.
ATGTTTGAATTTTTTTTTTAATTATAAAATTTACTATAACTAAAAAACTTCATCTGAAGACATCTCAAGTTTTTTAGAGCTTAAAGTATACCTCAAGTATAATGTACTGAGGGCAATTTAGTTTGCCGAAATTTGCCGATTGCAAAGATGTTTATTTTTAGATCCATCATCATTTTTTCTTCCAAATTTGAAAAAAATGTGGATAAATCCAAGAAAACCGTATTAATCCTTGGGCAAATGATTCAATTTAATCTGCAGGATGATCCTAAAGAAATATTAAGCAATATTAAAAAGACTGCCAGTTTAGTTCTATATTATATGTAAAAAATGTGGGAACGTGTTCACCGCAGAGAAAAAACTCTTATATAAATACTGGTAATTAAGAAATTACTTAATAATTTCATAGAAAATGGTAAAATATTATTATTCTATGGCAATATTACTATAAGTATAATTTACTACTATACTATTACTACATTATATGTTACAGTTATAATATATTTTATAATATTGTTATTAATAATATTATTACCTGTTATATTATTTCTATTAATATTAAAATTAATATTATTATAGCCGTATAGTACGCATTATTATACTATTGTTACCTTGTTTTGATTTGATTTCAATTGATAAAAATGTTTATTTGAAAATAACTAGTGGTTAATTATTTTTGTCCATAATACCCGCTACTTCGTTACACTGTGCGCCGGTGGGAATTGAACCCACCATCTCCCGCTTATGAATCTAAGGCGTTAGCCACTAGACCAAGGGGAGACCCACTAAGTAGAGCTAAACCGACTTAGAATTGGCCATATAAACCTTACATTTTGGTCATGTCAAAGTACCCTCGTCTAATTTTCAGTTCGTGCAATGTGCCTCTCCTTCATTATAAAACACATCTTAAGAAATTGCAGTGTTTGTAACCAATCTAAAGGAACAACACCAACTGCCTGAGACTTCATTCTCCTTCTTCAGGGATATATTCTGTAAATTTACCGATTTTACATATTTTTTTTTTTTTTTTTTATTTTTTATTTTTTTTTTATTTTTTAGTAATACGTTTATTTAACATCTGTACATTTGGAGAGTACATTAGTTAAGTTTTCTCTCAGATAAAAATAATAATTATATACAGAATTGAGTTGAAATACAAAATAAATAAGCAAATAAATAAAAAATAAAATAAAAAAATAAATAAAAAAAAGAAAAAAAAGAAAGAAAAAGTACATAAAAAACAAAACAAACAAAAACAATGAATAGGAAATAATAATAAAAATAATAACACAATAATAATAACACTTACATAATATTGGTTATGAATTATCATAAAATGTATTATGTTATGTTGAAATATAATAACAATGTCAATATACTAATTCAGTGGTTATTCACCAACAGTAGATATGTCATCAACTATACAAATGCAAAGTATCGAATATGAAAATCTCCACTTTCCAGAATGAAAAACTTTCATTCATTTGTAGCACCACAAACGTAAACATACTGACAACACCTTAACCTGACTGTCAACAACGGACAGGTTATGCGGGGTTAGTGAGTGTTGCCGGCGCCACAATAATTTATTAATTAACATTTAAATTTCTTCCCGCGACTTTGAGGTAACCCGAAAATTACCTAGCCATATTTAAGTTTTGTGTTTTAGAGGTACGACAACGTGGTGCCTATTTTCTGTTTGACTTGTTTTTGTACTTGCATTAAATTATTATTTCATTTCTGGCAGTGGACTGTTTATTTATTATTTCATTGATTCTCAGAAGTCAGTTATTATTATTTTTCCTTTATTAAGTGATTTATTTCTCATTATAAAGACATTTATTTTTCCCCCGGTTTATTTTATTTTTACCTGACACTCCTCTGAAAATTACTTTGCTTTTGTATAGTCAAATAGTCCATAGATTCTACCTTTAGGCAGTGGTTACTTTCCCTTTCACTGAGTGAACTTAGATTCGGGATTTTGCCTTACATCAGTACAACAGCAATCGGTAGAGAATGAAAATTGCGTTTTTTCACATTCGATACTTTGTGTTTGTATCGACGATATCGCCTTGAAAATTGTTTTATTCGTTTCCCAACGTTCTAGCCCACAAACGAAAAGGCATAAGCACGAGGAACTTTTTCGTACGAATTTCGCCCGTAAAACGGTCTTTCTGTACGTGAATTCTACTGGCTAACGTACTTGACCTTTTAAAGTAGACAAAGTATTTTTGTACCAAATTTCATCACAATCGGACTATTTTTGAGTCAGTAAGAGGTTATAAATACATACAGATTTTAACCATCCTTATTTTCTTGATCTATGTGTTCTTAAACGTGAAATTTTCTAGTCGGCACGTTACGAGTGCGTCATAATGTCAACCTTATAAGCGGGTTTCCTTCCTATGGAGGGAGGGAGGAACCGCGCTAAAACTGAAGGTTATACACATCTTTGAATTACAACCCATCATATCTATATACACCCTAGAAACGTATTCATACTTTTATTATTTTTTCAATACTTGTTATCAATGTTTATATATAAAAATGATGTAAAATTGTCTGTCTGTTTGTTCCTTATGCAAATCCACACCGTTCGACCGATTGTGACCAAACTTAGAACACTGATTGGTCTTGATCTAGCAAGTCTCGCAGGCTAGGTAAAAAACGTCTACCAACTGTCTGTTTGTCTGTATGTTTGTTCCTTATACTAATCCACACCGTTTGACAAATTTTGACCAAAGTTAGCACACAGGTAGATCTGGATTCGATGAGTGCCATAGGCTAGGTCAAAAATGTCTAGGACTTACAGTACGGAGGTGAATGGATTTGATACTGTGAACACGAATAGTTACAGATTTGCGTTATTAGATGTTAATATATATTTATTTGGTTTCTAATTTATTTTGGCTTTTCTAGATGCAGAAAGTATGTGTAGCATGGCACGCCGGGTAACAGATAGTAGTTGATGAAACTCTCTAGTATGTAGGAAATAATTTCGGGAGGGGCTGGTAATATTTCGGAGGAGGCTTGGACCATTTCCGGTGCGTGGAATACTAACAATCTAAAACTTGGAATAGTTTTAGACATCTAAAACGGTATTATACCAAAGATAAAATGCTTTTTATTAACTATGTGATTTTATTTAATTTATTTTTAAGGGGTTTATGACACATTTTTACCCCTCAGCCCCCCCTTATATATAAGCCCATGTACCTAGTTTGTAAAGTGTTCTACTATTCTCGATGAATGAAGAGAGCTCCCATTCATGGAAGAGAGACCTGTTGCAACGCCTCGAGGAGTGGGGAGAGGGAGGGATGTAGAGTTGCATTCTTGGAGTTTCTTCACAAGGCCAGGTTTAGTTCTTCATCTTGTCAGCTGGTTTACTAATGCTTCCTCTTCGGCTGTACAGTTAATTCCCTATCTCTACTGACCTACAGACCCAGACGTAACAACCTACATCCCTCATTAGCAGGTGGGCTAAGCTAGATTCTAGTCGAGAATATGCCAGACAGTTAGCAGGCTCGATTTTCAGATGTTTGTGCTGTCTAAGGCCTCGGATACGATACGAGCGATGAGCGATGAGCGACAGAGCGACCCTATCTTTACTGACCTACAGACGCAGACGTAACAACCTACATCGCTCATTAGCTGCATTAGCAGGTGTGCTAAGCTAGCTTCTAGTCGAGAATACGCTAGACAGTTAGCAGGCTCGATTCACAGAGGTTTGTGCTGTCTAAGGCTTCGGATACTATATGAGCGATGAGCGACAGAATGACAGAGCGACCGAGCGTTTAGCAGAAGAGCGGCACTGGCTACGATACAGAGAGGCTGGTCGGTAATTTCCTTTAGTCTCCGACATCGCATACTCCAATATATGTTTTTAAATTGAAATATTAATTAATATTTTAAATGTTTAGTTAGTAAAAATATTTTATCTTGAATGTAGAAATGGGGGGGGCGTCGCCAGTAGTTATGATGGGGTTTTTGACCCCCCCCCATTTCCACACCCCCCCCGTCCACTCAAAAAGTAATAAAACAGAAAAAATGGGTAAATTTAACAATTTGGCCTCTCCTTCACCCTCGTTTTAAGGCTTCCAAACCCCAACCTCGTTGCTGTGGGACCTTAAATTTATTTAATATAACCATAATTAAACAATAAATTACTTCAGAAATAAAACATAATTCATAATAACTGATAAAAAGATTATATATATATATATGTATATATATATATATATATATATATATATATATATATATATATATAACTACTACAGAATAATAAAATAAAATATAATAATAGTAAATATCAGTTATACCTTATGAGTGTACATGTGCTTATATATGTCTATATATATATATATATATATATATATATATATATATATATATATATATATATATATAGACACATATATATTGAGGATTGTTTCGTTCTTGGTCTAACTGTAACATAAAAGACTAGATAGAATCATGTAAGTAATAAGAGACGGTAACTACTTGTGCATGTAACAGTGCCGCCCTTGTATCGGTGACCTCGTTAATACAATCACTGGATAATATTGATTAGGGGGAGGGGAGGGTATTTTTGCCATGGTCACACTGAATCACATAAGAACAAGCTTTATTACAATTAAATACAGATTCTAAGACCTTCGATATGTTTAGCTGAATCTTGCCTCATATGAAATAATGCGCCGTATTTTCGTCGATTCATTCACAGTTATCTTTCCAAAATTCTTTTAAGGGGTAACTTTTTTAAGATTTTTGGGGCTTAAATGATTCCTTAACTAATCAAAAATTATATCCAAGAGCGTTTGAGGCGAAATAGTTTTTAAGTGTGCCAAAAATTACATTTTCATCTAAAGCACATTTCAGAATTAAAAAAAAAAAACTTTTTTTTTTCTTTATTACAATAAATTATGAAAAAAAAAAAATTGAATAGGAGAAAAATGAACATTTCAGTACAACCCCGCCCGATTATTAGGTATGGGCAATAGTCGATAGTTCAGCACTATCGATAGACCGATACTATCGGGTAAAAAATATCGATACTATCGATAGTTTCTTCCCCTATTCCTTACATACCTGTCCAATGAAGAATTTAATGTTATTGAGTTGAATTATCTATTACTTGCAGGATTAGGTATATTTATAAGATTTCACAAAGGTTTATAACGAAAAACGAATTTAGTTAAATTTATAAAAAGCATTTACAAAGATAAAAATATCAAGAGGCACAAAAAAGTGCAATTATTTCAAACTGTTATAGTTGTGCTCCTTGATGTACATATTACCAGAAATTAAAAACAACATTTCCGCTTTTCTTTGGCTCAGTCTGGTCCGTTACTCAGAAATTACTTTTCAGCGGCTGATAATACACGCTCTGAGGATTCAGACGAGCCTGAAACACAAAGTTATTTTCTGGCTACATTATGTAGTTGGTTTTTCCTTTTCCGGTTCCTTTTCAGTATTTAATTCACCAGACGGGTCAGTATTTAATATCACAGCCCTCCAGATGTTGAGAACTTCAATTCTTAAAAAAAGTAATAACTCTATCGATAGTAACTATCGACTATCGATAACTCATATCGATAATCATGAACTATCGATATATCGATAGTAAGTATCTACTATCGCCCACCCCTAGCGATTATCAGTGTGGATTTCTACCAATCAGAGGCACATCAGATCTGATTTTTCTCCTGACGCAAGTTCTTGAGAAATGCTATGAGTTAAATACAGATGTTCACATGCTCTTTATTAATTTGAAGCAACCTTTCGATAGAGTTGTCAGGGTACATACATTTAATGCCTTCACAAAACATAAATTCTGAAGCAGATACCTCTGAAGCAGATTAACGTGATAAAAATGTCAATGTCACGAACGCTGTGACTGTGTGCTCGATGGTAACCGAACAAGCTAAAGCCCGACTCATCTTAGCGCGGTTCCGTTTATATCTCTAGTGTCATTAGTAAAGCAGTAGATTCAGTTAGTAGTTGGTTTTGATATTTCGTGAAAAATATAAAATGACATCTCAAAGAGAAGGAAGATTTAAGGCGCCACAACAGAAAACTAAGCGGAAATGACTCCCCCCTACCTTCTCAACGTTCACCATTTAAAACACTATTACCAATAAGTTTCTCATTTCCATACCTTATTTTATGAAAATACTAATGAACTTGAAAAAAACAATATCCAATTAAAACGTTTGGTAAACAGTGACAAAACCCCGTTGAAAAGAACAAAACTAACAATTTTGAAGATTTAAGCGCTAGTTTCTCGAATTCCATCAAAAATTACATTTGAACCTTTTTTGTATGGAATTTAGTAAGCTTTCGAATGGTCACCTTCCACTTACCACGATTTCCCAACCGTCTTGAGATAATTTAGAAAATATACGAAAATCCCAAACATTTTCATGTCTGTTAATGAAATATTTTATTTCTAATACTTCCTTAACTCCAAAAGGAATTAAAATGTATCTATCTTAGATTACATGAATACCAAACGTCTGGAAGAAGTTTCAACTGAATCGTTTCTGAATACCCAAACTGAAAATTAGTTTGGAAAAGCAGGTGTTTCAATGTTTCTCGAAAACAGTTACATATAGGTATCGCTTTAAAATGGTTTCATTCATTTTTCACATAGCGAAGACAAGGAACAACTTAATAGGTGAATTTATTTAATTTTACAGGTATCCAAATGTTTTTCGAAAGGAGATGAATTATAGAAAAAAGTGTCGGTCTTAAATAGTCCCCTGGGTTACTACCACAATAGATAGCAGTACTTTTTTTTTTTTTGTTTAATGTGTTGTCAATCACTATGAGGTGATTGACAACACAGGGTTATAGATGTATATTTGTATAAAATAATTTTATCGGTGTCGCGTGAAGTTAACAACAAGATGTGGGGGGAATGAAGTTAATAATTTTATTTTGAACGTTTTTATTTTTTTATTTTATTTTTCGTTATTATTTTTTCCCCTATGATATTTGGTTATTTGATTTAAATATTTATTCTATGATATTAGATACGAGTACTGCCGAGATGAAGGAGGTTCAGACTTCTGATCGAATTCTAGCGAGATGTCATGATCTGCTGGAGGTGAGATGCTGGAGGCTGTTGGTAAGGATGTTACGGGATGTAGTTCATTTCCTAATTATTGGAACAAAGGCCGCCGCTTTAAATTGCGGATAATTCCGCTAACATCATTACTCGAACCGACTCATTGTTAACAAGGACGTTTTACAGGAAGTATTAAAGTATAATTAGGTATCTAACTTGTATGAATTCAGTTGCTGTTATTTCAATATCATGAATTATTACCCCCCCCCCCCCTATAGACGAGCATTCTTTCCCTACGTTCTTTCCTTTCAGTGAAATCCTTAAGGAAAGACGAGAGGATTATATTCCTCTCGTGGCCACTAACGGCAAGACTTTCCTGCAATCTTTCCTCTCAAGTTATCCCGCCGATCCATCCGTAAGGATTATATTCCTCTCGTGGCCACTAACGGCAAGACTTTCCTGCAATCTTTCCTCTCAAGTTATCCCGCCGATCCATCCGTAAGGATTATATTCCTCTCGTGGCCACTAACGGCAAGACTTTCCTGCAATCTTTCCTCTCAAGTTATCCCGCCGATCCATCCGTAAGGATTATATTCCTCTCGTGGCCACTAACGGCAAGACTTTCCTGCAATCTTTCCTCTCAAGTTATCCCGCCGATCCATCCGTAACGATTATATTCCTCTCGTGGCCACTAACGGCAAGACTTTCCTGCAATCTTTCCTCTCAAGTTATCCCGCCGTTTCATCCGTAAGGATTATATTCCTCTCGTGGCCACTAACGGTAAGACTTTCCTGCAATCTTTCCTCTCAAGTTATCCCGCCGTTTCATCCGTAAGGATTATATTCCTCTCGTGGCCACTAACGGCAAGACTTTCCTGCAATCTTTCCTCTCAAGTTATCCCGCCGATCCATCCGTAAGGATTATATTCCTCTCGTGGCCACTAACGGCAAGACTTTCCTGCAATCTTTCCTCTCAAGTTATCCCGCCGTTCCATCCGTAAGGATTCATAATTCTCTCGTCGCCACTAACGAGAAATAGCAATCCGTGAGGATTGGTGACTGAAATATATCCGGCAGGAGAGAGTGTTCGTGTATGGGGGCTTTCCTCTCGCCTTCAGAAGGATTGCTGTTCTTTGGAGGGAAAGGTGGGCCCTCTCATCCAATCCCGCAGTTTTAAAGATGGATCGGAAAGTGGTAGCAATTGCTGCCATGGGCGTATATAGAAAATAATTTCGGAGGGGGCTGGGAAAATGAGCACCCGGGGCTCCGGTGTATGGAATACTAACAATTTAGATCTTGGAAGAGTTTTAGCCAACTAGAACGCTATTATACCCAAAAAAGGATATGTTTTATGAACTATTTATTTATTGGGGGCATCTCATTTATGAACTAAATGATCTTATTTAATTTATTTTTAAGGGTTTTGTGAAATTTTTACCGATCAAATAAAATTTCGGGGGGAGGGGCTGCAGCCCCCTCAGCTCCCTCTTATATACGCTCATGATTGCTGCTATGGCAGTTGGTGTATATAGTTTTTCATGGGGGAGAAAAAAAAGAAGAGTTTGGATGAAGAAGTGGCTTTGTGTTCGGGAAATGCTCAGTAATATTAAACTGCTGAAGGAATTGTCCCTTTCTGAACCCCAGGATTTCAGGAATTACCTAAGAATGGACGTGAGTACTTTTCAAAATCTGCTGGAACTTGTGAGCCCGTTTTTGCAAAAGGAAGATACTAACATGAGGGCTAGCATTTCACCAGAAGAGTGATTAGTGACAACTTTGAGGTTTTTAGCGACAGGCAGAAGTTATGAGTGCCCCTTTAAACTTTTTAAAAATAAAAGGTAACTTGAATTTTCGAACCTTGATATAAATAATCTTAAGAAGAGGTTTTATAATTTATGAACACAACTAAAAAATTACGAATTGAATAGGGTACTTACTTTTTCCAATTCTTTTCTGAATGAACCTCGTATAGACTGTATTTTTGTTTTAATCATTCTGATGTCTGCTTCGGAGTACAATTTCTTCCAGACTTAAACAAGAGCTTGGTGCCCAGCATATATTAAATTTCTATTCCTATAAATTCCCTTATTCTTTAATTGCTGGGTGGGCTCTATACACTTCAATAAACTCTGTAATCAAATGTTTTGGTACATTTCTTACATCACTTTTTTCTCCTTCGTCACCCAGTGTCTCTATAGCTATAAGCAAAGGTAGAAAGCTGATAGCTAAGAAGTAAGGACTGACACGCAATCCTGCAGGATACAGTGGAATCTGAGAGGAAAGACGAGCGCCTACTAACGAGAGGAAAACTAAACGGATAATACCAAAGTGAGCCGACTGAGTGGGATGGCCCGACCGGCACGCTTTCCTATCTCATCCATACACATGCCTTCTTTCCGTGCGGATTCATCATTCCTCCAGGAAAGAATGCTCCTCTATGGCTGGCTATTTTAGGATCCTGAATTTGAAAAACTTCTTTCTGGCAAGATAGTATGCTCTAGTTTAGAAACCACGCTACATTCTATTGGATTGGTGCAAAAATAGTTCAGGTTTTTAAATGAACAGTTCCTTCCAGATGGCAATAACTGTAGATTTGTCAACACCAACTTCTCTCGCAATGTGTCGAGTAGTTTTGCGAGGGTTTTCTTCTATCAAAGCCTGCAGTTGGTCCTGATCAACAACAGAAGGACTACCACAACCTTCCTTGCCTTCCAGATCAAAATCTACAAGATGCTGGAACCATCGCTGCACTGTACATTCACTGATGCTTTCTTCACCCAAAACAACGTTGATGGTACGCGTGGTTTGCGTAGCACTTCGACCCTGACTGAAATCTTGGTTTGACATGTTGAATTTCAGAGTTCCTTACTCATAGAGAATGTAACACAAACTAAACTAATCTTTGAGTAAAAACAACATTAATAACCATTGTTGGGACTCCCCGTGGTCTAGTGGCTAACGCTTTAGATTCTCGTGCGGGAGATGGTGGGTTCGATTCCCACCGGCAGCACGAATATTCTCATCACACGGCTCGTTAAAAAATTCCTCGCTGCTCCCGGGATGTCTAATGACCCAGAAGTCGATTCACCGTAAAAAAAAGAATATATAAAAAAATAAAAAATAAATAATTGTTAATCCATTAACTAGACTTTACATTATTTTTGTTTACTTGGTATAGATAAATACATATTCAAAACCTGCATTATTTTTACACCAATCCAATATATTTTGAACAAACCGATATTGTTGTTTTGTATTAGTTTTACATCATAGCTATATAGGTCATATTACATCATACAGAACTGACCTATCTGAAAAAATAACATATTCGATGAAATATAGACATAACTTATAGCCTGGAGAAAATGGTTATATAATCATAAGTAGAACAATACACTTCTTGCGATAATCTCACAGCGTCAGAGAACGATTTATGCTTTAAATTTGATTAAAATTTTCTTTTTTACAATATTTTTGATTATATTTTATTTATACTTTTTTTAAAATTTGTATAATATTTTATTTGTGTTTTATTTATTATTTTTTTATTGACAGCTATAAACAAATCCACTTAGTGTACACACTCACGTTGATGATTTTCGAGTGTTACCGTTTATCTGCTTCCAGGAGAACATAATTAAATGAGCAATGCGCTAACTAAAATGTTAAAAGCATTATTAGGTAATTACAATGATTACCATTAAAACTAAATTCCATCATAAAGTTCCTAAGAAAGAACTATACAACAGTTAGATACGAGTAATTGGTGATAGGATTGTTATTGAGCTGTAAAATGTCCTTTAGCCAACAAGTGTCATCCCAAGATGGCTAAAGCTAACAGCTCAACAAGATAGCTGTTACTTGAAGAAATACAAAGCTTTACGAGCTAGCTTTCTATCTATTAGATGGAATCTTGTTAGAAAAGGTCTATCTACATTTATTGTAAACTCCGGGTCCGGGTCTTGTTAACACGGGAAAGTTGCGTTTCACTTAAGAGCGTAACACTAGCAACTTGAAACATTCAACAAGTTAAGTGCTTTTGTTCTCTCTTCCTCAAGTTTCTATTCCTTGTTCTTCCTATAGAAATAGATTCTTTAGCTATGAAACTATTAAACAGCTGATTGGTAACGGCCATATTTATTTTATTAGTCAAGATGTGGCCCTACCTATGAAAGGTTAACCTTCGTTATGGCTTATATAGGTTTGTATGTATAAACCCTCCACCTGAGGGACTGACGTAAATCAGTAAAGATACTTAATTTTGTGTGTGTGTTTAACAGATTATCAATAATTAGACTATTAACGCCGGGCTATCTACAGGTTACACCCTTTTATGATGCCAACAGCACGTGGTCGGTCACGCATTCAGGTACTGACCACGCTCGACGTTGCTTAACTTCGGTGATCTACGGGAACCGGTGTATTCAACAAGTCTATGGCCGTTGGCTTAGAGGACTTAATAAAAGAGATTGAGTGAAAAGCAAAGGCCCACAGTTGCGGATACTGTAGAGGTATCTGATCCTTGACCATACGGCACACTAGGGAGATAGTGTGGTCAGTACTTTGCTCCGGTCGCCTGATTTTCCACATTGAAGGTACCCATTAATAAATATTTTTTTAAGACCGGATGGGCTTAGGGACGGTCTTCGCACCATAATCCAAGCCTCGAACGACGATAATAGCAGGCAAAAATATCGTCAATAAAATAAATATCATCCCAAAATGTTTCTTTTGCACGCTTAATGAGAATGAATAAACTTACAAATTAACATAATCGTTAATTTATTAAAAATTTCTCTCCTTAAAAATGACATCCTCAGACACCTGTCCAGGAGCCTAAAAACTAGATACATCCCAAAAGTGAACCTGCGGCTAGAATAGACACGTCATAACTGGTAAAAAGTATTAAACAACACTCCAAGAATGTCGATAAAGAAGATAATAAAAGGGCTCTTACTATCCATGCTCTTCAAATGAATCATAACGTCCCTATCAACCAACTACAATATTAAAACATGTTTTAATATTATAGGTATAATATTAAAACATGTTTAATATTATAGGTATAATATTAAAACATGTTTTAATATTATATTTGGTTGATCCCTACCATGTAAAACTATCGGATATTGAAATCGGAGCAAACTAGAGAACCAACATATTCTATCCATTGAGAAAGTAATATATTGAAAAATGGTCTTATTCCATACTTTATTTAAGGCATTAAAGGCTATTCTAAAGGGATCAGAGTTACGACTTTTTTAGATTTATTTGACAATGAATAATAAGTTCTATATCTACAATTACCAAAATACTTTATAGTTTCACTCCTTTGATTGCGATGGTTCAGTGCTTATTGATAAACCTGCTCTCAGAATCTTTCACCTGTGGTAATTTATCCATGCAAAGGACAATTATTATATTTTTCACTTTCTCCGGGTTTTTTTCTATGTTAAAATGATTTTATGCTTGTCTAGTATTAAATATTGGATTTGCCTTTCCCTCTAAAGGTAGTTAATTTTTTCTTCATAGAAATTAGATTCATGAAATTGAAAGTAGTAGCAATAAAAACACTGAATGTTTTCTACTGTCGATATTGGAAAAAAGTAACAATTAAAACATGGAATATGTTATAAAATGTCAATAAAAATGGATTTTATTTGCACTTTCCTTCTCTTGAAAGGCTTGTACATGTATTTATTTTGTGAGTGGAACTAAATTCTTAGCGGATATTTCTTCTTTGCTTATTGTACTACTTAAGTTGCTTCGGAAAACTGAAGAGCGTGAAAGCGAATACTTTTTTTTTTCATCTTTCTTTCCATTATATCGTTAGAAAGAATGAGCTGAAAATGTTCTCGGATAGCCACGAAAGGGAAAGTCCTGGGGAAGAAGTGAGGATTCCGCTATTCATGATCCGAAGAATCCTTAACATAACTTAAGATAAGTATTTTCCAATTCTACAAGACCATGTTTTTTTTGTTTTTTTTTACGGCGCATCGACTTCTCGACCATAAGATTCCTGGCGCCGGGAGGTAAATACTGGCAGAATGAAATATGGAACTTCTGGTTTGGTAGTTTGCTGACTACAAATCAGCTGATTGATACTAATTACATGATACTCAGTTATTACGTGGCCTTTGTATCGGAAGGTTGGAACTGTCACATGTTAGTAGGCCTTCACACCTAGGTTGGGGTCAGAATACCAGCTGAGACATAGGTTTGGTAAAAGTTCTTACTATAACGGGTTGTAGATTACATCTAAGCGTTTAGCTGTACATCTCCATCTCTCTCTCTCTCTCTCTCTCTCTCTCTCTCTCTCTCTCTCTCTCTCTCTCTCTCTCTCTCTCTCTCTCTCTCTCTCTCTCTCTCTCTCTCTCTCTCTCTCTCTCTCTCTCTCTCTCTCTCTCTCTCTCTCTCTCTCTCTCTCTCTCTCTCTCTCTCCCCCCCCCCTTATTGTCCAGCTCTATAGAGAAGATCTCTAACGCTGCCTACATACCAGGCGCTCTTCAAAGTGTTTCAGGAAGCCGAAGCAGACTCCCGTATATTCTAATCAGGGCTACTTCCAGCATTCAGTACCTTAGAGGATGGATCAGTGAAGATGTGAAGAAATTGAAAAAAAAAATATTTTATCGACATTAAGAATAGCCATATTTGCTAAAAACGTTCAATCTGAAGAAAATTGTGCAAATCTTGTTGACGCTTTCTAACCATTTCTTATCGCTTAATGCGTGGACGATTCTAATTCTGGTTGTCATGGGAATAATAAAAATCTCTGTCTACACCCCCCCTCCCTCCTTCATCGATAATATCTCCAATGAAAGCACGATTCTATCTCTAATGTTTATAATTTAAATATATACAATGTATCGAAGAAATTGTGGATAATTGTATCGTCTCCACGATGATTAGGCTTGCCGAAAGATGCACGAGAAATCGTGAGACCATTCTGCACGATGATTGGGTTTCTCTTTAAACAACTTATTTCGCATTTATTGATGGAACTGGTTTAAATCGATTATTGGTAGATAAAAGACATAATGTATTCATGTGAGACTATCCATTTATTAGGTTGGTGGAAAAATCTGATTATTCATTTTGCTTAGACAAGTGGTTGCCGAGTAAATAAAGATAATCTAAAGTCTAGTTTCTGTATTATATACAATGGTTATTAATGTCGTTTTTACTTAAAGATTAGTTTAGTTTGTGTTACATTATCTATGAGTAAGGACTTCTGAAATTCAACATGTCAAAGATTGTTATCAGGGTCTGCGGTTTAAACCATACGTAACGTCATCGTTGTTTGTTCTGAAGGTAGCATCAGTGAATGTACAGTGCAGCGATGGTACTAGAATTTCGTTTTGGTGATTTTGATCTCGAAGACAAGGAAGATCAGGACCAACTGAAGGCTTTGATAGAAGAAAACCCTCGCAAAACTACTCGGAACATTACGAGAGAAGTTGGTGTTCGCTATCTGGAACGAATTGGTCATATAAAAACCTGAATTACTTTTGAAACAACCAAATGAAATGTTTTTACTAATGCGGTTCCTGCGTAGCGGATTTAATAAATAAATGTTAGCTCATTTCTTGGACATTACGATCGTTTTATCATGGTTTGTATTTATAGTTATTTGTTTTCTATTTATTGCGAATAACTTGAACCATCCTTATTTTCGTGATTTTGAAACCTGAAATATTCTAGCCGGAACTTCCGGAATGTCATAATGTCTACCTCATAAGCGGGTTTCCGGGTCTTTTTGCGAAGACCACATCCAGTTACTTTTGAAGTAGCAGTAGTGATTGTATCAGTGATTCAGCGCATGCGCATAACTCCTTTGCCTTCCTATTGGAGGATTCCGATGAGCAATTGTTTTGGTTCTTGCTGGGAGTAAAGTAACCTTCAACAGTTAATTAGCGTTTGTTTGTGAAAAGCTCTGTATATGTTAGTGAGAAAAAAAAGGGTCTTTTACAATTTGTTCGCGATGTTCCTGACAAACAAAAAAGTCCGTCTCGCAGGAACTGCATCATCTTAGCGCGGTTCCGTTCATATCCCTAGTCTAATTTGGAAAGATTAAAATAGAAGCAGTTATTATTTTGGTTTCACCAGTCTTTTTTTTAATTAATTATTATAATGGCGTGTCAACCCTTAAGGCCACTAACGCCATTCCTGTGAGTATTAAAGTCTTGAAAGGTCATGATTTACAATCTTACCTGGAAGGGTCGGCTACACTAGAAACGGACCCGCTAGTGACAAGGTCTTGGAAATCTATATTTCTAACAATAAATTGTTTTTGTTATTTTACTTAACCAGTTTTATTGTCAAATACATTATCCAACTATAAGCAATTAAAACATAACAATAAATAAAACAGACAAAAAGAACCATTGGAATAAACGAAATCAATTAATTTAAAGCTTTAAGCACTTATTTCTCCGATTGACATCGCCTAATTAAAACTTTCTTCAGAATCTTTTTTGTAGAGCATTTAGTAAGCTTCCGAATGGTAATCTTCCGCGTCACAAGATTGTCAACGGTTTTCGAGATACTAACGAAATTATACAAAGTTACCTAAACTTTTTTTGTCTGTTAATAAAATATTTTATTCTAACCCTTCCTTTACTCTAAACGTAACAAAAATTTCAACATATTAGTGTTGATGAAATTCGAACATGCAGAAAATGTTTCAACTGTATCCCATAATTCTAAGTCCCAAAATCAAAGACAAAGAACCCTCCCTAGGAAGGACGCTAGGCAGTTGAAAAGCTATATCTTGGAAATCCATATCTCTAACATTAAGTTGTTTTTCTTATTTTTCTTAACCTGTTTTATTTTCAAATACATTATCCAACTATAAGGAATTAAAAAATAACAAGGAATAAAAAACAGACAAAAAGAACAGTTCGAATAAGCGAAATCAATTACTATAAAGTTTTAAGCTCTTATTTCTCCGATTGACATCGCCTAATCAAAACTTTCATTAGAACCTTTTTTTTAGAGCATTTAATAAGCTTTCTAATGGTGTTCTTCCGTTTACCAAGATTTTCAACCTTTTTCGTGATATTAAGGAAAGTAAACAAAGTTACTGAAACTTTTTATGTCTGTTAATAAAATATTTTATTCTAACCCTTCCTTAACTCCAAACGTAACCAAAATTTCAACATATTAGTTTTGATGAAAGTAGAATATGCAGAAAATGTTTCAACTGAATCCCATGATTCTAAGTACCCAAACCAAAAACGGTATTCAAAAACTATTTTTCCAATTTTCTCGAAAACGGTTAAAGCTATCGCCTTGAAAATGGTTTCATTCGTTTTCCTAGCCCAAGAAGCCTATAAAACAAGTACTTACAAGCTTACGAACTCAAAAATGTAAGCCTTATGATTTTTTTTTGCGCGAATTTCGCCCCAAACGCCATCTTCCAGTGGGCGGATTCTGCTGGTTAACGAACTTGACCTTTTAAATTGGACGACGGATTTTTGTACCAAATTTCATCACAATCGGCCGATTAGGGAAGCCAGAAATGAGCGAACAGACAAATATATATATATATATATATATATATATATATATATATATATATATATATATATATACAAATTTGAACCACCGTTATTTTCGGTCTCTAGGGGTTCTGAAACGCGAAATGTTCTAGTCGGCACTTCCTGATTGTTTCATTGTATCAACCTTATAAGCGGGGTTCCTCCCTATGGGGGAGGGAGGAACCGCGCTAAAAGCGATTGGTTTCTTACTCGCAAAAATTAATATAATTCTATTATTTTTAGCGATTTGGATTGACTGGAGTCGCTAAAATTAATAGAATTCTATTAATTTCATCGAGTAGGATTGACTAGAGTTTTGATATCTTCTTGAGCGTGCGAAGTGAGCGGAAATGCATAGCAAGTATGCCCATAATGCTAAATGTAAAATATCCAAAAAGAGAGAGAGAAAAAAGTAATAAAATATGTGTGTTTACTAATATCATTGTTTATGTTATCCTTCATAACCTGCAAAACAGTTAACTTTAATGCTTAATAACTTTTTTCGTAGTTAAAAGAATTGATTTTGATCATATTAACCTTTTTATTAATAAATATTGCTTGCCATTATCTAATATGGATTAAAACCGTAGATAACGAGTCAAGTAGTAATAGATAACCAGCAAAGAACCTGTACGCTAATCAGTAAGCTTACCAGCGAGTATGAGTGACTGTTATAAATCACTACTGCTACTTCAAAAGTAAGTGGATGTGGTCTTCGCAAAAAGACCCGGATTTCCTACCTAGGGAGGGAGGGAGGAACCGCACTAAAATCACACCACAGCCACGTGATCTAATGTTGTTGTCATTCAGAAATGTTAACTATTGTATAAATGTTTATTTATTATCTCCTGACATTCCATCTGTTCAGGAAAAAGGCGGGAAAAGCTATACACGTGACAGTTGTCCACGTGAGGCCAAGGCCTGGTCATGGACAATCCACTGCTGGTTGTAGCCAACTGCAATAGTTCTTTCCTTGTTTTCTACATTCTAAATATGGTCCAAGGTTTTTATACATTACTTCCTTATACAAATATCAATTATACTAATGCTTAACAAGAAAAAAGATATTAATGCATTTGTGATGTACAAAAGATAACAGGTGTTATTTCAGCGATTATTCCTGGCCATGATCACTCTACGCCCTTATTTTCAAGAGTGTATTAAATCGTTTAATATTTTTTAGGTCTTCTCAACAGTATAAGGATTAAAGAGTGTAAACGAATAAAAATGATCATTTTTAAGGAATTATAATACGATAAGTTTAAATATTTCAAAAATTAAACTCAAGTGTTAAAAATATTATAAAATAATAAAAACTCAGTGCTACAAGTTCATTTAAGTTTTAAATCTGTATTAATCCACCTCTAATTTAAGTTCTAGATATAACACACACTTACCAAATGTATCGCTTACCCATTCCCTTGACATTTCTTTTGTATATATATTAGTATTAACCCTGTCCTTGAATTTCAAGGCGAAAAGTCGGCAAACAGTAAAAATTATTTTCCTATAAAAAGTTAGTTTTATTAAGAACCAACGACCAAACGCTGACAATTTCTATCTTCGGATCACCAACAGACAACCATCTCCTCTCAATGAAGGAGTTTATAAAACACATCTGGGACAATTATTTTCTATATTAATATTACCTTATTTACCTACTGTTTTTATGTCTTAACTAATTTACAAGCATATTGTATTTATATAACTATATTTTATTTGTTCAGACCAATCCTGCTCACTATTTTGAATAAGTCCTGCATCCTATTGTCCCAAGGAGAGGTGATAGACCTCCCTGTATTCCCTAATCCTAGCATTATCTTCAAGGACCTTCCTTCCTATCCTTCACGGAGTCCTGGAAGGATATTCGTCCTTCTCCAAGTTCTAGCAATAATCCCATTTATTTATTGCTATAATCCCTTTCCTTCCAAGCCATTCCCATCCTTATCCCCGTCATGGGGTATCCCTAACCTATCTCCACACCATATTCTTCATAGAACTTGACCCTCTCAATCCTACATTTTGATTTAATAGGTCAAAATGTGCCATAAAAACCTCAAAATTAAATTAAATAAGATCACTTACTTCAGTTTTTTTTTACTGGGTGTAATAAGGTTTTAGTTGGCTAACTATTCCAAGTTCTAGATTGTTAGTATTCCATACCCTTCAAATCCCCCAGAGCTCCAAGCCCTCACCAAATTATTTCCAATATACGCCTCTGTTTTAGGGGTTAAAATCGTACGCATCATCATTCTTCTTAAGATATTGTATGCGTGTTTTTTTTTTCGTTTATCCGCGATGTATATAAATTAGTATTAACTCTGTTTTTCTTTATTTACAGCCCTGATGAAGGCTTGAATTTCAAGCCTAAGCGTCGCCAATAATAACCCCCATTTTCTTATAGAGACTGTAGTTTTATGACAATTCCATACAAGCTAATCCCGGCGATATCTACCATATTATTATAAAGACTAATTTAATATAAATAGTAAAATAGTTGTCGTTATCCTTGAAATTTGTTGTAAATTATCTATTTCCTAATTACAATGTTTTCCTAATGTTTGTTATTCGGAGGCGAAATTCCCAGCTATTTCCCAACAAACTAACACCCTAACGCTGCCCTTTCTAGGGGTCTGTTCCCCTACCTGATCTACTCCTACCTAGAAATAGGGTACAATGCTCTAGTTCTCTAGGATACAATCAGTTCTAATGGGATTCTAGGATAGTTCCTAGTTTCTAGTTAAACCTAATTCTGTAATGGGCATTTAGTTTACTTCTCTCAATAAGGCATTGTTTGAAGGTTTACTAACAATTTGGAATTTGTTGTCGCTCATATCTCGCTCCTAAAGCAGGCAATTCACGTTCCGAATTGCAGTACGACTTAGTAAGACTACTAGTTGGATAGTCGACTCCACTCACGCTCCGACTTGCTATCCAACTAGCGATACAACTTTAGTCATAGTCTGTTTTCACGACTGTGTACGTCGCTCACGAGCATAAGTATGTATCGAGTGCAGACCGAAGTTGCCCAAAGGTCAAGCCCTGACTGAGCTAAGTTGGACGACTTTGATCCGACTCACGCTCCAACTCCGTCACCAGTCGGATGTCGGAACTTCGAGTCGTCCCTCTAAATGTTCCGACTCGTCCAACTAGACTTACAACAAACGCATTCACGATCCGACTTGTGGTCCAACTTCTTAAGCATTCCTTTACCAAGCTTATATCTTTGGTCACAGGGAATAACTTAGTATGTTCAAATTATCAACTATTCAGGGCAGCTATTTAAGAGATAATTAACAGATAAATCACGCTATTTTACTTCATACCAAGAAACTCACACCTTTATAATCCTGAAACTATGAAGGCTGTGAATTAGGGACTTCTTTGCACTAGTCATGAGTCTTAGAAGATAATCATAGTGCAGTTAGGTCATTATGACCATTTTACCATTTACCAATTTATTCCTTATGACTATCAATATGAAACTATAGCTTGGAAGTACGCGTGCAAACAATTTATTGTGAGAAGTTCTGTAAAGGTTTACACGCATTTACAAAGACATACTCTTCTCTCAAGGCGCGTTTTTTTTTTCCTAAAAATTGCAAAGAAGTTGTCATCTGCGTTAAGTTAGAGACTTTAGACAATTCTTGTACCAAGTACTGTAGCCAATCCTGATTCGTTTAATCAGTTTATTAGAGAAAAAAAAACTACTGCTAGTGTTTTCGCCCGCGATTTAGCAATCTTGTTAGATTTACGTGTCGATCTAGTATTATCGTAAAAAAAAAAACATAAAAAACTATACTCTTGTAATATTATTATATCATCATCAATTTTTTATTGGGTTTTATTTTACATTATTTTATTTTGACTTAATTTTATTTAATTTATATAATTTGTGTTTATTTTATTCCAGAGTTGTTTATTTCTTCCTACATCTTTACCTGTTGTCTTCTAGGGCTTCTTTAGCTGTTTGTTTGTTTAAACTTTTAGGGCAAACATCTTCAAGGATATATTTGCACGATTTAATTGTGTCTCCTTTGTTTTGTATAAAAATCATAATGTATTAGTGTTGTTAGAGCATTTTTTATGAACGTTTTTCTTTTCTTTTTTCTCACTTATTATTCATTGATTTTTTCCCCTAAATTATGTATATATACAATCCCGTAATTTGTATCGAATTATATACATGTAATACAATTAATATGTTTTTTTTTATTTATATTTATTTTATTTTATTTTTTGTATTTATTATTTATTATATAACCTTTTTTTTTAATGGAAAACCAATATTTATTCTATTGAGCTGTAGGTGTATAAGGTGGTATATTATAATTATGTAGAAAATATTTGTAGACTGGTCATTCGTTGAAAATGTGTTTTTTACTCATGATAGTGTTTATCAAATGTCTATTATAATCAAACTACTCTTAATGCATTGTGTATGTTCCTCATATCATCTAAAACGTCCCGACTACTAATTAATTATGTATGTCCATTTGCTAATTATCTAAGAACAACATAACCATAACATCAGCCTTAACAACACGGTGAGGTAGTTAGCTTTCAACAGACTATAAACAAAGGATGAAAGGGAAAATAAAGACTTGTGAAGAATTATTCCGATGAAGAGCAGCTGGAATAGATTCATTGATAAAACTACAAGAGACCTCTTCATGAATGAACTATGTCCAATTCTACTACAAAGGATGCTGAGATTGTACAATGAGAGAGTATTGAAAGACACGAGGAAGCCTCCAGCTGTGAATAAACAGCTGGACCATGAAGGACAGATCTAGACTGCATGGCTACAGGGGATGATGGTAAACTATACAGGGTGTACCGTATTGAGGTTAAATGAGGAAGTTTTTCTGAAACCCGGAAATCTCAGATCCTGCTTATTGAGGAGTAACGCTGGAAAGAAATATCAATAAAATGTCAGGAAATTTAGAATTGCCTTCTTTTGGTAAGATATACATACTTACATTCATTCATTTTTACGTTTACTCTCAACTATTCTTATAGTAAATTTACTCAGCTTTCGATTGGTTTCACACCCTTTTTAGTAGTACCACCTGGGACGGAGCTACAACGATTATTCTTCTAAAAAGTACGTTTGTCTCGAAAAAACAATAAAACGACGTTTTCCCCCTTATGGGCGAGAATTCGGGAAATCGTCATAGAACATTTTTTGTTCCCCTAAGGGTCCTCTATCACCCCTCACAATATGACTAGACATTTACGGGACACCCTGTATATATAAATCTGAAATTGTTGCCTAAGTACTAAATCAAAATGTATTAGAGGAAAAAATAATAATGAGAAAAAAAAAAGTTGTTGAAAGCAAAATACAATAATATTGAAATATTCTAATCCTGGACAGAACCACCTCATCTCACCTAGTGTCTTGAGATGAGGTTTTCCATGCCGAGGTTGTCGATTTAATCTCCCTCAACCTATTTTCTCTATAAAAGAATTAAGGGTTTGCCTGCGTTCAAAGAGTTTCGTTGTAATATATCAAAAATGACAGCCGATATAGGCAAATTAGTAATTTGGGCCAGTAGTGAAACCCCCCTTTCCAGATGGACAGATTTTCCTGGTTAACTTCAACCTCAAGAATTTATAGAATTGGTTCAGGAATAAACAACCAGTCTTACGATATTTGCATATTTTTCAGAACAACTTCCCCTTGAGTTGAAGAGGTCATACAGCGAGATTCGATTCGATAGAACAACATTATCGACCCTTAGTGGTATGTTAATATGTATTCAACCATTGAGTTAGAAGATAGGGGAGGGAGTCTAAACGAAAAAAGTTGAAGCCTAAAATCGGCCATGCCAGTGTGACAAAAAGCGTGCGAAAAGGTGAATTTTTGAATATTATTGTAAACAAACAACGAAATTAAACGAATGTATATATCTTATTCGTATAAATTGGCATTTATATTTATATTTATTTATGTATAAATATAAATGAATAAGAATATGATATATATATTCGTCCAAATTCATTGTTTGTTTACAATCATATTCAGCTTCAAATTTTCGCACTTCACTACTGATAGTATAGTCACACTGGCATGGCCGATTTCAGACCTACAGTTTTTTAGCATCGGAAGATAGATAACACTCCCTCCACTAACTCAATGTATTCAACAAACACACACAAAGACAAGGGGGATAGGCCTCTGTCAACTTCATCTTAGGTGTCCTTCTGACGTTAATCGAGGATGAAGTAAGGAAGCCTTGAGCACATCAACCTTCATATTGTATCATATTACCTATTACGAATGGTTGGACAGCCACGGATGGGCCTTGGATAATAATAATAATTATAATATAAGGAATTTAATAACCAATAATAAAACCAATTGAAAAATAAATAAAGTCCGTCACGCAGGAGCTGCATATTTAAGCACTTTCCTCAGAATTGGGTAGTGTCGAGTGCCTTCCTGAATAATTGGCTTAAAATAACCTATATAGATAAATAAAATAAAAACATAAATTGTTCTTCTCTTTCGCATTTTTTATGAGCAGCTGTTTTAATTATTAATTTCCTTCCAGGATTTTGTGTATGCGGGGTACTACACTACGTACTAAATACACAAAGCTCCACGTATTCATCTATTGATCTTGATGAGTTTCGCGAACCTACGTTTGGCGGAAGAATTCAATTCAAACATAGTACAAAGTAACACCTCCCCCCCTTCCAATAGACCGATTTAGTTCATTTTTACAACAATTCTTTCTTATTAGATAGCCAGGACGTATAAAGAGTTTCGTAACAATACAACAGAAATTAAGACCTTTATAAGGAAATTAGTAATTTCTGCCCGGAGTAAACCCCCCCTTCTAGTCAACCAATTTAGTTTATTTATATAACAAAATTTGTCTCTTCAGTTGACCACAACGAATACCGAGTTTCGTTGAAATATAACAAAAATTGTGGCTGGTATTGGTAAATAACTACTTTGGCTCCGGTGTAAACCCCCCCCCCCCCCCTCCAGATGGACCGATTTTGTTGGTTAATGAACTCGTTCAATCGTTTGATAGGGGAATAGTATAAACCAAGTTTCTTGGCGAAAAAACAAAAACTCTGGCCTGTATCGTGTTAACGGACACACATATATATATATATATATATATATATATATATATATATATATATATATATATATATATATATAAGTAGATAGATAATAGGGTTTCTGGCGCAGTCTTCAAAATTCCCTATTTCCCCGAAAAAACCTGATCGTCGATTTTTGTAGGATTTTTCATTTTTATCTCAAACATCTAATTTTTTTAAAAAATATACATTTTCTAACATATTTCTTTAAAACCTAACAAATAAAAAACAAATACATATTTTTAACATATTTCTTTAAAACGATACAAAAATTGGGATCACCCCCAAAAAGTAAAAATATTATATAATTAATTTAATTATTATTTCCATTTGTTATACACGTTTAATCATCAATATCACTTTCAGATTTCTTAGATTTAGATCTATTTTCATTTTTATTTTCTCGGAAGTCAATAATATGAATTTTCTTCCCATCATTTAATTCTTTTAAACCGTCATAAACGAATAATAGTTTCTGTGAATTTAATTGTTGAATATCTTTTTTATTTAATTTGTCATTAAATCTATCTGGTAGAAAAACTTGAAATTTATCTTCCTTATCTTTTAACGTAACAACTATACGTTTTCCAAATTTTGTAATAATTTCTTTAAATTCTTTAATTGAATAAGATTGACCACATTCCAATTCTGTTAGTTTCTTTATTGGAGTATTTTGACATTGACCAACTCGTTGGATCTTTTTTAATACTTCCATTTATTAGAAATGAAATTTTTAAATCCTGCAAAATATTTCAATTCAATTCTATACTCTTTACATGTTAAGAAGTAAGATATATTCTTACTTCTTTAACATTTAAAGATATTAATTTATAAGATTCTTATTTAAAATTTATTTAAATATTTTTATAATGTCCTAATGCTCTAGTATGGATTCCATCTTCTAAAATATAACGTTTATCATCATCTGGTGATAAAGCTTTTTTATTAACTTGAATTGAATATATCTCATGTTTATAACTCCTGATTTGATTCATTGTTCTATAATGAACTCTTTTATTGAATAAACAATCTTTATAATCTTCAAATGATATATTCTTATTTACAACAGATTTCTTTACACCTTTTGATTTCTTACAAATAGATATCTCATTTTTATGAGAATACATTTTAGATCTTAATCCAATAAATTCTGTCATAATAACTCCATTATTTTCATCTTTCATTTTACCTAATACTTTCTTATTTACTCTAGGTATATTGAATCTGTTATCAACAGGAAAATCTGAAGTATCGAACAGATCAATCATTTTTTTCATGTCTTCATAAAAATCGTCTGTTTTAATATTATATATAAGACTGTCTGTATCCATGTACATTAATTTAAGATCATTTCCATATTTCCGTTTCATAGTATTGTAATGAAAATCATACATTAAATGTTTCGATAAATCTAGAATACTCATTCCTACATAAATCGGTTTATTAAATTTAACTTTTGTTTTGTTCATATGAATTGCTGATAGATTTTCATCAAATATTGTTCTTCCTTTAAAATTTGGTTTTGATATTAATTTCTCAACTTTCCCATAATTATTACACAATTTCACATCAATTCGTTTTCTTATATTTTCCATAGTTTTTCCAAACACTGAATTATTCATTAGTTTATAGAAATCTTTTTCAAAATCATTTACAGCTCTAGTTCTCATTTTCGTATTGAGATCAATATATTTTTGTAACCAATTCGATTGTTTAAATTCTAATACCCTATGAACTTTTTTTAGCTTTAATCCCATATCCAAACATTGTTTTAAATTTCTGTAATGAATCACATATTTTTCTTTATCAAATAATGTCGTTAATAATTTTACATGTTTTGAATTACCTGGTATTCCATTTTCTGGAGCTAGAGGTAAATCAGAATGATCATCATGTAACTCTTTTGGATATTCAAGATCAACTTCTAGTATATAACCTTTCTCTGAATCATCATCTAAATTTTCCATTTCTTCTGGTTTTATCCATTTAAATCCTCCATAAGGTAAATATTGACTCATCGCCCAACCATATAAATTATTTGCATCTAAATACATTAAATAACTAGATGGTAGATTTTTATCATATTTTTTCATATATTTATTATTTGCTTTAGAATATCTATTACAACATTGAGATATTCCACCACGAGTTCCTTTTTCCAACATCAAAATCATATCATAATCACTTAATAATTCCAACTCGATTTCTGTCGTTTTTAACATTGCATCCCAAGATAATCCTGGAGCTGTAAAATACCAAGCTGGATCAAGTTTATAAGTTTTTAAACAGACATCTCTAAAATTTTCAAATATATCAGACAATATTAAAACATCTGATTTAACATATAAATCTGAATACTCTCCTAAATTTCTAATTTCAAATGTTTTCCATACTTTTTTCGCATGTTTATAATCGTTTTCAGAAATATCACAATCATTCAATTTACTATAAAATTCTTCGATTGAAGGTAATTTTGACTCTTCAAATTTTTCTTCTGAATCCATGTAATCATAAGGATACACACCTTTTCTCGTAATTAAATCTAATTTTTCATCTTTATAATATTTACTGGTTTCTCTAAACATAGATTTCAAGAATTTATATTTTTCTAACTTGTTACCTTTCATTTCTTCAGGAATTTTTCTTAAGTTCGTAGATAATGAATCTAAACTCGAAGCCATAAATCTGAATGAATCAACAAATCTAATTTCTAATTTATCAACTTTCTGTGTGAATGAAATATATTTTTCTTCAGTATTTGGAATTACCTCAATATTTTCTTTAAATTTCCCCATCGCTTTAACAAATAGATGTGCATCATATCCAGATAAATTATGAATGAATACTGGAACAAAGGAAGGATTTTTATAATTCAAATTACAAATTTCATGAGCCGGACCTCGATATTTTCCAGTTAAATGATCATGATCTCTTACCTTTTTTCCTAATAACCCAATAGGTTTTTCCCCATATTTCTTATAATTATTCCATGTTATTATATCCTTTTCACATATATGACAAATATCAGTTTCCTGAAAATGTTTTTCTTCTTCAAAAGTCATCTCCAACGGTTTAATTTCTTCATAAATCTTTTGAATATTTTTAACTTCCTCATGAATCATTTCTACAAATTTATCAGTACAATCAGATCCTCTATATACTACAGGTTGTTTGTAATCATAATTGTGATATTTTATATAATAACAAAAACTATTTGGTTCATGTTTTTGATATTTCATAGTATAAGAACCTGATGAATCAGGTTGACAATTATCAATTTTTTTAGTTAAACATTCAAAATCTGCATATATTACGAAAGGAACTCTTAACGATCTGTTATAATTTTTGAAATTTAAATATTCACCTTTTTTCGGCATTTCAATTTTTACCGCCGTTTTAGTTTTACAATCAAGTTCATGATTTTCTAATTTTTCAGCTGAATAGTAATATCTTAAACATCTTTCACATGGATAAATTTTTACTTTCATATTTGTTAGTTGTGTTTTGATCAATCGAGAAAGATCTTTAATCCAACAGTAATGATCATTTTCATTATCTTTAATATAAAATAAATTTACATGTTTATCTAATTTATGTTTTGTAATTCTTAAAGGATGAACAGATTCTTCATACCCATATACATTTATAGATATATCGTTTTGTTTTTCAAATTTACTAATATCTTTAAAGGAAACTGGGAAGTTGATTCCATCAAAATTTAATTCATCTTTATACATTTCATATTTTGTAACTCTTTGAGGATCCTTGTCTACTGGATGTAATGCTGATAGAACTGACCACATAAAACATTTATTATCATTATTTTTTACATTAATAATTGCTTTTTTAGATTTTATTTTTTCTGGTAAATCGATATATGAAGAACCTCTCAATGGATTATATTTATTGATTCGAAGTTCTAAATAATCAATACTTACAAACTCCCATCCTGAATCCTTTCTTTGAAAATCACTCATTTCGTGTATCAGTTTCTCAATAGCACCATCATAAAATGTATTTAGATCTGAAGATTGTAATATGATTTCATTTTTAGTTTTAAATGAAATTTGTTCTGTAATATAGCGTCGACCACCCCACCATTTATATTCTCCTTCTGGTTTTCTATAGGTAAGGAAAAATTTAAGATTAACTTTCAAGTCCATCGTTCTTAAATTTTCAGTTATTTTATTGATTACTACATTCCTTTTGTCTTCTAAAAATTCTCTCGGAAAAAATACTATTTCTTCTTTGGAAATTTCAAATCCTTCTATAAATTGTTTCGGAACATTTAATCTTCCCGTATTCCTAATTATATAAGTTTTTAACCGTGATTCATAAGCTGTTTCAATTTCTTGTATTTCTTGTTCATCATTAATTTTTACATTCTTATGAGTCAAAGATTCAATATGTTTCTCTTTATACGATTTTTTATAATATTTATTACAATCATCACATTTGATTTGTTTTTCCCTAGGAGGTTTAGGTTTTGAAAATAAACTTGGATGGAAATTGAATTCATTTATTGATGTTTTTTTGGATTGATTTATCGATTTTTTAATGGATTCATTTATTAATCTCTTTCGGTTTTTCTTTCTTTTTTCATCATTAGTGATCAACTTAATAAGATCAGATTTATTCTTTAATTTTGAAAATCCTTTAATATTACGTGATCTACAATAATCTTGTAATTGTTTCATCGTCCATAATTCAAAGTTTTTATCAGGTTTTGGTCTAGAAAACAAACTAGAATCAAAATTGAATTCATTTATAAATTTCTTTTTCTCTATTTCATCAATAATATGATTTATAAGATCATCTTTCTTATTATATTTAAAATATCCTTTAATATTGTGAGATTTACAGTAATCTCGAAGGTTTTTGAGAGTTTGACTTCTCAGTTGGTTCTCCATTTATTAGAAATGAACTTTTTAAATCCTGCAAATTTTTCCATCCTAGAAATTAATACATTTTTTTAAACTGATTCAAAATATATCCTCTAAATTGGTTTTTCTTTTCAATTATCTCAAATGGTTTCATCTCTAAAAATTCATTCCACAATTCTTCATTTCTCTTAAATTTTCTTATTCGAACATTATGTTTAATTTCTAATAGATCTGCAATTTTTGCGATAAAAAATTTATATGGTAGGGCTTTTCGTTTATAATTTTCATTAAAAACTTCAAACACTTCTTCAATTTTAATTCTATCTTCGGGTTCATCTATTAATTGTAATAAATGTTCATGAAAATATCTCTGTCTATATTTAAAATTGTTATGAGGATTTCTTGTTGGCGGATAACAACTATAACAACGATTATCTAATACCGATTGCTTACAACAGATCTGACAAAATTCGAAAGGTTCTAATTCCTCCATTTATTAGGAACGAACTTTTTTAGATCTTACAAAATTTTACATCATCATTTGTTTTAAAATATACTCTCTAATAGATTAATTTATATTCAAAGTCATTCCATATTTTCACCATTCTCTTAGTTTCCTTAATTTCAATATTATTTCCTACTTTTAAATAATCTGCAATCTTTTTGACTAAATATTTATAAGGTACATATTTACCTCTATAATTATTAATAAAAGTTTCAAATATTTTTTCAATTTCAACCTTAACATTAACATTTTCTATTAAATTATTCAATTTTTTACGAAATCTATTTATTCTATACGATTTACGATTATATTTACCTATTTTGATGTCTGTTACACAATTATAACAATTATTATTTAATACACTATACCTTCCACATATACTACACATTTCCATTTCTCCATGATCCAAATTTTCATCTATAAAGTTTCCTTCTGTAACCGAATTTTTTAAATCGTCTCCATAAACTGAAGTTAATTCAAATTCGTCTTCGTAATCTGGAGGTAATTTAAATTTTTCCATAGATTCTTTTTCTTCTAATAACTTAATTAAAAGAGATTTCTTCATATTGTAATAATTTTTTATTTTATACTGACTTCCTAAACGTCTTAATTCACCTATATTTTTATTACTTAATTTTTCCTTACTTTCAGATTTTTCTAATATTAAATCGATTAATGCTTGTTTTCTCAATTTAGAAAAACCTCGATAATTCTTTTCTTTACAGATTTTTTGTAAATCTTCAACTGTCTTATTTTTCAGGTCTTCCATTTATTTAGAAATAATTTTTATCAATATAAAATTTATCATCGAAATATTTTGTTAAATATCTTTTCAAACTCAAATATTCTCATTTTAAACCTCTGATTATTGATTAAATTAAAATTAATTCTACATTCATAAGGTATTTCATAAATAGTTACAAGATCATTAAATCTTACCTTCTTCATTTATAGTTTTAAAAAAGTTAAAGGTGACAGAATCGGTCACGTTAAGAGGTAATGAGAAATCTACTGAAATATATCAAATTCTGAATGTATCAAACCCATTCCTAAATGTCTTTTAATTTTCATTGCATTCGTTGTCAAATATGCCGCAGTTCTTTCTCCTATATCAGCATCACTCGAAA
Organism: Gonocerus acuteangulatus; assembly: GCA_946811695.1. Lineage (NCBI taxonomy): Eukaryota > Metazoa > Arthropoda > Insecta > Hemiptera > Coreidae > Gonocerus > Gonocerus acuteangulatus. The sequence continues at coordinate 47,273,180 of OX328131.1, forward strand.
TAACTCTTTCCCATGCTTTATTTTCTAAAATTTTGTCTGCGATATGTCTATCTGATACTTCTTTATGATCTCTATAAGATATATCATGTTCTTTTGCAGCTTCATCTAATTTATTAATTGGTTTATCACCTCTTTCCAATCTTTCATTTAATTTAGTACCTGGACCTAAATAGTTATAACCCGGATAATGTAATTCGAATGGTAATCCACTTAATATTTTATTAAACAATCCAGATCCTATAGTTTCATCCTTAATTATTTTATGTGGAAAAGCATTCACTAATCTTATTAAATATTCAGTTCCTTTTCGATCATCAATATGTTTTTCTAAAAGATTTGTTAAAAATCTGATAATACCGACTTTTTCATTATGAAAATTATTATCTCCAGCCAATTCTGAAGCATATATCAAATTCAATCTTGAAATCAATTCATTCAAATTTTGTATATACATAACAGAATGTTCATTATAATTAACTATTCCTTTTCCGGTAACCGGAATGGTCTTTAATTCTTCGTATATAGGTTTTAATAAATTTTTATATTTTTTTGATTGTGGAGCTTTTGGTCTATTTGTTGATGAGTTATTTTTGTTATATAAAACCTCACTATTAATTAAAATTTCTTTATAGGTATTAAATTCTTCTGGTGAATATAATTTTTCACCTTTATTATCAAATAAGTTTTCATAATTTTGTGTTAAGAGAACCCATAATCCTTTTGTTCCAATATATTTTTTTCCATCAATAATTAAATCATTTCCATATATATCAACTTTATTCTTTCCGATTTTAAAAAATAATTTTTTTTCATCGTAAGTAATTCCATAATGTTTATCAGTTAGTTTTGGTAAATATGTTGCTCCAAGAGGACCAATTATTTGACCGATAACAGATGATGAAATATTCAATGGAGTATCTGATTCATTTAAACTGTCTTCACTTAAATCCGACTCGTCTTCTGAAACTTTTTCCATTGGAACAAATGTAACTTTCTTTTTCTCTTTTGAAAAAGGTGTACTTTTTGCAAGTGGTGTATCTTTATCGTATAATTCTCGTTCAAAAGATGTTTCTTCTTCTGAAGGTGGAATTTCCATATCTGCTATGTTTCTTGTAAACGGTACAAGATCTGTAATTAATGTTTTATTTTGTTCTAACACATTTTTTATACTCTTGTCGACTTGAGAAATCTTTTCATTAAAAGTATTATCAAGTTTATTGATTGCACTCGTTATCGGTAAATATTCTTTACCTTTTAAATCTTCTTCAAGTATTCTTTGTTTTCTGGCATGTTCAAATTTTTTAATTAATCTATCTCTTATCTTAATAGTTTGTTTTGGATCCATTTATTATATTAAAAAGTTCAGAACGGTTTAACTAGATTTAACTATGTTTAACATTTCGTTAAGTTTATTTGTCATGAATCAGACTTAAATATATAATATTATTAACATTTTCATTATTTAATAATTCATGTCTTTCATTCCTAATAGTTACATTTATTTTTTGAATTTTATGAATATCGTTTCTAATTGGAACATAAACAATTTCTAAGGGTTTTTCTGAAATCTTTGATTCAAAAGGAACATTCGGGAAAAAACTATATACTAAATCAGTTTCTTCATGTATGTGTTCATTAGAAGAATGACTCACTAAACTAGATTCGACTAAATTACAATGAATTTCGATAACATCAAAAGGTCTTAATTTAGGTCTGAATTTTCCAACATGTACCGTGTTACTTGCATAATCTGTTGAAATTTCATTTTTAGTTGGTATTTCGAAACCAAAAATGTTTTTAAGATTAACGTCCAAATCAAATGGATATGGTGAAAATATTTTTACTTTTCCATAATTATTACTTTTTATATAGAACTTTTCGTTTGTAAGTTCTTTCTTTATTAAGTTATCGATTTCTTTTAAACTCCAAAATCCTTTTTCAATTTTAATATGTTTTCTTGATTTATTAATATCGAATGAAATGAATGAATCTTTTTGTATGTTAGGAATGTTATTATCCGAATAAAAACCAACAAGACCTATTTTATAATTTATATTTTCGTCTAGAAATATTGGATGTGCTAATTTCAAAGTCAACTCAGAAGTTTTACCAGTTATTTTTAACAATTTCATCTTATATAAATTACTCTATTTATAATGGAAAAAAAGTATCGTATAAAAATTTACCACGAAGATAAAAATAAGACTAACAATAAACCTTTTCCATTACCATTAAGATGTATAATTATCGGTAGTAGTGGTTCTGGAAAAACAACTTTATTAACAAATTTTATTTATGGAGATTGGTTAGATTATTCTAAATTATATGTATGTAGTAAATCTTTAGATCAAGATATTTATCAAGAAATGATTGAGTTGTTTAGTGATATTGGAAATAAAATAGGAGAGAATGTAGGGTGTTTTTATAATGATATTGAAGAAATGGAAAATGTAGATACTTGTGAACCAAATAGTTTAGTTATCTTTGATGATATTATATTTGAAAATCATGAAAAAATTAATGAATATTTTGTTAGAGGTAGACATAAAAATATTTCTTGTATTTATTTAAGTCAATGTTATAGTAAAGTTGATAGAAAGTTTATTAGAAATAATGTTAATTTTATTTGTTCTTTTAAACAATCTCTTCATTACACTGAAATGATATATAAAGATTTTGCTGGAAGTGATTTTTCATCCTTTGATAGCTTTAAAAAAATTTGTAATGATTGTTGGGAGGATGATTATGGTTTTCTATCGATAAATACATATAATAAATTAAACAATGGAAAGTATATCCATAAACTAGAGAAATTTATCTATTTTAAAGACTAGATTTTATCCTATAATAAATGGTACTTATATATTGTGTAAAGTGTAAAAAACAAACAGAAAGTAAGAATTATCATGAAGAAACTTCTAAAAATGGAAAACTCATGGGTAAAGGAATTTGTGAAATTTGTGGAAGTAAAAAGAATACTTTTTTAGGTCAAAAAATGAAAAAGAAATGAGTGTAAAAGAAGGAATAATTGAAGAAATTCATAAACCGGTTAGAAGAAATTTTGAAAGAACAAAAATTATAACTCGAGGAATAAATGACCTGTGGCAATCTGATTTAGTTGAGATGAATACTGGAAGTTTAAAAGGAATATCAAAAATTAATAAAGGATTTAAATATATTTTAACTGTAATAGATACATTTTCTAAAGTTTCTTGGGCAATTCCTGTTAAAGATAAAACTGGTAAATTAGTGACTGAAGCATTAAAAAGTATATTGAACGATAAAAATAAACCAAAGAATTTACAAACGGATAACGGAAAAGAATTTTATAATAAAGAATTTCAGAATTTAATGAAAGAATATAATATCAATCATTATTCTAGTTATAGCGAAATAAAATCTGCTATAGTAGAAAGATTTAATAGAACTTTAAAAGAAAAAATGTGGAAAGAATTTTCTAAGAGAGGATCATATAAATGGATAGATATTTTAGATGACTTAATTAAAGAATATAATAATTCCTATCATAGAACTATAAAAATGAAACCTATAGAAGTTAATAAGAAAAATGAAGAAGAAGTATTAATGAATATTTATAATGATAACAATGTTAAAAATGAAAAACCGAAATTTAAATTAAACGATTATGTAAGGATAAGTAAATATAAAGGAATATTTGAAAAAGGATATACACCTAATTGGTCTACAGAGGTATTTAAAATAAGTAAAATAATACATTCAGTTCCTATTACTTATAAATTAATAGATTTGAAGGAAGAAGAAATCGAAGGTAGATTTTATAAAGAAGAATTAATGAAAACCAAATATCCACATGATTATCTTGTTGAAAAGGTTTTAAAAAGAAAAGGAGATAAAGTTTATGTCAAATGGTTAGGTTTTGATAATTCACATAATACTTGGATAAATAAAAAAAATGTTGTGAATTAAATTTCTTTTTAACTGTGTAATTCCTCTATTTTTATAATTAGATATTCCTCACTAAATTCTTCATTATTTATTCTAAAATAATTACCATGAAATTCTAAATCATTTTTTAATTTTTCTTTTATTCTAGAATATAAATTAACACTATTTGGATCATAGAATTTTATTATCTCCTCACAATCTTGATGTTCTAAAACTATTTTATCAACAGCTCTTTTTAAATATACTTTTTGACATCTTATAACATAATAACTATATTCACATTCATAGTCGTTTAACTTAAATAATAGGAAAAAATGTCTTAATTTTTCATCTTTAGTTTTAGGTACAACATCAGATTTGATATTTGTTATTTTATTATTTAAATTTTCAATTTTTTCATCTTTCTTTTTTATAATTTTATCTTTACCGTATAATTCTTCTTTCAATTTATATTCTCCTGTTTTTCTAATTGTTTTAATAACATCATAAACCCAATCCTGAAATTTTTCAGCTAAAGACATTTTTGATTTCATAATTAAAGAATACAAACCTAATTCATTAATAAAAACAGTATGTGGTTGCATATTGAAAGGGGGTCGGGAATCACGACCCCCTTCTTTTTGAATAACTTCATAACTTTTTTTATATTTTTCATTTACAAATCTCCAAATTGTATCTTTAGGATTTTTATATTCTAATAATTCAGCAATATCTCTAGCTTTAAACCAAGGATCGTTATTTCCATCTAAAATCATAAATATTTCTTTATTATTATAGTTAAGTTTGTTGTTCAGAATATTTAGAATCCCCTCCATTTATTAGAAACGAACATTTTTAAATCCTGCAAAAATTTCAAGGGGTAACGATTCGTTACTCCCTTAACTTTTTATCAACCTGCAAAAATTTCAAAGGGAACGATTCGTTCCTCTTTAACTTTTTATCAACCTGCAAAAATTTCCAGTAGAAAGAATTTATATTCTTTTTTATTCATTATAAATTAAAGAAAATGAGTGAGTATAAACCTTTTAAAATTTCACTAACGGAAGGTCAAAAATCTAAAATTATTGGTGCTGTAAAAAAGAAAACTGATGTTACAATCGATACAAAAAAAGGAAATAATTCAATTTTGTTAACTCAAAGACAGATCGATAAGATTAACAGAAATGCTAAAGACGGAAAGGGAACTAGAATTAAATTAACATATAAACAATTAAGAGAAAATGAAAAAGATGGTGGAATACTTCCTTTAATTTTTGCAGGATTAGGAGCTTTAGCTGCTTTAGCGAGTGGAGCAAGTTCTATTGCAAACTCGGTTATCGATAAAAGATATAAAGATAAACTAATAGAAGAACAAACAAGACATAATAAAGAAATGGAAAAGAAACAGGGAGGAAAACTTGTAACAGTTAAAAAAAAAAATAACTCCTTTATCTAATTTTGATATCGAGAATATCGTTAAGAAGTTAAACATAAAACATTTTAGAGGAGTTTTTATGAAAGATGAACTTCCGAAACATCCTAGAAATATTGAGTGTGGAATTGTAAACATTGATAATTCTTTCGGAAATGGTACTCACTGGGTTTCTTATTATAAAAATGGAAATAAAAAATATTATTTTAATTCATATGGAAACTTACATCCATCAAAGGAATTAGTTATATATTTGGGAAAAGATAATTTAATATATAATGAAGACAGACTTCAAGAAATTAATGATCCACCTATTTGTGGACATTTATGTTTGTTAGTTCTTAAAATGTTTTCGGATGGAATATCTTTCGATGAAATTTTAAATGTAATAAATAGACAGAAATGGAAACTAATTCAACAGCTATTTTAAAATTTGATGTTTTTGGAAGTCAAATTGTTTTTACAGAATATAATACTGTTGATAAAACGAGATTGAAAAGTGATATTGTAAATGAACTTTCAAATTCTTTTAGAACAGAATTCTCAACATTCCAAACAAAATTAAAAGATGAATTAAATAATAAATTAAAGAATGAATTAAAAGTAAAAGTTGATGAAATTATCGGTTCATTGTTTACATTTACTAAAAGTTATATTGGTTTTAATAAAAAAAGACTTGTCAGTGTTTCAGAAGGAAGAGATAATAATGATGTAGTTATTATGAAACAAGTGAAAACGATGATAGAGAAGGCAATTAATGAAAATAAAAGAGATAAAAGAACAACTGATACAAAAGAATTTGAAGAGATCATCGATGAGAAATTATTTGAATATACAACTAAAGAAGATTTAGATGAAAAGATGAAAAAACTCACTCAGGATTTAATTAGTGATGTTATACCAGTACAAGTTGATAGTGATATAAAGAACAAAATGGAAGAATATTTGACAGAAACAGAGTTAGAAAAACATCTTCAAACATTTTCTGACACTTTATATAATAGTTATTACCCACAAGTAGAACAAATATTGAAAGATTTAAACAATAAAATAGAAGAATATTTGACAGAAACAGAGTTAGAAAAACATCTTCAAACATTTTCTGACACTTTATATAATAGTTATTACCCACAAGTAGAACAAATATTGAAAGATTTAAACAATAAAATAGAAGAACTGGAAAAAAAGATAATGAAAAGAAGAAGAGTAAAAACATCACCGAATGAAAAAATTGATACGGAAGAAGAGTCTAAAACATCACTAAATGAAAAAATTGATACGGAAGAAGAGTCTAAAACATCACTAAATGAAAAAATTGATACAGAAGTAGAAATATTAAAAAAGAATTAATTTTTTTTTCTTAATAAATGGAGACAACACAAAATAATGATTGGGATGAAATATCTTCATTTCCTGGTTTAACAACAGAATTTTTAATTGTATTTCAGAATAAATTAAATTGGAAACTTGTTTCACAATACCATCCGTTTAAATTAGAAGAATTAGGAATGTTTTCAAATAAAATAGATTGGAAAATCATTTCGAGATATCAGAAAATCAATGAACAAAAGATCGAGTTTTATTACTCATTATTTGATTGGAACATTATGTCTTTTTATCAAAAGTTTTCTCCAGATACTTTAATAAAATATAAACATTTGGTTAATTGGATAATAATTTTCGAAAGAACTGATATATCAAATGAATTTAAACAAGAACATTATGAAGAATTTTCGAAATATTATAAAAATAGATTTAATGTTGATACTGTACCTTCATTAATAAATTATGTTTTTTAAATTTTCAAACCCCGTCTCTGAGACGGGGTCTAATAATTATAAACTAGTTTTTAAATTATAAAGATTTTTTATCTTAATAAATGGAGATGTATTCAAAATATAATCCTAATATAGAAAAACAACAATTTAAACATTTTTTCCCATCGAATAATACCGAATTGAATTTTAATAAAGAAAATCAGAGAATAGAATTCTTAATCGATGTTGGTGATAATTTTTTAAGTTCCCATTTTCAGTTTGTTATTTCAGGTTCTTTCAATGCTAAAGATGGTGAACACTATGGTATGAATTCGGGAACTAAATTAATAGATAATTTTATTCCTTTCTTATTTCGAAGTATAGAAGTAAAAAAACATAACAAATTAATTGATAGAATTGAAGATCCAGGTATTATAAGTACTGTAAAACATACGATATCACTGTCTCAAGATGAAACTTTGTCTAAAATGAATGGTGCAGTGAAATGTGATCATAAATATGGAAAATTTAATTATTGTGGAACCTTAAACGATTTAGGATTAGGATATTTTGGAGGTATAAACATACCAATATACAAAGGAGGATTTTTAATAACATTTCTTAGAAACACTGATGATGACGGGATTTTTCTATCACTTCAAGCAGATGGAAAGTCTTATGCACCTACAGGTAAAATTACAATAACTGATTTTTATTTACGTGTTCCTATCATAGAGTATTCAACACCTTCAAAAATTGAATTAATTAATGAGATGGACAAGTTTGGTGGAACACAAGAATTTGTATTTAAAACTTGGGAGTGTATTGAAAAAACTGGTATTACGGGATCAAATTTAAGTTTTGATATAACTAATATTTATAGGAACATTGATAAACCGAAATTCATAATTGTAGGATTCCAAACATCGAGAAGAAATGATCAAAAGAAAGATCCTTCTAAATTTGACCATGTTGATGTTAGAAATATTCGTGTTAAAATTAATGAAACATATTACCCGGAAGAATTGATTAATTTAGATATTAAAGAGAACAATTATTCATTATTATATGATATGTACAGAGATTATAATAGGGCTTATAAATGGGATGGAAATATGCTTTATAGTCCAGAGGATTTCATAAAAAATAGACCTTTATATGTAATAGATGTTAGAAAAGGACCAATTAATATTTCAAATAGTAAAAATAATATTATTCTGAATGTTGATTTTCAGAATGTAGTGCCTGGAGGTACAAATATATATGTGATTATTGTTTCTGAGAAAAAGTTGAAATATGATTTTATAAAGAATGATTTAATAGAAATTTAGAATGACAAATATTATAAGATTTATTTATGTCTCTCAAGACTTTGAAAGTAATGGTTAATTTTTTTATTTTTAATTTTTTCTAAAAATGTGCAAAAATACCCCGTATTCTCCTTTCTCTCTCCTTTTGGCTTCAACCTTACTTTGCTCTCAAGTTACCTTTTTGTACTTCAATTATTTTGAAGTTTTGTTTTTTTTTGTACTTCAATTATTTTGAAGTTTTTTTTGTACTTCAATTTTTGAAGTATTTTTTTTTTTCAACTTTGAGTTGAATTTTTGAACTCTATACACTAGAGTTATTTGAGTAACTTTTTAAAGTTACTATTTATGTTTTGGTAACTTTTAGATTTGCAAAGTAAGGTGAGCGTGAGGTATTTTTGAGGAAAATGGCATGCTCTATGAGATCACCGCATGCGTCACATCGTTTCCGGTGTACCTATGGCCATCTCGGTACATCGGTGATGAGATGCATTTGGTTCTCTCACTTTTCCACGTCTGAAATTCCATTGACTGTTGTATATATACTAGAATCCTGTATGAACGATGAAACCGAGAACTTACGACTTTAATAGTCTATTACTTGTTATTAGATTGTTTATTCCATCCAAGTATTTGTTTGTTATTTAGTTAATAGTTTTAAATTATTAGATTAATCTATTTTCATTAATTAATATTTAAGAAATTCTCGAAATCAGTTGAAAATAAACAAATAGAAAGGTTGTTAGTTGTGGTAGTTCAAAAAATCGATACCAGACAGCAGCAGCAATCAAGCGAGTACGCCCACCGGAAACCTCCGCCCATATGTGATATCATTCAGATACCCCGCCCCACTTCGATAACAAATGGTGGATTTATATAGAGCATTCTCAGTGTACGAAAATATAATTGTAATAAAGGTTTTTATAAAATTGATTAATTTTATTTGATAAATTTCATTTCTAATAAATGGAAGTATTAAAAAAGATCCAACGAGTTGGTCAATGTCAAAATACTCCAATAAAGAAACTAACAGAATTGGAATGTGGTCAATCTTATTCAATTAAAGAATTTAAAGAAATTATTACAAAATTTGGAAAACGTATAGTTGTTACGTTAAAAGATAAGGAAGATAAATTTCAAGTTTTTCTACCAGATAGATTTAATGACAAATTAAATAAAAAAGATATTCAACAATTAAATTCACAGAAACTATTATTCGTTTATGACGGTTTAAAAGAATTAAATGATGGGAAGAAAATTCATATTATTGACTTCCGAGAAAATAAAAATGAAAATAGATCTAAATCTAAGAAATCTGAAAGTGATATTGATGATTAAACGTGTATAACAAATGGAAATAATAATTAAATTAATTATATAATATTTTTACTTTTTGGGGGTGATCCCAATTTTTGTATCGTTTTAAAGAAATATGTTAAAAATATGTATTTTTTTTTTATTTGTTAGGTTTTAAAGAAATATGTTAGAAAATGTATATTTTTTAAAAAAATTAGATGTTTGAGATAAAAATGAAAAATCCTACAAAAATCGACGATCAGGTTTTTTCGGGGAAATAGGGAATTTTGAAGACTGCGCCAGAAACCCTATTATCTATCTACTTATATATATATATAAATCAGTCCCGTAACAGGCCACGAGGGCCCTGTGGGGCAGATACTATAGAGGTATCTGATTCCTGACCATACGGCACACTAGGGAGATAGTGGTGGTGTGGGAGATATATATATACCGAAAACACGTGCATAAGCACGCATATATATACGACGGTTTTTTTTCCTTCTAAAAGTACGCCTTTTAGAAGGCCGTTTATTGTACTACATGTATCATACAAGGTACAGTATATCACATGTATGTTTTTTTTTTGTTTTTTTCTTATCTTAGTTAATTTTGTTCAATTTAGTATTTTAGTTAGGTTTACATATAGTGTTTTAGTTAGGTTTATATATACGACGTTTATATGCATGCATATATATATATATATATTCTTCTTCTTGTAGATGACCCAAAATATTTCTTAATGCGTTTTGTTCTTTTAGGCTTAGGGTCGGAAAAAGTAGCACTTTCTTGTGTCACACCACTTTATTTTGCATGCCCTACATGTTTCGTGCTTAATTCATTCGCACCTCATCAGGGGCACGTCTACAACAAAATCCATTTTTTTACCTCCCAATATTTAACATATTTAAAATAAACAATATTTTAGGAGTCCAGATTTTAAAATAACTTTAAAAAACATTTTTTTTAAAGTCCTACCTTGCTAAGAAGTCCTCTCGTCTCATGTACAGGGTGTCCCAAAAATAATGGTCATCCGTTTGTCAGATGATTCTCCAATGTGAGATCGGAAAAAATAACCCACATATTAACCCCCGCAAAATTTTTTTATTGCATATTTCGAATCTACGAGTCATGAGGATGACAAGTCAACGGCACCGTAGGTCAGAAATGACTCCTTATGGTCAAAATGACCTTTAACAGCGTATACGTGGGCCATTCTATTCCAATAGACAAATGGTGGCTTATTTTTTTTTTTTTTTTTTTTTTTTTTTTTTTTTTTTTTTTTTTTTTTTTTTTTTTTTTTTTTTTTTTTTTTTTACATGTTCTATTAGCATTTCCTTACATAAAAAAAACCTCGAGCATCTTATAGTATAAAAAAAAATTACAAGTATATTGAAAAACGAGCCTCTCAGCGGCATTAATAAGAGGACTTTTAAGTCATATTTTACAATTGACAGAAATGCTTCCATGAGGTTATCTTCAAAGCTTATCAAGAGCTCTTTGTCATAAGCTTTCAATCAATCGCTGAAATTACTCATTAAGGATTTCACAGGTCATGGATGAATTTCATGATCCAGCTAATTCCTCCCAAACTAGAGGATAGAATACGTGCCCAATAGAACGTGAATAAGTTGTAAGATTATCATTCCAGCGCCCGTAGCAATTGGGCCTGTTCTGCAGCTTCAATATGTCGGACTTAATTCTTGAGGCAAGCTACTAACCTTGCTTTCAAATTCCTCCGCACTCCACTTAAGACCTGCCGAGAATTTCTCATAATTCTTTCAAATGCCCATGTTATTCTCGTCCATTTTGCCTGCTGTGGACGATGACACTGGATAACGAACTTTCGTCAGTCCACAATACCCGCTGGAGGAAGTGTGGAGGACGTTCCAACTTGTCCAGAACCCCCCCCCCCCCCCACCTGCAAAACAATGATCTCTGCTCCTGATCCCCGGGCCTCTACTCCTGAACTTGCTGTAATCTGAAGGGAGACGTTCTTCCCGAAGGATCCGGTGGACCTTCATCCTCGAGACTCCCGTAGCTTGGGCCAATCTTCTCCGCTCCATAGTAGGCCTGGATCAGGCGAGGGCAATTATTCTATCCTCTATTCTGGAAGGGACTGGATGGTTCATGGAATTCATACTTGACCTGTGAAATCCCTAATGAGTAATTTCGGCGATTCAATGAAAGCTTAAAGCAAAGAGCTCTTGATAAGGTTCGAGAATAACCTCAAGAAGGCATTCCTGTCCATTGTAAAATGTGAGTTATGGTTCTTCAATGAATGGCGCTGAAAGGGCCGTTTTACAATACACTCATAATTTTTTATACTGGAAGATGTTTTTTAAAAAATTCAAAGGAGGTATTTTTGCATAAGGCGATGTTACTAGAAACTTTAAAAAAAGAAATGAGCAAAATCGGCCACCATTTGTCGATTGGAATGGAATGGCCCACGTATACGCTGTTAATGGTCATTTTGACCCTAAGGAGTCATTTCTGACCTATGGTGCCGCTGAATTTTTTCATCCTCATGACTCGTAGATTAGAAATCTTTTTTAGAAAAATTTGACCTTGAATAACATTTCAAGGTCAATTTTGCGGGGGTCAATATGGGGGTTATTTTTTCCGATCTCACATTGGAGAATCATCTGGCAAACGGATGACCATTTTTTTTTAAGACACCCTGTACCTTCTGCGGAGGCAGGGGTAATACTAGTCATGCCCTAAGCCTACCAATATGGCCGCGTCTTTATCTATATGTGGTATTTGTAAAGTCCGTATGGCGTAAAAACTGATAAAATGTTAATCGCCACTAAATCCTGATCCTGATCCGTCCGTCACAACAATTAGGTCTTAATCTATTACAGAATGGAAAATTTGATGCACGTTTCTAAGATCAGTCCTTTTATTAACAGCTGTTTTTACGGTACCGCATTGACGGAGCATGCAATATAAAAAAAAAAATACTGTTTTGATTTCAAAGAAGTAAAAATACTTAACAAAGAAAGAAACACGCTGAAAAGAAAAATTAAACAAAATATTTATATTCTAAAAAATTCAAAAACAGCTGTTAATAAAAGAACCGATCTTAGAAACGTGCATCAAATTTTCCATTCTGTAATAGATTAAGACCTAATTGTTGTGACGGACGGACTTTACAGGATCAGGATCAGGATTTAGTGGCGATTAACATTTTATCATGTTTTTACGCCATACGGACTTTACAAATACCACATATAGATAAAGACGCGGCCATATTGGTAGGCTTAGGGCATGACTAGTATTACCCCTGCCTCCGCAGAAGGTACATGAGGACTTGTTAGCAAGGTAGGACTTAAAAAAAATGTTTTTTAATGTTATTTTAAAATCTGGACTTCTAAAATATTGTATATTTTAAATATGTTTAATATTGGGAGGTAAAAAAATGGATTTTGTTGTAGAAGTGCCCCTAATGAGGTGCGAATGAATTAAGCACGAAACATGTAGGGCATGCAAAATAAAGTGGTGTGACACAAGAAAGTGCTACTTTTTCCGACTCTAAGCCTAAAAGATATATGCGAACAAAGCGCATTAAGATATATATATACATATATATATATATATATATATATATACACCTATAAATTTTAACGGGGGTCATTTTCGGTTTCTACTAGGTAGGATCGATAAAGATTCGAAGAAATTTTCCAAAAATCTCGTCATGAGTGCAACCTCAATAGCTACTTTCCTTCGGAATAAAGTGCTAAAAGGAACGTGGCATCGATGAATATAAAAGATTTTTAAATCGTTCTGTTATGTGCGCAACTTGAATATGTACATTCATTCACGAGGGGCTAAAAGTAGTTCTTCAAAAATAATAAAGAAAAATAACAACTACCGTAAAATGAGGTTACATTAGTAGAGCGTGGTGAAATTGGTAGAAACCTTTACAGCTGAAATATGATAATATATTTGTTTGTTCGCACTCTTTGAGCAAAGTTCGACCCATTTGTATCTATAAAATGAAAATATCCTAGGAGTATAGGTTTCTAGCATTTTCGGCATACTGGACTAATGTGACTCCATTTTACACTAATTGTTTGTGGGTTGTTTTCCCCTGAAAATTACAAAAAGAACTCACCACCTCTATGTCCGGTACCCTCATGTTAGGGAGTTCTCCGCTCACTCGACCTTTCATCTGAAACAGAAAAAAAAGAACACGTTAAAACTTGTCGAATAACATTTTAAGGATCTTATTGAGATCACCCCCGCCAGTGATTTTATCCAGTCACAGTTACTTATTGATAAATTGAAAGATATGTGCTAAAGAAACATATAATTTATTCAAACACGCACGGTATGTCCTCGGGACTTGTTGCACAGTTTTGCTTGCAATTCTCTGCGACATGTTGCAGAGAATTGCAAGCAAAACTGTGCAACAAGTCCTAAAAAGTGTCTAATCTTCATATTATGTAGATTAGACACTTTTTAGGTTTGGTTTTGTAGACACTAGACAGGGTTGTATGTGTAAAGGGTGTTTTGCGCATGCGCGTGTTCCTGGCACAAGTTGCGGGCTGTCGCGGGCACATGTTTGTCGCGTGGTCGTCTGGCACATTCTTGTCCCAGGCACATGTGCCGCGACTTGTTGCTAATGGTTTACATTCTGCGATGTAGAAACGGGTCTTGATGAGTTACTCCAGGTATCTCGGGAGACCAAAAGTCTACAATGTCCTTAAGGATACTATCAAAAAGACCTTCATTTGAATGTCTCTGTCTCCACATTTTATTTATTTTTTTTTTTATTTTTTTATTTTTTATTATTTTTTTACGGCGCATCAACAAATCTTGGCTATTAGCGCCGACATCCAGGGTGCAGCCAGGAATTTTCTCAGCGAGCCCTGAGATGAGAAAATTTCTGGCGCCGTTGGGGATCGAACCCACCATCTCCCGCGCTTATGAATCTAGCGCGCTAGCCACTAGACCACGGGAGACCCCTCTGTCTCCACATGAACTCAAAAAGTTTAATTACTGAATTAAATAATATTTAAACCGTTTTTTTTTTCGTATCAATGGTATGAAATTGCACAGTAAAGCTCCGTTTCCATTACTACATATCCGTCCTACGCCATGTCGCACAAATGCGGGCACAAATCGGAGAATGTAAACCATTAGCAACAAGTCGTGGCACATGTGCCTGCGACATAGATGTGCCAGACGACCTCGAGTCAAAACATGTGCCCGCGCCTTGTGCCTAGGGCAATGGAAACAGCCCGCAACTTGTGCCAGGAACACACGCATGCCCAAAACACCGTTTACACATACAACCTTGTCTAGTGTCCACAGAACCTAACATAAAGAATGTCTAATCTTCACGTACGATTAATATATGTTATACCTCATTCTTGCATTAAATACTTCTGAAACATAGCGCAGAGAATTATAAACAAATCTGTCCAACAAGTCTTGGAGACATTTCGTGCGACAAGTGACGGAGATTTGTCGGAATGAAAACGTACCTTAATAAATATCATTATAAAATCACTGGCAGGTTTAAACCGAACAATACATTTAATTGCAGATTATACACAGTCCTATATCATTTCTAAATATGTATATTATTTCTACATTTAGAGTTAAGTTTCTTTGGCGATTATTTTGGCTGCCTGGAATAGAACCTGTTTAAAGAAAGGTACATGCGGTTAGCTGACAAGCTATTCCTGATCCTAAGACAGACAGATTTTATAGCGATTCATGTAGTGTTTTGTTCAGTTAAAGGTTTGAAAATGGCCGAGCAGAAAGGAAAATATCCCTCCCGCTTGCACTTGCGCAATCTAACTGTTCCGTCCATCTGAACGGGATATAACATGAGCACAAACACTAATAAAGTCGTTTGTCGACAAGAAGGAGTGCAAAAATTAATACACAAAAATAGTGATCTCTCTTAGTGTTTTGAATATTTCCTTAGCAAGAACTGAATCAAGTTCTTGTACAAAATATTGTTAAAAAGTAAGTTTACCCCATACATACATACAGTTTGTTCCTGAAAGATGATGGTAACTACAGAACACCTCCAGATGCGTTGGCCCTCATCATGCGTTGGCCCCCAACGCATGATGAGTATGAAATGGCCCCCAGTGATTTCTGAAGTAGATTTAAGAGCTCATTAAAGGTTTATAGGCTATTAGAATGTTCTGAGAAGGATAATTATCCTGGAGTAAGGCCTTCTTTCAAAGGATTATCACTTCCAGCTTTATGCCTTTTCCTGTAAGGTAGGCCTACATCGGCTAGGAATAGGGACCGAGGGACAGAGAAGGCTTTTGACCTGTCCACTGGCTTGTGTAAGTCTTAAGCCTAGTATGAACAATGCTAGGCTGCTAGCTTCGTACGCCTCAAGACGTCGATAGCGTGGTTGCTAACTATGAGCTGTTCGCGACGCACTGCTCGACCCGATCCATGTGATTGTCGGTAAACGGTCCTGCTCAAAGGCTCCTCAGTCCGAGCTATTCGTTCCGTGGTATTTGTTGCCTCGTTTTGTATACCTGAGAGTTTTCACATCATGGAAAATGAAAGAGTAGAGAAAATTGTTAAATTGTATGAACGACACTGTTTCTTTTACTGCAAGCTCTATCAATTGAAATTAAATGGTAGAAATCCACCTTGTAGCCGAATATTTCCATTTTTAATGATTTTGATATATTTTGTTGGCCCAAAAACGTGGCTTACATCGTTTATTGTGTTAAAATAATTCTTGCCATCAAGGTATAAACAGCAGCAGCGATTTCTAAGTTCTTGGCGATGAAGTTGCTTTGTTACTAAATATGTTTCGATCCATGTGTTGTTCGTCAGCTCGCATTGAGCATTTGAGGTTAGTGAACATAGAACAGCGTATAACTCAATCTGAAGCAGATGTGACGAGGCGTGCTCGATGCGAGCAGCCACGCACTCTAGATACGAGGCTTAAAGCTTCTTCGCAAAGCCCAGCCGATGTCTTCCATCCGTACAAGAAAGTCTATGATCTGTCCATCGGGTAATAAAGGGATATTGTTTCTATGCAAAGCCTAGTATCTTGCATCGCTTTGTCATTTAATTTGACATTTTTCACAAAATATTTTAACTGTTTCTATTCTAAGTTTTCTAAATGATACCAGGGAAAGAGACGCGCTAAGATGACGCAGTTCCTGGGTGTCGGGACCTTTTGTCGTAAACCGAGAAAATAAAAGACATGAATGATGAGTTTTTTGTTTGACTTGTCTGGAGAAGTTCCTTGTTGATACGTCCAGACTATTTGTTTCCAAACAAGAAACAATAGTTCTCCCGTCTATTCATACTTTAGTCTAGTAGTAGTAGATATATCAATGACAACAGGAGCCGAATTTATCTCCATTCACAAGTAGTTAAAAAAAAAAAAATCAGTCCCGTAACAGGCCACGAGGGCCCTGACGGGCAGATACTATAGAGGTATCTGATTTATGACCGTACGGCACACTAGGGAGATAGTGTGGTCAGTACTATGCTCCGCCCGCCTGATTTTCCCCTTGGCCGCTTCGACTGCTAGAGTCATTAGCACCCAAGGTACCCATTATTAAATTAATTCAAGGCTGGGTCGGCCTAGGAACGGATTTTGAACTCAGGTCCTCCAGCTTATTAGTCCAGTGCTCTACCACTCAGCTAACCTCGCCCTTCACAAGTAGTTAATAAACGCCAATTAAGGGACTCGGTGGAAGGAACTGGAGAACAGGTTATCGACAAACCGTTACTCATTGTAAGCTACTTGTTGATAAGAGATAACAGATTGATAAGGTAATCAGACCTTTCTTGGGAGATGTGGGCCGAAGCGGAGACCAACTCGCCGACCTAGATGGGGGGAGGTTTTTATAAACTAGCGGACCAATCAGGTGCAAGATCTGTCTTGTTTTGTAGCCTTTCTTTCTACAGCTCTTTCGGAGGCCTTTGAAGATATGCCGCCTTTGACATGCAGTCCATGAAGGCAGGGGAATTGTGACCAATCCGGATTGATGAGGTAGGTTAACAAGATTCCGGGTCTTAGTCGGCCAACAAGGTATCAAAATACTGACCAAAATACAAACTCTTTTTAGAAAAACTAGTCCAGCACTCACGATATGCGGCCAATCAACGATTGGGATGTTCGCGCCGAGTCATGTAAAGGTTGCCAATCTCTTTATCATACCAACAGCACGTGGCCGGTCACCCATTCAAGTAATGGCCACGCCTGACGTTGCTTAACTTCGCTGATCAACGGAAATCCGGTTACATTCAACACGGCTTGAGGCGCATTGATGAAGATAGTGAAAAATTAACATCTTTATAAGTACAAAAACATATCGTACTAGTACTTCTAAAGTGACAACTCACAAATCAGTTTTATTCATACCGTCTTAGTTAAAACTATGAAAGACATGGTAAATATCTCCTTATGGACCATCAAAATTGTATGTACCAGAGGGCATTTGTGTCACTTTTCCTGTCTTAATGCTATTCCCTCTACATAGGCAAGAGTGATACATTTTCAGTTGAGTTTTATTTTGAATTGTGTCAATATAGAAATATTTATGAGATTTATACTCTCATATATAGCCTCTCCAACTATTAGAAAAAGTAGTTTTTCCAAAATAAACCCCAAATTCTAAAGTATCGATTATGCTTTTCCTTAAACACCTGTTTCTCATCAGCTGACGATATCTATAGGATCTCTTTGCAAAGAATTAAAAATAATGGCTGTTACGAGTAATAATTTGATTCATGAGTGAACCAACAATTCTAACGATCGATTTAGTTTATTTTCACAACAATTCTTTCTCCTCAAACGAACAGGATTTGTACTGAGTTTCGTTACAATATTACAAAACCTTTCGGCCATTTAGGTAATTTCAATAATTTCTGTTCGGAGCTGGTCAACGAAACCACATAATTGTCTCTTATAGGATCTACTTAAGGTATCATCGATGTTTCCAGTAATCTGTAGAAATAGATTCGTTAAAAACATTTATAAACACGTTTAGATAGATGAACGATTAAACATTTGTATGAATTTCTTTCTTGCAATCAAAGCGAAGAAATCCTTCAAACACAAACGCAGTTTGAAGGGCAGATAATTCAAATTAATGTCTGTAAGCTGAACCTTAACCTCTCCTTCATTATGAAGCGCATAAACAAGAAGGAAACACGGCAGGAAGATTCGAAAGTGCATTATTTGCCCTGAAGAAAACACGGCAAATCCCAGAGAAAGGTACAACACTCCTTTCTCCTGTTTGCTGACCTAAATACGATCCGTGACTTGGTTCCCGAGGGACTCACAATCTCCTGGCTTAACGACCAGATCCAAGGTCTGTGTGGTTCTACAGTCCTAAAGCAAATACAGGCTCCAATCTAGGCATACAGTTCGATGAAGAAGTGGTATGGGTGGTCAAACGAACTGTTCTTGTTGTCGTACTCACATCTTGCGAAGGTATATCTGAAATGAAAGGCGTTTTTTCTCCTGTAATCCATTTCCGAAGAATGCTTGGATCACGGTAAACATCAAGCGCAAAGGAATTCGGCCCAAATTCACAATTGATTCATTTTTCACATTGATGTAGTCTAAGAGCACTAGGCAATGACCCGGAAGTTTTAAGACGATTTGAACGAGATCTGAGGAGGCATGGGCGTATATAGAATAAATTTCGGAAGGGCCTGGGAAAATTTCGGGGGGTGGCCTGAGACCATTTCCGGTGTATGGAATACTAACAATTTAGATCTTGGAAGAGTTTTAGCCAACTTAAACGCTATTACGCCCAAAATAGAATATGTTTTATGAACTAAATGATCTTAAATTATTTATTTTTAAGGGTTTTATGACATTTTTACCGATCAAATCAAAAGGGGGGGCTGCAGCCCCCTCAGCCCCCCTTATATACGCCCATGTGAGGAGGAGGTGACCAGGATGTACGAAGGGACAAATGAGGAGCTTAGTATCAAAGTTGGACAACTCCATTTTTTTCAGTTTTGAGATTTTTGTCGATTCTTAAGTGGATTTTTATGCTGCATTCGATTTTACAACTGTTTTTCATTAAAAACGGACAGAAAATAGGTAAAATAGTGTTTATTTCAACCGTTCAGAATCAAAATATGGACAATTCCAACATAGTTTGGTTTCAAAAAATGACAACTCCATCAGTAGCCAATGAGAAGCTTGCATTCATGCAATCTGCTGCCAACATGCATTGCAAATCCATCATGGCTGAATGTTTATAGTTACTTGTAATAAGTGCATTTGGCGATAATTCTTATGAATAACGCTCAATTCTTATAATTCGCTTAATTCTTATAATTCTTAGCTGTTACCCGGCACACTGTGGTTCCGAATGCCGGATTTTGGGACAAAACCTCTAGGTACTTGAATCTTTCTGATTTAGGTATAATTTTTGAAGAATTTCTTTTGTGCTGAGTCGAATGAGACCACTACCAATTCTATAGAATAATTATTTTATTAATAAACGATAAAGCCCGTTTAACAACAACCGTGAAAAACAGCAAGTATATAATTTAAAATATTCATACTTTACTGAAGTGGTAGAGCTATGTATCCTTCCAAATGTATTTTCAAGACCTCAGGTGAATAAATTAACAGCTAATGTGGTACTGGTAACTGTTCTCGATATATTCCTCTTTATTTAAATTTTCCTGTATAACAAATAAATATTGACAGTTTCACACTAGATATTAAATAGATCTCATCGTTAATGTTCAGTTATTTGCTATTAAAAACTTTTCAACAACTCTCTGCAGAAAATAATAATGGTTAACTCGTTTTTCATAAAATAATCGCATCGCTAATTGATAACTTTATTTTATTAGCTGTGCACAGGTATGGTTGAGTACGGCGATGAAAATTATAGCACAGCCACTTCAATACATGTAGTTATAGGTAAAACTGTGCGAAGATGATAGTTAAGTACCACTTTTTTTCTAAACTTAATAAAATAAGGATAATTTAGTTTCATTTCAGTTTTCTCAAACTGCATTTAAATAAAACATTTTCATGTAATTTTTAACTATATAATTTTGATTTAATACATTAGACATAATTGCATTATATTAAAACACCCTCGAGCATACCAAATTCATATTTGTTTGGTTTAAAAAAAGGATAGGTTCAATTTTCAAATGGCTCCCTTTGGTTTCAAAAACAGACAACTCCATGACTTGGTTTCAAACATGGACAACTCCACTATTTAAAGTGTAATTACGGCCTTAATACTTATATAATTTTGTAGTGCCTTTGATTTTTTTTTTTAATTCATTTATTTATGAGCACCCGCAACTAAGGTGATGTGCTCGAAACAATTATACAGATACATTTCTAGTAGTAATTAAAAAAAAAAAATAATATAAATAAAGAAATACATTGTGAATTCTTAATAATAACAGATAAAATACATTAGAACAATGTTCATGTAGTTACAAAAAAGGTCTGTTTACAATTACTTCGTGAAAGAAGGTGTAAAAGAAGAAGCACTGTTGTTGATACTGTGAATAAGGTATATCCAAGATTTGATAATGAACAAAATTATTAAACAACGTAAGAGTCGGGAAAACGAGAAAAGCAGTAACTCTTAAGAGGGGAAAACGTATTAGTAACATAAAAGGTGAAAATAAGAAGAGAAGGAAGAAAAAAAAAAATAAATAAATAAATAAAAAAAATAAAATAAAAAAAAAAAAAAAAAAAAAAAATAAATAAAAAAATAAAGTGAATATTAGTAAATTATAAATAAATAATAATAATAATAAATATATATATAGCCGAAGTCAAAAAAAAAAAAAAAAAAAAAAAAAAAAAAAAAAAAAAAAAAAAAAAAAAAAAAAAAAAAAAAAAAGAAAACGTTGAGGGTTATGGTGCTAAATTGATTCCGATATACGAGTATATTTCGTATTATAAACACAAGAATATTAATGTATAATGTCTAGAAATAAAACGAAGAGTTTGTTATAATGTCCTTTAAAGTAACGAAGAGTTATATTATATATATTTTTCCCCCTTTTTATACAGTATACTTGTTAGATTTTATGATATATGTTTATGTTATGAAAATGTTGTAATATTGTTTTTATATGTGGGCTGTCCTCCGTTAACAGTTCTTGAATGTCATAAGGTATGTTTAGTGGATTTCTCTGTCTGCATTCTGTAAGTATATGTTTTATAGTAAGAATCCTGTTACAGTATTTGCAAATAGGTCTATCTTTTCTATTCATTAAGTAGGAGTGAGTCAGGAATGAGTGTCCAATGCGTAGTCTGGTCAATATAACTTGGTCTCTCCTTGTTAGGGGCCATTTATGTTTAGACCAAGGTTCTACAGTTGGCTTTATTTCAAGCAGTTTGTTGTCTGTTAGTGTCCAGTATCTTTGCCAGTAAGTTAGTACCTGTCTTTGAACTGTCGAACACAAATCTTCAGAAGTCAGTTTGTCAATATCGAGTGATCTCCTTTTAGTTGCTAATTTTGCTTGTTTGTAAATCTCGTTGCTTTCTGGGATTCCTGTATGTCCGGGTAGCCAAGTCATTGTTATGTTTTTATTTTGTAGGTTTAGTAATTGTGTAAGTATTTGTGTTATTACTGGGTGTGTACTGTAGATATTTCCCAAGGAGAGCAATGAACTTAGCGAGTCAGAGCAAAGAATGATTTCTCGTCTATTTGTGTGTTGTAAGTTGGAAAGAGCTGTAAGTATGGCTGTCAGTTCGGCAGTGTATATACTAGAGTCGTCGTGTAGTTTTATTTGGTAGGTCATGTCATCAACTATAGCTGCAGCGCCTGTTCCTGAATCACTTTTGGAACCATCGGTAAAGATAAATAGTGCTTCAGGATGCCTCGTTTTAAAAGATTTAAAGACATTTTGGTATAACGTAGAAGAAATGGGTTCCTTCTTTTTGTATTGTGTTAGCGTGAGATTAATTTTGAAGTTTTTAACTCTCCATGGGGGTTGTGAAAGGACTGCGTTGGTATGTATAGGTGTATTTAAAAGTGTTGAGCTGTTTGCGTCTAATAGATGTCTTATTAATAACGGTTTTATTCGTGGATTTTTTTGTAAATATTCATTATGAAATTGGTTATTTAAAAATGTATCTACGCAAGGTTTCTTTAATGCCTTTGACTTTAAAATAAATTTTAAGTTTAAAATCTGCCGTCTATACTCCATAGGAAGTTCTCCTGCTTCCACACATAGGCTATCGGTGGGGCTCGATCTAAAAGCTCCTGTTGCAATTCTCAGGCCTGTATGATGAATAGAGTCAAGGAGCTTGAGTGATTTTTTACTGGCAGATGAATAAGCAATACAACCATAATCTATTAAGGACCTGGTAAAAGATCGATAGAAAGTAAGCATTAAACATCTGTCAGCTCCCCACTTTGAGTTGGCAAGGATTCTCAGTAGATTCAAGGATTTCTTGCATTTGCTGAGAATACTCTTCAAGTGCGGAATCCATGTAAGCCGTCTGTCTAGAATAAGTCCCAAGAATGTCAGTGTGGTAGTGGTATTGACTGTCACATTGTTCAGTGTAAGGTTGTATACAAAGTTGGTCCTTTTTCTAGTAAATATCATTTGTTTAGTTTTTTCACTAGAGAATTTAAAGCCTGTTTTGGAACACCATGTTTCTAGGGTATGTAGTGTGTTTTGTATGAGTCCTTGTGCTGTAGTAACATCTTAAAATGTATTGTAGATAAGCAAGTCGTCAGCGAACAAACAGTAAGATACTTCATTGGGGATACAGTTCATGATGGAGTTTATGGCAATGTTAAATAGCGTTGTGCTGAGTACACCTCCTTGAGGCACTCCATTTTCCTGGGGAAACGCATCTGACAAAGTTGCACCTACCCTAACTCGGAATGTTCTCTGGGAAAGATAATTTATCAGGAAATTAATAATATTCCCTTCAACACCCCAATTTTTAAGTTGCGAGATAATTAGTCTTCTCCAGACCGTATCGTACGCCTTCTCTAGATCAAGTGATACTGCCAGTACAGACTTCTTCTGAAGGAATGCATTTAAAATGTCACTCTCCACTTTTGGTAGGTGATGCATTGTAGAATGCTTTGGTCTAAAGCCACACTGAAAGGGAGACAGTAAGTTTCTGCTTTCGAGGAACCAGAGCAGCCTGTTATTAATCATTTTCTCTACGGTCTTGCAGATGCAACTTGTTAACGAAATTGGTCTAAAACTAGAGGGGTGTTTTTTATCTTTCCCAGGTTTGTGTACTGGAATAACGATAGCTTCATTCCAAGATATAGGATAGGTACCGCTCATGAACATATCATTAAACAGGCCAAGAAGGACTGATAGGCCATGTTTGGGTAGATTTTGTATCATGTCATAGGTAATTTGGTCTGGTCCAGGAGCAGTTAGCCTTACTTTGGCTAAGACTTGTTCCAGTTCTTGTAAGGTGAATATGTCGTTCAAAGGGTGATCTTGGGGAACTGTAGAGATAGTGGTGTGGTCAGTACGTTTCTTATGGTCTAAGAATATTTGAGTATAATGATCGTCACTGGATATTTTACTAGTGCCTTTGAAATAATGTTTCTGAGGCCTATAAGAATAAAATATAAAAAAATCACCATGATACTGACATCAATATAGTAGATATGGTTTTTTGCCTCTCCTGTAAAAGAAGCAAAAGTGGAGTTGTCCAACTTTGATACTAAGCTCCTCAAATAGTGTTTGGTAGTACAATGTGATCTACTGTGTAGTGAGTAGTTCAGATAAGGCCCGCTAGAGTCGCATGTAAAACATATGGCACTTAGATTGCCATTCTTAAACAAAAGACGCTAGGTAGTTTTCCAGCATTTTGTGAGATACAGCCATGTAATAAAGAGATGCTATTTACTATTTATTCTGTGCGAGTTATTTACACCTAATTACTAAACATGGTGTCAGGTGTTTTACGCGTCTTAAGAAAAGAATAAAGGACAATTTAGCGAGCAATCAGGTGAGCTGTGAATAATTGAGTATACCTTTTTGTGAATAGTTTTTTCAACGTAAAACATGGAGAACGAATTTGTAATGCCAGGTCCTTTAGTTTTCGATGAGAACTTAGGCAATAACTGGAAAAAATGGATACAAAAAGTTGACAATTATATGATTGCATCAGGTAAAAATAAACTAAAAGATGAAAAACGGAAAATAGCATTATTTTTTAATTATATTGGAGATGAAGGTCTTGATGTATATAATAATATGATTTTTGAGAAAAATAAAGATGATGGGGTCTCCCGTAGTCTAGTGGCTAGCGCGCTGGATTCATAAGCGGGAGATGGTGGGTTCGATTCCCATCTCCGGCAGGAATTTTCTCATCTCAAGGCTCGCTGGGAAAATTCCTCGCTGCACCCTGGATGTCGGCGCTAATGACCTAGTAGTAGATGCGCCGTAAAAAAAAAAAAAAATAAAAAAAAAAAAAAAAAAATAAAGATGATGATATGAGGACCCTGAAAGACGTTATTGATGGATTTGCAGCCTATTGTATTCCCATGATTAATGTTCCTATGGAAACTTATCAGTTTAATCGCTTGAAGCAGAAGGGGATGCAGAATTTTGACCAGCACTTGACTGATTTGAAGAAACAAGCTGCAAAATGCCAGTTTACTTGCAGTGGCTGCAACAAATCATATGCAGAAAGAATGATACGAGATCAAAAGACGCAAGGTAGTTTTCCAGCAGTTTGTGAGATACAGCCATGTAATAAAGAGATGCTATTTACTATTTATTCTGTGCGAGTTATTTACACCTAATTACTAAACAAATCAAAAGGGGGGGCTGCAGCCCACCCTTATATACGCCCATGTGAGGAGGAGGTGACCAGGATGTAAGAAGGGACAAATAGTGAACAAGAAATGAAGTGGGGATTAGGCAGAGTCTATTGAAAGCGATCGCACTATTTTGGAATATTAACAATTTAGATCTTGGAAGAGTTTTAGCCAACTTAAACGCTATTACGACCAAAATAGAATATGTTTTATGAACTAAATGATCTTAAATTATTTATTTTTAAGGGTTTTATGACATTTTTACCGATCAAATCAAAAGGGGGGGGGCTGCAGCCCCCTCAGCCCCCCCTTATATACGCCCATGTGAGGAGGAGGAGACCAGGACGTAAGAAGGGACAAATAGTGAACAAGAAATGAAGTGGGGATTAGGCAGAGTCTATTGAAAGCGATCGCACTATTTTGAGGTTGCATTTTCGTTCCACTCTCCTTTGATGCTTTCGGGCGGTTAGGCCATGCCTAAAGCATTTACGAAAAATAAATACATTTATCTATGTACATCCAATATTACAGGCATATATAAGGACCATAGGTGGAGAGAAAGATGGTTGACGGCGGTCGCCTTATTCTGCTTGAATGGATTTGAAGTCGAGATGTGTATTCAATTTTGGGTAGTTGCTTCCAATGTAGTCGTGTGATTGTCCTGTGTGAGGCAAAATTATGAGCAGGAATAGGAGGATTTGATAGATGTAACAATGACGTGTAGTTCTCAGGTTACGGATCAATACACCCAACACCATTTATATGAGAATGTTTTACTGTATAGAATTGCAGGTAGAGAAGCCACAAATTGTTTCTTTTGACTCTGTAATTGTATAGTAAATGCTGTGCTGATAATCAATATTCCCCACATTGGACGAAAAAAGTATTTGAGAGATTTAAACAAAAACTACGAAAAATAAACTCGTACTTTATCATACTTTTCGTTCTATAATTTTAATTCGATGATTCTCTGAAAGCAGTTTTTTTTTGTTTTTATATGAAGTAACCCTACGATGTGGGAGTTTATTGTTTCTTCTGCACATCCCATGCATTTTCTCTGAAAGCAGTTGTTTACGTTGAGGCTTTTCTCGATATTTTTCGGCGTTAGTGTACTTCGGTAATTTAGGAGGTAACTCTCCTTTCTATACCTCATGACTTGTTGTCCATTTATTACATACAGAAGTAGATTTATCAATAGACATAAGAGGACATAAACCTGAAGGCGTTGGGTGCGTAAACACCTACCATCAGCTGAAATACATCTTATCACCTGAAATGTCTCCCGTCAGCTGATATACCTCTGATCAGTTGACATGTAGTTTGATCAAGGCTAAAGTAAGTTCCACGTAAAACATCAAAAAAAGGCGTTTTTTTGGTAGTATTCCAAAGCTGATGTTAGAGACCATGTAGGCTAAAAGTAGCTATTATTTATTTTCTAATATTTTAATGTTATAATGAAGTGTCGTAGCGTCTAGCTATAGGGGAATAGTCTGGCAGCTGAGACACAGATCCTGAGGCGGTTATCAGTCGACCTTTAATCCTCTTCGGCTCCCCACTATCTTTGCGATAGGACGGCTGATTTACCTTGGAGCCTACAGAGTTCGCCACCTCCCGGTGTAATCTTCGAGTGAGGACAGCACCTTACGGGCTCGTCACCGGATTAACGCCGATTTGCAAGCTGCCCGCCCTAAGACAGTACACCCTTGAGGCCCTTCGGAGCACTTACTGCTACACCCGCTGCATACATCCTTTGGAGGTGCACCTTTTTTTACGCCCCGTCGAGCTCCATCTTCAACTTGGCATCAGCGGCTACAGCGGAGACGCAGAATCACCAACAGATAGGACAGACTATAACCATTTTTAAAAAAACCCTCAGCCGCCACTATTCACCCGACTACCAACTATACAAATTGTTATTTCCTTACTTTTTTTTATTTGCACAAAAGCTTATCTTTTATTTAGTTTTAACTAACTATACTAACCAGCATCTGCTCCACAAGGAGATATTTTTTTTTTGGTTGTTTTATTCTACAATAAAGAAGTCAATTTTTTTTCTCACTCTATATTTTCAATTATTTTTCTCAATCTATATTTCCAATTATTTAGCCTCAATAATAGGCACCTTTATGTTCGGCACCATTTCCGATAAATACTTTCTTATACATTTTCATTAGCAATTTGGTGCTGAACGTAAATTTCAGCTGTTACGCTTTAGAACTTGAGTTTGTAGTTCCCATTAGAGGAAAATAAGGAAATCTCTTTCCTAGGAGGAAACGGATAGCGTGAGAAGACTATTTACTGTTGAA
Organism: Gonocerus acuteangulatus; assembly: GCA_946811695.1. Taxonomy (NCBI): domain Eukaryota; kingdom Metazoa; phylum Arthropoda; class Insecta; order Hemiptera; family Coreidae; genus Gonocerus; species Gonocerus acuteangulatus. Next base: position 47,300,945 of record OX328131.1, read on the forward strand.
GAGAAGAGTTTTATATAAAGACTAGCTTTAGAACAGCTGATTCAGTCCGGTACACGCTCCATCTAGCCGTCGTGGTTCCTCTTCCAAGCCGTAGCAATCAGCATTATAGTGGCACTCCGAGAAGGCTGTGATCTTCATTAGAGATAATACAGGGAAATTCCTAGCAGTTCCTACAACTTTATACAGAATTAGTGACAATTTCTTATAAATCCAGGGTTCATTTACCTCACGCTGCTATCAGCTCTAGGAATTGGGTCTTATACTAGGAATAAATAAATACTTCTTTCGCTCTCCTTGTCTTCATGGTTCGTCCATTCTGTTATAGTTTTGGTCCCATGCCCATCTTAAGTCCTACCACAAGGAATGCATACCTCAATTTTAAAATGGAAAAATACCTTTACCTGTTCTTATTTTTAGTTATTATTTCTTGTGAGAGGTCAGTTTCTTTAAATTTTAATCCTAGATAACCTACTTCCATGGAGTTTTGCGTTTTAATTAATTGTCGGACTGCCTTCTTTCCAAGTCATCATTTCCAAGCAGCCTGTATAAGAGGCGAAAAAATAAGACGAATGTTTTCGTTTATTATGGTGAATTTTAAATTGCACAATTTCTTCCATCCTAATGCTAACACCCATGTTAGTCCTTTTCTTTTCTTTCTTTGAATAACATACTTTCCCCACGATGTGTTTTAGGTTCTTAGGAAGGTTGGATACGCTTTATAATATGGATAAAATGAATAGTATTTTATCAGACTCTTCTGCATTTAAAGAAATATATTTAGAACCCAAAAACAGTTTAACTAATAAACTAATTAAATATGTAGAGAAGTTAGTAAAGCATAAATTCCTCTGAAAACAATATATATATATATATATATATATATATATATATATATATATATGTATATATGTATATATATATATATATATGTATATATATATATATATATGTATATATGTATGTATATATATATATGTATGTATATATGTATACAGGGTGTTCAAAACTCGATTAACACCCCCTTTTCCCCCACAATTTTTGAAATTTAAAAACGAAACTTGGTGGGTTTTAACCTGGTCAAATGAACTTTCATTGGACCTAATGCACGACCCCTCAACTTTCTCCAGTTCTTCTCCAGAGACCCTAACTCTGGGATCTCCAATGGAAAGGGGTAATTTTTATGACGGATTATTGTAGAGAATCGAATTTTATGTGGATTTTACATCTATCATTTTTTCGATAAAGCGCACCAATGAGTAACAAATTGCCAAAAACCGAGAAAACCCTTGTTTTGCGTCACTTTTCTGCCAATAACGTAGAAAGTATGCCCGTAATGAAAAAAGTAGTTGATATAAACGTTGTAGAGGATAAAATTTTCTTTTTAAAAAGTACCTTCAAATGCCTGAAATGTTAATTAATTAAATGCTAGAGTCACTAGCACCCAAGTTACCCATTATTAATTAAATTAATTAAAGGCTGGGTGAGGCTAGGGACGATCTGGGACCCCAAATCACCAGTGCGTGCTCGGGTTTTGAACCTGGTCCTCCAGTTCATTAGTCGAGTGCTCTACCACTGAGCTAACCTCGCCCCTCGGTGCTGATATTAAGTTCCATGAAGAATAAAATATTACTTTATGTTTGATTGTAAAAGTTTGTGAATTATATTTACACGTAATATAATAAACAGGAGAAACAAAAAACTAAATTTTATTAGCTTCCATTTTTTTAAAAATGCGTAGAAATCGGTTAAGATTTGGAGGCTGCAGACTTTTTTGAAACTCGAAAAGTAGTTTGACCCCACAGTGCGGCGGCAGGAATTTTCTTATCTCACGGCTCTTTGGGAAACTTCCTCGCTGCACCCTGGATGTCGGCACTAATGGCCTAGATGTCAAGGCGCCGCAGAAAAAAAAAAAAATACGTCCAACACAAAAATAATTACTACGAAATTCTAATCGTTAGGTGAGTTCTATTGCTTTAAATTTATTATTTTAATGCCCTTATAAAGTAATTGAATTTGATTTTTTCTTCAAACGTTCTTAAATCTAGAACAAGGTGGAGCAAAAATAGTTTAGGAAAGTCTCACTGAAGCGTAGATAAAGTTGATAATAAACTTTTCTGAAAACTTCAAAAACAAAAGTGTGTTTTGCTCCATTCCTTTTAACATTTCAGGCATTTAAAGGTACTTTTTTGAAAGTCAATTAATCCTCTACAACGTTTATATCAACTACTTTTTTCATTACGGGCATACTTTCTACGTTATTGGCAGAAAAGTGACGAAAAACAAGGGTTTTTCTCGGTTTTTGGCAATTTGTTACTCATTGGTGCGCTTTAGCGAAAAAATGACAGATGTAAAATCAACATAAAATTCGATTCTCTACAATAATCCGTCATAAAAATAACCACCCCTTTCCATTGGAGATTCCAGACTTTGGGTCTCTGGAGAAGAACTGGAGAATGTTGAGAGGTCGTGCATTAGGTCCAATGAAAGTTCATTCGACCACGTTAAGACCACCAAGTTTCGTTTTTAAATTTCAAAAATTGGGGGGAAAAAGGGGGTGTCAATCGAGTTTTGAACACCCTGTATATATGTGTGTAACTATAAAACAAATTATAAATTTTAACGAGCACCATATTCTGTATCGAGCAGATAGGATTGTTGAAGACTACAAGAAATTATTATAACTGCCAAGCATATTTTTATTGAGTGTCGAATTTATAAAGAACAAAGAGATGAACTTCGGCTCTCATCAGATTTCGAGGAAATCTTAGGTAACAGTCCCATTCAAGTCAATAAATTATTACTTTTTCTAAAAAATACCCAATTAATTTCTACAATTTAACTAGTTAAAATATTACTAAAAGAAAAATCTAAAAGTAAATTTTATGATGTAATTTTAGAAATATATTTGCTGTAACATGTGAATTAAATAGCAACAATTTCATTATAATTAATTCTAAAACATATTAATCCATAGAATCAGCCTCATTTAAACATTAACTATTATTGATTAGGGTGGTGGGGGTGACCCTGCTCCGGCATGGTGCCGGTCGGGTGGGGGTGGGTCTTCCGGTGTCGTGGGCCCTCAGGACCAAAGGGTCCATGAGCTTGGAGGGTCTGGTCGGCCTGGTCCCACCGAACAGACCCTCGGTCACAAGCTCATGTCATGTAATATCTGCAGTATACTCTAAACCCTCATCTAGTGGGGGGCCTGCGATATCGGTGGGCGTGCCCTCGTCTGGTCGGGTCCTGTCGGTGGTGGTGGCGCTATCTGTCACCCCAATCAAGGCATAAATCGCCCGTGTGGCTGACATGCCTTAAAACAAGAAACAAAAAAAAAAAAAAAAAAGAAATTATTCAAAAATGGTTTGATGAATGTAACCCCAATAAGTAAACAGCTTATGGATGACACCCGAAATGTCTCGGATATAACTACCCTAACGATTTTAATATGAACGAGTTAACTCGGTTGCTCAAAATATATAAAAGGCTATAACCCGTAAATTTGTTTATATGATTTTTATTTTCACTTTTATTATCTGTGACTACATTTTTGTGTTACTTCTGGCTAGGATGTGTTGTATATTTATTTATTTTTTGTGCATCGTTGATGCCGCAGGTATCACAGGTAATGCCATGAAACATGATAAATAAGTTGTTTTTTTCGATTTTTTGCCGCCTAACAAAGCTACATATGCTTATAACGCCCACGTCCGAGATATTTGGGTATGTATGCCGTTTCAATTTTTCTATGAAGGAAAAAAATGTTACATCATTGGAAGGTGCACAATAAAATGTACTCCTAAAAAAAAAAAAACTAGATTTATACAGAAATATTAATAATGGCATAATGTTTAATATAATATATTAAACATTATGCCATTAAATTTTTATTTCCTACAAATATTTCTGTATAAATGTAGTTTTTTTTTAGGAGCACATTTTATTGTGCACCTTCCAATGATGTAACATTTTTAGCGCGGTTCCTCCCTCCCCGGAACCCCGCTTATAAGGTTGATACAATGAAACAATCCGGAAGTGCCGACTAGAAAATTTCGCGTTTCAGAACCCCTAGAGACCGAAAATAACGGTGGTTCAAATTTGTATATATATATATATATATATATGTGTATATTTATATATATATATATATACATATATATATATATATATATATATATATATATATATATATATATATTTGTCTGTTCGCTCATTTCTGGCTTCCCTAATGGTCCGATTGTGATGAAATTTGGTACAAAAATCCTTCGTCCAATTTAAAAGGTCAAGTTCGTTAACCAGCAGAATCCGCCCACTGGAAGATGGCGTTTGGGGCGAAATTCGCGCAAAAAAAATCGTAACGCTTACGTTTTTGAGTTCATAAGCTTGTAAGTACTCGTTTTATAGGCTTCTTGGGCTAGGAAAACGAATGAAACCATTTTCAAGGCGATAGCTCTAACCGTTTTCGAGAAAATTGGAAACATAGTTTTTGAATACCGTTTTTGGTTTGGGTACTTAGAATCATGGGATTCAGTTGAAACATTTTCTGCATGTTCTACTTTGATTAAAACTAATATGTTGAAATTTTTGTTACGTTTGGAGTTTAGGAAGGGTTAGAAAAAAATATTTTATTAACAGACATAAAAATATTTTTATATTCTGCCCGACTTATGGGATAGCTGACCCATACAGGTAAGATTGTAAATCAAGACCTTTCAAGACTGGTTTGTTTGAGATTTCATTTGAATAGGTGTTTCGCTATTGATCTAAACAAATTAATAACTGTTTCTATTCTATGCCTTCATAAACACTAGAGATGAGAACGGAACCGCGCTAAGATGACGCAGTTCCTGCGAATCGGACTTTTTTTTCCTTCATAGAAAAATTGAAACGGCATACATACCCACATATCTATACGGCATACATATATCTAAATATATAAATATCTATATCCATATATAAATATCTATCTATAAATATCCATATATAAATATCTATCTATAAATATCCATATATAAATATCTATCTATAAATATCCATATATAAATATCTATCTATAAATATCCATATATAAATATCTATCTATAAATATCCATATATAAATATCTATCTATAAATATCCATATATAAATATCTATCTATAAATATCCATATATAAATATCTATCTATAAATATCCATATAAAAATATCTATCTATAAATATCCATATATAAATATCTATCTATAAATATCCATATATAAATATCTATCTATAAATATCCATATATAAATATCTATCTATAAATATCCATATAAAAATATCTATCTATAAATATCCATATATAAATATCTATCTATAAATATCCATATATAAATATCTATCTATAAATATCCATATATAAATAGCTATCTATAAATATCCATATATAAATATCTATCTATACGGCATAAATATCCCAAATATCCGTTTATATTATAAACGGTCATTATGGGGTTAGGTAAACTTGATATAAATGAAGGTAGATAGTTACAAGTTGAGTGACTGTTGAATCTGTGGGAAAGGCTAGAAGGCTACCGAGACTGTTAGTGCAAAGACCCCGACGGAACCAAAGCGTGCAAAACAAATTTAAAGGACTTGGCGAATTCCACGAATCGGCACGAAGGTATTTCTTCACCTGTTGCAGATCTCTGAAGAGCTCGGCAATAAACAATTGTAATTTCTGTTACCACCTTTTCTTCCTCCGTATGATGTCGTCCAGATTACACACTTCAGAAGTGCTGAAGGGAAATGTCGATGTTAAATAACAAATTGGTCGATTCGAAAAGCGCTCTTTTAAATTTTTCATATTAATAATTGTGAAACGATTGGCTTTAACGTCAAATATAGTGTTATCCTATATGAACTACCTCTGCCAGTGTGAAATGAGGAAGACTACTGAGGTAGTGACATGGAGATCAGATACTCAAGTGAGGAGTGATGGGACAACAGTGACTAGGTGTTAATCACTATCAAGAATAGATTCACCGACAAACACTAAAAATTAATATAGTGAATTAGACTGAAAGGTCTGCATTTGCATAAGTACTGTAAATCCCATAAGGTTATCCCATAAGTAATGTCGGTTTTTTATATTATTTCTGTTTATCTTCCCTCCTCCTTTTCAATTTATTTTTGTTTATATATTACTTCTACCACCTTGGCTGCGGATGACGCCGCCTGTGCGAATCCACTCGCTGTGTCGGTATGACGCCGCTTGTGCCAGGGAGCTACCTGGCAAGTTGGGAGAAAAAGTTAAAATGTTTTCTTAATCGGCTACAAACCTCCAGGCTGGTTTATTCGTTCCTCCCTCGTCTCAGGGAGTGTTTCCAGCTTCTTATTCTAGAACCGTTCCGGGTCAGACCTTTCTGTGAATTTTTGCAAGAGTTTCTTCACCGCATGTGCCTCACGGTAAAAAACATGTTTATGAAGGAAATTATCCACAATTTCCAATGGGTACGTTATTTTTTCACATTGACCAAAAACGAAATTGAAGCATAAACAGAAAATAAAAAATACCATTTTTGGATGGTATATAGAATTGAATATATGTACTTCTATTTATCATGTTTTGGTTGGAGAAATGATTTATTCTGTGCTGAAATTTCATTTTAAATGGATCTCCCAACAATCCACCACTTACACCATTTTGTTTTGAAATTCGATAAAGGAGAAAATGTTCCTTCGACATATGGAAAACTTGTATAAATATATGGTGAAAATGTCATTAGTGAGCGACAAGTGCAGCGGTGTTTTGAACGATTTCGAGCGACAGACCGCAAACTTGAAGACGAGGCTCGTACAGGTCTAGCAACAGAGCTTGACGACCAACTCCTGCAGGCTACTGTAGAAGAAAATCCTGTTGTAACAGTCGAAGAGCTAGCAGAAAAACTTGGATCCACACATTCTACAGTCCACCGACATAAACCTATATTACTTATGGGATTACTTGTTATATATATGCAGTTTTTATTTAACTTTGTGTACAGTATATATATAAAGGTTTCATATTTTAGTGTCTCCCTTTGAGGGTCGGAGTCGGGGACCCAAATCACCGCAGGGATCACCCAGCCCTTAGTTAGTACCTGCAAAGGACATAATTAGACTGCCAGGAATAAACTTTTGACAACACTATTACCTCTGTGTGCGGTATGATCAAGGATCAGATACCTCTGCAGTATCATCCCATTTGGGCCTTTGTGGCCTGTTATGGGACTATATACAGTACGGTTCCTCCCTCCCTTCGTGGAGAGAAACCCAGCTTATAAGGTTGACCTCATGATGCAATACGGAAGTACTGAGTGGCTCAATCATTGAAAAGCTTACTAAATTCTGTACAAAAAAGGACCCGAAGCAATTTTCGATGGGACAATGTGAATCGAAGAAATAAGCACTTGAATCTTCGAAATTTTCTGTTTGATTTTTTTTTTTTTTTTTTTTTTTTTTAACGCATAATTGTATTTGTTTAACTAATTTTATAATTTATGGTTTTTTGTTTTAAATTGCATTTATTAATAAAATTAGTATTTTAGTAAAAAAAGACAAGTAAATACTGTGTTCCTAGTGCAAACCTTAAGATGGCATGAGATTCATTTCCGCTTAGGATACTGTCAGATTCCTGTTGTGGTGCCTTAAAATTCCTTGATTTTATTTTTCACGAAAGATCAAACCCTACGAATGACTGTTTCTAGGGATATGAACGAAACCGCGCTAAAATGACGCAGTTCCTGCGATTTTGACTTTATTTTTATAATTTACTCCTAATGACAATATAAATAATCTTGATTGGAAAGCCGCTATCACGACGCGATCTCTGCGAGTCTGACCTTTCCTTCTATCTAGTTGATACAACTTTCACCTGTTGACGAAGGAATGAACCACATGTTGCCTATCCCGTAGCTAAACCATGATAACCAATTCTAAAGGAATCAGATGTAAGCGTTGAAAATAAAAAGGTTTGTAGCAAGAAAACAAGCCGAAAGAAGAAAGATGATTGGTTGAAGGTTAGCTGTCATTGCCTTACAGCCTGTTTCTTACTTTCACACCGTCAGCCAGTCAGCTGTAGGCTTCGTGTCCGTATATATACCTACCTAGCTGGTTCAAGCATTGTTTAGTATTGAAAAGTTACAAACATTTATATGGTGACACTGTCCAATGCAAGAAATTATTTGGTTTATACCTGAATTGCCAGTACATTCTGAAGAGTAAAATCGTAACAGAAGTTTTGAAAAATGCCTTTAAATTTTCATACATTCTATCTCATAGCCATAAAAATCACTAAGATGTACACAACGGGCAAAATTTTAGATATATTGCAATAAAATTGACAATAACCTTTCGTCTAATTTGAAAGGTCTGGTTCGTTAACCAGCAGAATCCGTCCACCGGAAGATGATTTTTGGAGTTCATATGCGTGCAGGTACTCGTTTTATAGGTTCTTCAACTTAGGAAAACGAATGAAGTCATTTGTAAAGCGATATCTGTAACCGTTTATAAAGAAAATTGATACAAATACTTTTCCAAACTAATTTTCAGTTTGGTTGTTTGGAAACGATTAATTCAGTCGGAACTTGTTTCAGATGTTTGACATTCATCTAATCTAGGATTTAGGGTGAGAAAAGGATATTAAAGGACATGAATAGTTTACGGATCTTAGTATATTTTCTAAAACATCTCGAGAACGGTTGGGGGAATCGTGGTAATTGGAAGGTGACCTTTCGAATGGTTATTAAATTTTCATCAAAACACGTTCTGATATAATTTTCGACGGGGCCATGTCAATCGGACAAATACGCGCTTGAAATTTCTAAATTGTTACATTTGTTCTTTTCAACGGGGTTTTGCCTCTGTTTACCTAATATTTTAATTGGTTGTTTATTTTTTTTAATTGCATTTAATAGTAAAATGAGTATTTTAGTAAAACAAGGTAAGAAAATTAGAAATATTGTTATACTGTTTCCAAGAGCAAACGTTGAGAAAGAGGATGGTGTAATTTCCGCTTAAGATACAATCAGTTTCCTGTTGTGGCGCTTAAAATCTTATATTAATTCTCTTTGAGATTTTATTTTATGTTTTTAACGAAAGATCAAAACCCTACCAAAACTGCTTCTGTCCCTTTACAGAAGTCACTAGAGATATGAACAGATGACGCTGTTCCTGCGAGTCGAACTTTTTTTTGTAAGTAAACAGATTATTCTTATTCAGACATCCATCTTGTTGAGTAATGCGCCTATTAGCGCAGCTCCTGCGTAGCTTGAACGAGGACGCAAGGTGCATAGTGAAAACAAAGCTGACAGGATACGGAGGACCCGAAAGGACCAAGATGGAAGCGAAGTGGGCCGCGCTGGCTATATTTAGGACAGGCTGAGTGGGTCGCTCCGTTATACCGCCAGGGGTCAGGAGTATGCTTATGTCACGTATACATACAGGTGTGTGTGTCTGGCGAACAGCTGTTTTTTGGCGGGGTCTTTACCGCTGCTTTGGCGCCGGATTTGATTTCAACCTGTCTTTATTGGTTATGGTGCTCCTGTTAGGGGGAAAGGTTTCTTCAGTTTCTTTCCCCAGAATTGGGCCTTTCTTCAGTCAGAGTGTCCTGTTTTATTTGGAGTTAATCTTACTTTTTACATTTTCCTTTCATATCAATTTACTTGGTTTTATATTTTTCCCAAACTTATATATACGATTATTATAATTTATTCATAATTTAATTATTATATTTAAAACTCTAAACGTTTAAAAGCTGACGTTTCCATGCACACATTCATTCTTGTAAATCGCCATCGCTACGGTCTTGCAACAGAAATAAATAAATAAATAAAAAATAATCTTACTCTAGACATTTAGGGTTGTAAAACAACTGTAATTTCCATATCGATCCATGCATAAGGGGCTTCAGTCCAAAATCATCAGTTTTCAGAAAACTAGACTCAATCCCTTTTTACATGGAATAATAAAATGAGGACTATGTTTGTATGGCAACTATGTATTGTACTGAAGTCCTTCTAACATAGAAATGTGTAGTTACCTTTCATAGGACCCTTCAGAGACAACGAATCCATCACTAAATCATGTTGGGAAAATAAGGACTGAAGTCCTTTTTCTATGGATCGATTCAATTGCCGTAAAAAAAAATAAGGTAACTCTGATTGGTTAAATTACAATTTTTGTCCGAGATATATGTTTCTATCAAAAGCTATAAGCGTCTACCACCGTCAGGTGTAAACACTAATTATAAAGAGAAGAATTTAATGTATTGTCGACATTTCTATACCAACAGATGTAAACACTGATTATGTACGACAAAGGTCTCAAATGTAAGTGTGTAAACTGGCTGTAACTTTTTTGCAAATTTTAACAAATCCAGAACTGTTTACATCTGACGCTCGCAGGATATATATACTATGTCAGGTGTCGGATAGATATTCTCTTGTAAGTTTACATACTGATAGAAATAGCTAGACATTTATATGGTTGGTATAGAAGTGTCGACAATACAGCTAGTAGCCAAGATATTTATCTCTGACATTAAATTCTTCTCTTTACAATCAGTGTTTACACCTGACGGTATAGAAGTGTCGGTATATCTATCTCGTGATAGAAATATATATCTCAGTTAGAAATTGTTCGTAGTTTACATTAGTCACAATATCTCTCTGATATAAATATCCTGCAATAACTATCAGATGTAAACACACCCTTCAGTAACCTAAAAGTTAACGTGCTCTTCCTCCGTCCCCTTGAAGAAGGCTGCCAAAGAACTTTTCGAATCGTTCGCAATATAGATTTTTCTGAAAATCTGACTTTTTCACTTAGCAGAATCCGCACAATACCTCGTCTTTTTGACAAATTAACGACTAACTATCTTCATTTCATTATGAAGGGGGTTATTCTTTTACAATTCACATCAACAACCATCCACAGCCTGCAGGAACAATGGAAGGGTCGGGGCAAAATAGGTGCCAAGCAACATTTTTAACTAAACTTAACTGTAGTTAAGTAGCTAGTAGTTGTGGATATTATGTGGGTTATCAGTCTAAGATGGAAATGCTTCTAAAACATCACTACAAGCTCTGTATGCTACTTAATCTTGTTGCTTCTAATCATGTCAACTGATAGTCCCACATAATATCCATCATATAGCAGCTACGGTTATGTTTTGTTAAAAATGTTGCTTGGCACTATTTTGCCCCGACCCCTTCAATTAAACAAACCATAAAAAAATTTACCCCTCCCCATGTAATACAGAGGTATTTCTGAAAATGTTTAGAAATTCACAACGAATCATTCTTACCAATCCATCGAATGTTCAAACAGGGCTTTTCGAATTTCATCGTACTTGCCAAGAATACCCCGCATTATGCCAGCCTAGAACCCCAGGCGCATAAAAAGCTTAGCTGCATTTCTGACAGCTGCAATAAATTCATTATTCTTGACTATGGTTGGATCTTGACAGCCTGAGAGAGATTTTTGACAGTTCCTTGGCGAGCAACGACCGAACGCCGATGTACTTTCTCCTGGGTTAGCCATGGTTATCCGCACCGGACCGAGACTAAACGAGCAATTCCATTGTCAAGGTGTTCGTTATTCCTGACAAATCACACTTGACAGGTAAGACAGAATTATTATTTTCGGTAGATCATAATTATAATTCTAGGTAATTCTCATATTTCATAAAATTTAGTTGATATTCCCAGTATTTGAATCGTCTTAAAAAACATCAGTCCCATAACAGGCCTCGAGGGCCTGTATCTGATTCATGACCATAAGGCACACTAGGGAGATAGTTTGGTCAGTACTATGCTCCGGCCGCCTGATTTTCCGACTGCTAGAGTCATTAGCACCCAAGGTACCCATTATTAAATTAATTAGAGGCTGGGTTGGCTTAGGGACAGTAAGGGAAGCCGAATTCAACCCATGAACGAAGACACTAGAAGATAAAGATGCTCGGGATTTGAACTCAGGACCTCCAACTTATTAGTCCAGTGCTCTACTAAAGAGCTAACCTCACCCCGTATTTGAATGCTCTTATATGCCAAAAAATTGTAATATTGGGAATAACTTTAGATAAGTACGTTTCTAGTAACATCTAATAGCTCCATAAATATTTGTTCAATATATTTCCCGCCTAAAATAATAATACCAAAATAAAAATAAGAATACTAAACCAAAATTATAGTAAAGAAATTTTAAAAGGTTACTTACTTGTTAGATTCTAAAATCTGAGCTACGCCGCGAACAGACAAATATATATATAAACACAAATTTGAGCCACCGTCATTTTCGGTCTCTAGGGGTTCTGAAACGCAAAATTTTCTAGTCGGCACTTCCGGATTGTTTCATGAGATCAACCTTATAAGAGGGGTTCCTCCCTCTGAAGGGAGGGAGGAACCGCGCTAAAAAGGTTATTTCAAGTGGTCAAGGGATCGGAAGGGTTTTAATTGGCGGGAAGGAAAATTGGAGTCGATTCGTATACAAATATATGTACATTTCATGTGAAATATTTTATTATAGAGGGTAAAACCTGTGTTTGTGGTGACCATTCGGCAAATCCACGACCAGTAAGATGTGCGGTGATTCTTGTGCGATTGAAATTACTATCAGCTGTTAGAGATGCTTACTAGTTACATTTTACATAACACCGGGTTCCGCTAAATTCTATGCCCCATCATGTATAGGCCATCACATTGAATTCCGTAATCGGCCTATACATCAAAAGCAGCAGTGATTTTCAAAGTTTTTGTTGATTTTTTTCATTTCAAGAAGAATACTTTTGGACTGGAGGAGAAGACGAATCCAGTCCTATCGACTAAATGTGTTAAACCCTGCATAGATTTGATTATCCAACGCCATATACACGTATAATAGATAGTTTAGAAGAATTATGCATGTTACTTCAGCTACCAGCTGTTGTCCGTTACTTCAAACCATTGAACAAGTTAATCAAATAAAACATGTAATTGACCCAAATTTGTATTGTCGATTGCTTCTATCTGTTACTTGAATCAAAATACACATCAAAAGCATGTTCTAAGTTTTTCAATTTTGCTTGATTGACTTAAAGAGCTCTGTTTTTTTGTTAACAGGAATGTGAAAATCCAGCCTTTTTTATGATATTATGATATATCATTAGATTGTATATTATACATCCTAATGATGTATTGTATTATCATTAACTGTATAGGTTAAAACCTCTCTGAGCTTGTAGAAAGCTTCCTAGATTAATCATATATTTTATTATCTATTAAGCAAAGACAATATATTCTATATACCTCCGAGGTCAAAACAAACATTACTTTCTGCCGCATAGACAGTTATTATTTTTGCAATATTTTTGATGCTTATATGCATATTGTGGGGGTTTTAATAGACCTGTTTGTCAGTGTGTAGGAAGGGAAACCTTTCAGAAAGATTCGTAAAGAAATATAACGAACGTTTCTTTGTGATGTTTTTAGAACTTATACTAACGAACGTACCTATTGATGTTGCACTCATGTAAGACTTTTTAAAAAATACCTTGAAATCTTCTTTGATCCTACCGACTTAACCCTATTATAATCGATATGTTTCCTTATTTTCATTCCTATTCCTGAGTTATATATATATATATATATATATATATATATATATATATATATATATATATATATATGTGTGTGTGTGTACCCCGGAGGTAAAGGCCACCATGTCACATGTTTGTTTCTTCGTTACTTCTAGAAACAGTTTAAAGAAACGTTTTCACATTCTTATTGGTATTAATAGGTAATTGTAAGTATTGATCATAGTCAAACCAAACCAAGTCCTCCACATGGTGTCTTTTACCTCTAATGAAAACAGACATGATTTTATTATTCACTGTCTTATATTCGTTATTTATGGGAACAGGACATAGACCTATACCATTACATGGATCGGAAATCCACATTAAGAACATGTTGTTAAGTCAATTTAATAAAAAAATGGATAAGGTGTCCTTTACCTCCGGGGTACAGATATATAATACATGATATTAAAATAAGAGGGAATTAATAAATAAAATAGTGAAGAAGCTAGAATAGTTCCACAGAAGTATAGCTGAAGTCCAACCAGCTGAAAGAACGGAATAACCCTGGAGTTGATCAATCCGAAATAAAACCCGTAGCTACCAGACTAAATCCACTTCACCTCAGACAATAGCTGTGCCGCGTCTCACAAAAGGCATAGTTTATTTCACTGATACGAGACGAATGATAAAAACTAATTCGATCCAGCGTACTGACTTAGATTCTATTGAAGACAAAACTACTTTCTCTCTCCTCAGCACGTAATCCCTCAACAGGCGTGGATAGTCTACGAGGGGTCCATCAATCTCAGGACTCTCTTCATATATATATATATCCATTAATCGGTGTCTGCTTGAAGGAACGGCTTCATCGTATCCTCTTCATCGTTGCTTCATCCTAATCCTCGTGTATTATCAGGAGTCAAGTCGTGAAGGAGATGGTCAGAACCCTGGGCGGCTGATGGGCTATGAACAAGGACTTCAGCAGAGCTAATATTCGGAAGATATTGACGTCTTGAGGCTGCACTCGTGAAAGAATTGTCTAAATACTTCTTCAAATCTTTATCGATCCTAACTCTTAAGTTTAAAAAATGTCCTGGGACTGAGTTTGGCTAATTGACAGGTCTCGAATAATGATTTTATCTTCTACTGTCGGATTCAAGGTCCCTAGATACACTTATCCTTTTTGGAGGACCCGACACTGAAAATCAGACAGCAGAGTATAGTTTTTTTTTTTTTTTTTTTTCCTTTTCTTTTGGTGCATCTACTGCTGAGGTCATTAGCAGAGTATAGTAGTGACCAAACTGTACCATATCGTTAAAACGTATACAACACGAAGATTAATTCTACAAAATCCTTATGTCATACCTAGGGCAGCGATAAAAACACAACAAAGTGTAGAGGTCTCTGATTCTTGACCATACGGCACACTAGAAAATTTTTGTCATCCATAAAATAATGATCCGGATGCTTCATTTATGTACGCCTGAGTTTTGAACTCAGGTCCCCCAGACCTTGAGTCGTGTGCATATATATATATATATATATATATATATATATATATATATATATATATATATATATACTGTTTTATGTACTACGCTCGGAATCTGAATTAAGTTATTGGGGCTGTTATGTAGTGGATGAAGTTTTATAACCAAGACTTTCTTCGGCTGAAGAATTATTAATTTTATTTTGTTTATTTATTTTTCTGTGTTATTTACTGTTAACATAATGATATTATGATTTATTTACTATTATTAATTCATTTAAGTCGTAATTATATTTCCTTTCATAATTGAATTATTTGTTAAAAAGTTATGGTCTTGTGTAATTTATTTATATCTTTCAGCACCTACGCTTCTTGTGCTTACAAGCCTCAATAAAGAAGGTTAAGGAGACTCCAAATGTTTTAAATCGATCGGTTTGTATATAAATTTATATGGGCATTGTACAAATATATAATAAAAATATATTATATATATATATATATATATATATATATATATATATATATATATGAGGGGCAAAGTTAGATCAGTGGTAGAGCAGTGGACTAATAAGTTGGAGGACCTGAGTTCTAATCCAGAGCAAGGACCTGAGATTTTATCTCCTAGTATCTTCGTTCATGGGTTGAATTCGGCCTCCCTGACGTCCCTAGGCCAACCCAGCCTATAATTAATAATGGGTGCCTGCAAAGGGAAAAATCAGGCGGCCGGAGCCACTGACCACTCTATCTCCCTAGCGTGCCGTATGGTCAATAATCATATACCTCTACAGTATCTGCCTCTCAGTATCAGGCCATTAGTGGCCTGATATATACATTAAGGCAATACACTAAGACGACACAGTTTCCTACAAGGAGCTGTTACCTTCTGAATCTTCTCCTAATCTAAGAAGAGCAATATATCATGTTGGAGCTGTATTACTAGCCCGAGAACACATTAACCCATTTCCTAGAGGTGGTTATTTCCATCCTAGATTCTAGAATAACGAGCTATTAGCTCTTCCAAAAAGAAGGAAGGTATACACAAAGAGCCGAGAGCTATTCTGAGCTCCGGGGAGTTAAGCTTGTAATAAAAGGCGTATCATTAAAGTGTTTAAGTGGCTGCTTCGCTACCAATAATCGGCCGATAAAACTAGATATTTTCATCTTTTGTTCCACCCTTTCGGTGTCGGATGGAAAACAGGACAGTGGGCCGGCTTTGGTCGACGCAGCTTTCACTGCTCCACCTGTTCCGATGTCCTCTTAGGGCTGGCCCGATTGTACGGCTATGGCAGTTCCGGAACAATTACTTCTTCATTTATTTATTCGAAATCTTTACAAATTATTAACAGTACAATGATCAAGTTTGTTGATGCAGATATTATGTACAAGTGTAACAAAACGGTAAAGGTAAAATAAAATAAAAAACATACAAAATTTGGAAGACGACAACCATTTTTGGCACTTCCAGACCTGTCACAATAAATATTTTAATGATCCCTATAAGATTAGAAAAGTAAATTATCCCGGGGCCACCGTCTCTTGAGCCGCCTGGGAGGATTGTCTGGATGGGATTGTGAAGATAAGGATAGACCTTCATGATTAGGATTCTGAGACAATTTGTAGTGGAACCTTTGGAAACGGGTTTTAGCGAGGTCAAGGGCAAATGGGATGTTAAGATCATTGCCCAAGGTTTTCCGTAACAATGGAGTAATTCATAGATAAAGTAATTTTTTTAAATTTAATAAACAACAAGACATAAAACGAATCTACTATATATTTGTCAAATACCACTCACTCACGCACTGACTATCATCGCCCCGCCCAAACCACTTCACAGAAAAATTTGAAATTTTGCAATGACAGTCTCTTTAGAATGTAGACACCGCTGAGAAAGGACTTTTTGATATTCAAATTTTTAAGTAATTTTTAGAGGGGTTAATCCCACTTTATTCTTATTAACTACGGATTTTAGAAACTTTTTATTAGCGCGGTTACTCCCTCCCACATAGGGAGGAACCCCGCTTATAAGGTTGACCTCATGACGCAATCCGGAAGTGCCGACTAGAAAATTTTGCGTTTCAGAACCCCTAGAGACCGAAAATGATAGTGGTTAAAATTTGTATATAAATATATATATATATATATATATATATATATATATATATATATATATATATATATTTGTTTGGTCGCTCTCTAGCTCCCAGACGAATGGTCGGATTTTGATAGAATTTGGTACAAAAATCTTTCGCCTAATTTGAAAGGTCAAGTTCCAAAATCCGCAGCAAAATCCGCCCACTGGAAGATGGCGTTTGGGGCGAAATTCGCGCAAAAAATAATCGTAACGCTTACGTTTTTGAGCTCATAAGCTTGTAAGTCCTCTTTTTATAGGCTTCTTGGGCTAGGGAAACGAATGAAACCATTTTCAAGACGATAGATTTAACCGTTTTCGAGAAAATTGGAAAAATAGTTTTTAAATACAATTTTGGGTTTGGGTACTTAGAATCATGGGATTCAGTTGAAACATTTCCTACATGTTCTTTTTTAATTGCTTATAGTTGGATAATCTATTTGAAAATAAAACAGATTAAGAAAAATAAGAAAAACAATTTAATGTAAGAGATATGGATTTCTAAGATATAGGTTTTCAACTACCTAGCGTCCTTCCTAGTGAGGGTTGGCCGACCCATCCAGGTAAGATCGTAAATCAAGACCTTTCTAGAAATATGGACCCAAAATAATAACAGTTTCTATTTTAATCATTCTAAATGAGTCTACGGATAAGAACGGAACCGCGCTAAGATGATGCAGTTCCTGCGAGTCAGACTTTTTTTTGTTGTTGAGGAACCGTAAATCTCCAACTATCTCCCGTGCATACGGACACGGATTAGAAGTGAAGGCGGACCTGCGCATTGAAGATCTCGTATGTCCCATGAAATGTATTAATGTATGCTGAGTCTTCGTACTGCCTGGGTAAATTTCGTGTGAGTAAATGTTTAACAGGCAGTGGTGTGCCACACAGGATTTTTGAGCGGGATTATGGGCCAGTGTTAAAATCCCATTTTCGCCCATCCCACCTGAATGTGTCCCGGTTAAACTCACCAAAAATATGGCAAGCCTATCAATAAGGTACCAAACCACTTTTTACAATCGATACATGGCTTTTTTTATCGACGATATAGGGAATAAATATTGTCCATTTATTTACGTTTTACCCGTATTTAGACAATTCTCCAATTTTTTACCTTTTTACTCCATCTAAAGGATAGAACCTTTCAAAATATTTCATGGTTATTGCCTGTAAAGAGAAGTTTTAATTTATCTTCTTCTGAAACAATTCATTACAATAACACCAGAATTATTAATAACCATAGTTGTTTACATTATGTATTATTAAAGGAAGTATACCAGTAATCAAAGATTTATAATTCGATGTCCATAATGTTCCTCATTTGTTCCCATTATTTAAAAGATCAATAAAAATATGAATATCCATTTATAACGGTTGAATTGTAGCTTAGGGTATAATTCTGAAGGAATTACTCGCGGCCATTGTGAACCTGTTCCCTGTGGCTCGCACCCTAGAGCCGATAAGCAGGTTGGGTAGCCCAAGGCTATAGGGCAGGGGCTGGTGAGTCCTCATTTAGTCTTGTCGGGCACGTGTTCTTTTGGAGGTATAGGCACTAGGCGATGTAAGCCCTTGGCCGGTGTCAAGGTATGCCTGTGGCAGTATCAATGTATGCCTGTGGCAGTGTCAAGGTATGCCTGTGGCTCGCACCCTAGAGCCGATAAGCAGGTTGGGTAGCCCAAGGCTATAGGCCAGCGGCTGGAGAGTCCTCATTTAGTCTTGTCGGGAACGTGTTCTTTCGGAGATATAGGCACTAGGCGATGTAAGCCCTTGGCAGTGTCGAGGTATGTCTGCGGCAGTGCCTAGGTATGCCTGTAGCATTGTCAAGGTTTGCCTGTGGCAGTATCAAGATAAGTCTTTGGCAGTGTCAAGGTATGCCTGTGGCAGTGTCAATGTATGCGCGTGGTAGTGACAAGCTGTGCTTATGGCAGTGTCAAGCTATGCTTGTGGCAGTGTCAAGGTTTGCTTTTGGCAATGTGAAGGTTAGCCCTTGGCGGTGTAAAGGTACGTGCTTGGCAGCGTAGAGGCTTGCCTTAGGTCATGCCAAGGTATAGGAGTGAGAAGATAACCTTTTGACAGCGTAGACGTAAGCTCTTGGTCATGTCAAGATATGGACTTGGGAGCATGAGGATAAGCATTTAATGGTGTCAATTTAAGGCTTTGTCAGTGTCGGGGAAGCTCTTGGCGCTGCCAAAATAAGGACTTGGCAGAGTAAAAATAAGGGCTTGGCAGAGTGAAGGTAATAAGCTCATGGAATTGTCAAGGCAAGCCCCTTGGGAGTGCAAAATAATGACATGGCAGTGTCCGAGTTAGGACTTGACAGTGTCAAGGGAAATTCCAGGCAATGTCAATGCAAGCCCTCGGAAGTATCAAAGTAAGCCCACGAGTGGAAGGAAGCCCTCGGTTACATTGAGATATGCCTTTCGGTGTGTAATATGCTCTACATTGTGTCAAGATCAATCCTTGACATTGGAAGATAAGCCTTTGCCAAAGTCAAGTTATGCATTCGCCAGACTCAAGTTATACCTTACCAGTGTTAAAGCAAGACCCTTTCAGTGTTGAAATTAGTCTGTGGAAGTCTCTGTATTATTGCTAAGAAGTCTCCTTTATTTTATATAAGTATTTATATTCACTCAGAAACAAACAAAAAAAAAGGGAAAAACTTGATTTTCCCAATTATTTTGCCATCTAGTGGAAAGAAGGTACCAATTTTTTTTATACAATAGCAGCAAATATTTATGAATTTCCGATTTAAACCATTGGGTCAATAAATTGCTTGCCAGGGTAAACAAAACCTTCAAAAAATCACTAATTCAAGGGGCACGGAGCATTTTCATTGTTAGTGCAGCTCCTGCGCGAGGGAATTTAATAAAGTAGCAGAACTTGAGTATTTAGAACTGTTCCAAAAAGTGGCAGGCGTTGAGAATATCTCTACTAGAAGAGGGAATCACCTTGGCCATGAGAAAACCCCGTCCAGGAATAAGGTTAGCTATGACTTAATAGGAGCTAGCCGTGTGAATGGAGTCCAGATTCCTTTAGGTTTCGACCCCTCACCCCTAGAGCCGGCTCTTTGAGTCGTTAATTCACTAACCCCTTAGACGAAGGAGCCACCTTGGCCGTGAGAACACCCCGTCCAGGAATAAGGTTAGCTATGACTTCATAGGAGCTACCCGTGTGAATGGAGTCCAGATTCCTTCAGGTTTCCACGTCTCACCTCTAGAGCCGGCTCTTTGAGTCGTTCATTCACTAACCCAGTAGAAGAGGGAGTCACCTTCGCCGTGAGAAGACCCCGCCCAGGAATAAGGTTAGCTATGACTTCATAGGAGCTACCCGTGTGAATGGAGTCCAGATTCCTTCAGGTTTCGACCCCTCACCCCTAGAGCCGGCTCTTTGAGTCGTTCATTCACTAACCCCGTAGAAGAGGGCAGTCACCTTGGCCGTGCAAAGACCCCGTCCAGGAATAAGGTTAGCTATGAACTCATAGGAGCTAGCCGTGTGAATGGAGTCCAGATTCCTTCAGGTTTCGACACCTCACCTCTAGAGGCGGCTCTTTGAGTCGTTCATTCACAAACCCCGTAGAAGAGGGCAGTCACCTTGGCCGTGAGTAGACCCCGTCCAGGAATAAGGTTAGCTATAACTTCATAGGAGCTAGCCGTGTGAATGGAGTCCAGATTCCTTCAGGTTTCGACCTCTCACCCCTAGAGCCGGGCTCTTTGAGTCGTTCATTCACAAACCCCCTTGGAGCCTAGCTCTATTAGCCGACCTCTCCAAGCTGTGATTATTTCTGCGGTAAATCACTTTTAATGGAGGAATCCGCTGTAGGAATGCGAGAGCTATCAACTCCACGGCGAACGGATCTTCTAGCGGGAGCTAATTTTAGAAACCGACTTCACCATCTTCTGTTACTTTCATTTATCTTTCATACCCGTTGTAGTTTCTTTACCCCAAATACAAGACACAGAAAAAGGGTTAAAGAGATGTAACAACTCGCATTTCTGGCGTTTTTGTAATTTTTCGGAAACAAGTTCTCGATCTTCAACCATTCGGACCTAGGATAATAACTTTGCTGACGGCAGAAGACTGATACAACTAGAGTTGTGGGTTTCCGGAAAATCATGAAACGAGAAATTTTCCAGAAAATATTCTGGAAAAGTTTCATAGCAACTTAAGTTTCGCGGTAATGTAAAATGAACTTTTTTGCTAGATACTAAAAGTAAGCAGCATTGGAGTATTTTTATGAACGACGGATAAGATACCTTTTTGAGTTTTTCCTCTTCCAACAAAAATGATAACGAACAAAGAATAGATATTGTGATTTATAAATTTTGAATTATTTATGTAGTTTAAAATGTAAATATAATAATAAATTTAATAAATATTATAATATGTCAGAAATTAATTAAAGAATACCATATTGGACAATATATTTTATTTAGTAAATTGATGTATGAATCTTGGGCTTTTATAAGGGGTGGTCTGGGGGGACTCCCTCCCCGAAATTTCGTTTCGGGGAGAACATTTCGTGTAAACAATGCCTATAAAAACGAGGAATGCCTTCAGCATTTACCCTGGTTTAATAAGTGTCTAGAAGATCTTAAATCTTACAATTTGACTCTGGTATATTTAAAATTTTCCCTACACCCAATTCCTCCTGTGCTAACCCCTCCCCCGAAATTATTTTCTAAATATGCACCTAATATGTATATATCCGAAATAACAACATTTTTTTCGAAAATAACTTTAATTAAATTACTAAAATCTTGTGTTGAAAATCAGAACAAATTACCAAAGTTTATACATTCAAGTATTTGTGGAAAAATGAAATATAATATATGATTTTATTTGCAATTTTACAAGTAGTCTAACTGTGGAACAGAAGATTTTATGATATTGAAAGGAAATGAAGAATTTTGATCTGTCTGTTTGATTAATACATGCTACAGAAAATGAAGCAGAATTTGTAAGTATGACATTGTTATCGCTCATCAAATGAAGATTTTGTGAAACTTATACCAGTTTCGTACCAGTGTTTATCTGTCAATCTATTTGAATAACAATATTTGTATTTATCTATAATTTTGTTGCCTTTATAGACTTCAAGAAAGCGTTTCCACACGCTTGTAGTTTTCTTGTTAACCATTATTATTGACAGAGAGCAGAATGACTTGATTTATTTAAAATACCAATCTTGTCTTGTTTACATGAGAGGAATTCCTTTATAACCGTAGCAACCAGTACAGTCGTGACTTGTCCTGCACGAAACTCATTTCAGCGGGTCCTCAGATCATTGTCTCAAGTTAGGTTTTATTTCTAATCCCCTTATTGGAGCTGTAAAACATTCATAACTACTAATCAATAAGAAGTGAAGGAATTGTTAGAAGAAAAACGTAGCAAAACAGTTAGAATTTCTAAAACACCCGTAATTTGGTCATAAATGCATTTTTTCAGCAATAAATGCTTAGGGAATAGAAAATTGAGTATTTTTGAAAAACTAGGTAAGAAAATGAGAAACAGTTTTTGACAAAAGTGATTCATTTGAAAATTTGTCTAAATTTTTGACTTTCATATAAACTAAAATATTTAAATTTTGCATACGTTCGGTGTCAAGGAAGTTTTAGGAAAAGAAAAATTGTATTATCAGGCATGATCTTTTTTGGGACTTTATTAAATACCTCGAAAAAGGTTAAGCAATCGTGGTAAGTGGAGAAAGCTTACTAAATTTTCTACAAAAAAGCTTCTGAAGACATTTTCGATGGGACAAACGCAAGCGGAGAAATAAGTGCATAAAACCTCAAAATTGTTATTTTCTTTGCTTTGAACAGTTCTTTCCGTTCTTTGCCCTCAGTTTTTTATTGACTGTTCTTTTTATAATTGATTTTATCAGGAAAATGAATTTGCTAAAAAAAAACAAGTTAATTAAAATGAGAAGGAATTTTTGATTGTTTGTAATACGAGATAGCTTTCCGAGCATAAGTGGAAGAGGCGAGTAAGTAATTCCTGCTACTGTAACACTCCTCTACATCATAGAGCCTAAATCTATCTTAGCTTCAAGATTTCATGAGAGTAGGTGGTTAACGATTTTACAAAATATTAAGTATATTCTGGGGTGGGCCGAAAAAACTAATTTTTTTTTTATTTCGAGGTTGTAATAGTGCGAAATATATAGACAAAAAGAGGTGAAAATAATTTATTGAAATCGGTTGACATCTTTAATATTTTGTTTTATTTTTTATTTTGTTTATCGCTTACAAGGTTTCCCTAAGGAGTAGGCCTTATATAATGTGATTAGTATAACTAATGTTAGTATTACTAGGGTCAATCTCATGATCATATCCATAGAAAAAAACCTTATTTTATATTTATTTTGTAATTCCCTGGCAGCTTTGAATTTACTGCGACATTTTAAACTAGAAAAAATGCCTATTTATGTTTCTTTTTAATTATATAAAACAAAACAACAACAACTTTTCTTTTGTTATTAATAAAAATTTATTTTTGTTTCTGTTTGAACAGATGCTGAAATCAACTGTCTTCGGCTTTATGAATGCGGCTATAAGTGTCATGAAAACAAAAAAAATATTTTATTTCTAGACCTACTTGTTCAATATTGTTCATAAGTACATTTTACCTAATACCTAATACTTGTAAATATCTATATTTGTTAAAAAGTGTATACCTCTTACCTACTTGTAAATATCTACTTGTTAAGAAGTGTATATGTAAATTACACCCAAATAAAGTCTCATTATTATTACTCTGAATTTACCTTTGTTCTTTTTTATCCACATAATAAAGTCATCTCTCTGCTAGCATCCTATATGGATGGGGTCAATGTAACCCGTCCATATAGGAGGCTAGCAGCCTATAGGGGTAGGATACAGGAAGCAAACATCAGGATGCTCGCAGCCTATATGGGTAGGCTGCTAGAAGCCAGTAACAGAGTGCCAGCAATCTAAAGTCTAGGGGTACGCACTTGAAAGAAGAGTGCTGGGCACTCTGTTGTTGGATGCTAGCTTTGGGTGTGAGAACTCTACTATAGGATGCAGAATTAGCATTCCAGCACTCTATTATAAAATGCGGGCACTCTAACTAGTGGAATCCTATTTTGGGCTAAAATAGGTGGATCCTATTTTAAACTAAAATGTCCTATTTCAAAATACTGGCACTGAGTCACAGTTTTCAGGCTGCGGGCAGCCTGAAAGTAGATGCGAGCAGCCTGTTTTTTTTCTCCGTGTAGGCATTCGATCTACAGAGGATACACATTTATTTAGGATTAATGCTATAATTAAAACTTTTAATACAAAATTTAATATTAAAGTTGCTAGTAGTCCTGAGTTGTGCAATAATTTTGAGAGTTACAAAAGGTAATCTTAACGTTAAAAAGTCATGAGGATGTCCCGTGGATGGTGTAATAAATTTATATATTGGACTATATCCTGAATTTCTCATTTTATCGAGATCTCTATTTTGTGCAGCAGTTTTATAAGCATCTAGAATATTACGAATGTTTCCCTTAATTACATTTGGATTCTGCGTTAACCAGATATTTATTTGGTCCAATGAATGAAATATATTTTTGACTTGAGATACCCAATTAAATTTAACATTGTTTGTGGGGGTTTGGTCTAGTGCTAATAGTCGATTATAACATATTTTTGGTAATCTATCATTGGGCATAGATAAAACCTTATAGAGCCACGAAAGCATCGATTTCATAATTTATACAGAAACATAGTCACCTCCAACCTCTAATCGAATCATGTAGTTCGGAGTACTTCGAATTAGTTGAAATAATTTCTTGTAAAACCCAGTTTCTGCTTGCTCCAAATATCTCAGATACCTCAAAGACCAAACTGGAGCTGCATGCACTAAATGTTTAATATTTACACTATAATAAACACAATTTGCTTATGTTAAATAATAAAAACACTGTAACTATTACGATTGAAAGAAAAAGAATATTAAAGATACATAAAATAACTCCCAAAAATGTGACATTTTCAATGTTTTGGCAAATTTTCGGCCCTATGAGCGACTGAAAAATATTAAAAGATATAAACCAAATTAAACCATAATGTTATTACCTCAAGTTGTAGATGTTAATTATTATATTACAAAATCATTTAATTCAAATTTCAAAGTTGACGGAAGATGTAAACCGATTTCGACTATTTCCCCTTTCCCTTGTCTATATAATTCGCAACATTTCCGCACTATTACAACCTCGAAATAATAAAAAAATAGTTTTTCCGTTCCACTCTAGTATATACATATCCTAACATTCCAAATCACACAACTGATAAAATATAAACACAGTAAGATGGCGCAGTTTCAGTAAATCAAACATTTTTTATTTTATTGTTTGATCTTCTTCCTACATTATAAAAATGATTTTGTAAATGTTGTAAAAAAGACGTTAGATTTATCACCTTGTCCCAGACATATCCTATAACAACTTCACACCATATTCTCTCATAAAGAAGCCCGATCCAATAACGTTCCAGGTGTAAGCTGCTATTTCTTGTAGGGACACGGTAGTAACCGATACGAGAACTATCCAACCTGTAGGAGCTGTATCAGTAACAGGACCTCCATCCAGTAGTAACAGGTCAGATAGAGTTTCGCCCCTGACTTTCACCGAGTAGCTGGCTATATCCCACGATATGGTAACAGTTCCAAAGGCTCTCATTACACTAAGTCATCTCGGCTCATTGTCACTTATTCAAGGACGAGGAAAACTTCCGTCTTTGTATATTAGTAGATATTTATTACATTTAGCACAATTCCTTATTTCCTAAAACTATTTTTTCTAAAATTTATTTTGCTCGATTTATTTTGTCGGCTATAAGGCTGTCTTATAGCACACCGTGTACAATAACAGAAATGTGCAATTATAAGATATTCTGAGTAAACTAGTCGTCGATATATTATTTTTCTTGAACTAATGATATTTGTAAAGTGCAGGAAAACAAAATTCAGCATTGGTTTTACTGTGTATCAAATAATCTAAAAATTATCTTCATATTTTCATTTTACCTTACATTCCACACGTGCCCAATCCGCTGTCAAAAAAAAAATTCCGAACAGCGAGTTGCACACCTGGGGCGCAATGATGTTATCTATGTGAATTCACTTACGAATTGGGTGATTTACATAGTAAACATGTTTTTTTAATTAGAAATAAAAAAGATAATAAGTTTTGGCAGTGATATTTTTCTCCTGATGATATCACTGACCAAGTCTTACTCCTCCCAGCAAGTCAGAGGGTGTGGTTGGATGGGGAATGGTGGAATCCGTCCTAACAAGGAAGGTATTCGGTTGGCAACTGGCGACTTCTGAGGGGTTGGCATGCTTCTTGTGTCAAATTGCATAATACAATTGATTTTTTGACTACTATATGTCTCTATATAAAAGAAAAATCTTCTTTTTTTTATTATGATAAACCGATAATATTGTCAACATTATTTTCTTCGAAATTATTTTGAAAGCGTTAAAGTCTCTTCGATTGACTTTAACGGGCGGATGGGTTGTAAATTCTTCCATCAAGTTCCCATCCCTACTAACTAGCTGTTTAGTATACTTCCGTTCTCAAAGCTCACCCTGATTTTGTGATACCGTTAGCTCCATGGCTAATTACCTTACATAGAGTTGATAATGAAATCCCTGGAGACGGTCTCTGCTCCTAGACAGGAACGGGAGGAGATAACCTTGTCTATTGAAGATGAGTTATAAGATATTTCACTTGAAATAACTCAAGTAATCTGGAATTTATTTTATTATTATTGAAATTTTAACGTCCATTATTATTAGCTACAAATTTTGGGACCTTATCTTCCTTTTCTAGCCAGGATAGGGCTGACACCATTTCTTTTTTCTAAAGAAAAGCCACCATCTCATATTGGGAATCGAAACCACGACCTTTGGTACAGAGTGTTTAGTGCTCGCCTTAACCCTCGCGGCCACCGGGTCTCCAGGAATTTATTTAAAAGGAAATGAGGGCATTCTGTTCGTTTTGTGTTATATAAACGAACACAGAACGCTTCTGCTATTCAGAATTTACTATTATTATGCTGTTATTATGAAACTAGTATTCTGCTACCACACAAGAATAAGTATTTCTGTATTCTAGAATGTAGTATAAATTTATGCGTCCGCCGACAACTAAAAAACGTTGGAAATTCTGGAGGAAAACTCTCTCTCTCTCTCTCTCTCTCTCGTTTTGTAATGTATTAGTATTTCTTTTGGATCTTCGATTCTTTGGCCCAGTTAAAAGGTATTGCTAGGGCGTCTAGTTGTCCCTCTCGCCTCAAATATCTTAATACGTGTTCTCATGGCGCTATATTTAAAATTTTCAATTGAAAAGACAGGCTGGGTATGTTTTTGTGTAATATCTAGTCTTACAAAACGATTTAGAGCGCATTTTGGTTTAAATTTTAACGTACATTTAAATAGAAACAGAGTTTTAGGGCGGGTACAACATTTAACATTTAAACAAAAAAGTTAGACTGATATATCTTCATACAACGTAAATTTATCTTAATTCAACAAAGAGATTAATTGAAATAATATGACTTTAGAATGATTTCAAAATAGTTTTTTTTTCAAGTCTAATGAGGATTTGAATGTTTAATTTCAACGATATCAGTGCTGATATTAAAGTAAATGAAAAATGAAATATTATTTTATGTTCAATTGTAAAAGTTCGTGAATTATTTACATGTTATTTAATAAACAAGGTGAAAAAGCAAAAATCTGGCTAGACAAAGTTGTTTTAAATTGGATGAGCTTTCATTTAAAAAACATTCATTGAAATGGGTTAAGATTTAGAGACTGTAGCCTTTTTTGAAACAGGAAATTTAGTTTGGCCCCACTGTGCGCCGGACCTCCTACAAATAATACTCATCCAATTTCCAAGTTCGTTATGAATTATTAAACCTTATCGAATATGATCCGTCATCTGGAGCGTTGAGAATGCTCTAAGTACAATAAACATGATCCATCAGCTACTTAGCAGAGACCTGACCAGCAGTGCTGATTGCTAGGTTCCAAGTAGCGACTTGCTGATGTTGCTATAGTATCAATGATGATATCATATCACCAGCTGGGGTTTATCAGCTGATTAGGCAGCTATAGTTATCACTGAATGATGTAGCATTCCTCTATGGGAGCCTTTCTCAGTAGTCTTTATACACTTCTTACTCTCATCTACTAGACTCGTTTCAAGACCGTGAAAGTTGGTGGAAAGGAGAGTGAGAGGGGAAGAGATAGAGAGAGAGAGAGAGAGAGAGGGTGTGTGTATGAGAGAGAGAGAGAGAGAGAGAGAGAGAGAGAGAGAGAGAGAGAGAGATATCAAAACTGTAGAATTAATTAAAAAGTTACCTTGGTAGTTGATGCAGTAATAAGGAGGAAATTTTTACTCACCTGAAACAAAATATATTTATTTTTTTTTTTATGACTAAATGAAGGGTATTAATTAATAATACCAAGGTGAAGAATAACCCTTCAAAAATTGTTCAAACATTACATTTATTTCTCCATCACAACGTTTCGGACACACTGGTCCATCTTCAGGCAATCATGTCCTGTTAATTACTACAGTTACACTTAAACAGTCATGAAATAAATAAAAATGATTCTTGTAAGGAACCAAGTCAAATTACACCTACATCAATTCAGGTGTGATAATGAGTGTTTAATTGATGTAGGTGTAATTTGACTTGGTTCCTTACAGGAATCATTTTTATTTATTTCATGACTGTTTAAGTGTAACTGTAGTAATTAACAGGACATGATTGCCTGAAGATGGACCAGTGTGTCCGAAAAGTTGTGATGGAGAAATAAATGTAAAGTTTGAAAATTTTTTGAAGGGTTATTCTTCACCTGTGGGTATTATTAAAATATATTTATTAAATAATTGCTATGATTTTTAATTCAAAATAATAAAATACAATTTTTGGCGAAAGAGTATTTCAAATTTTATAAAATGGATAAATAAATCTATAATTATAACATTTTGTTCATTTTTTTTTTAAATTTGTAGTTAATATGCTGCTATTTCTATATTTAACTTAACCTACGTGCAAATTGAATTTAATTGAAAACATGTATCACTTGTTACGCTTGTGCCGCTTTCTGGAAGTCATTGAGTTACAATCATAAATAAATGTTTTTGCTATCGGCCTCGGTTAAAAAGTAAAGACTCGCAACACTCTTTTAATGTTTTATTTGATACAAGGTGAATATAATTGACAATAAATAGTCGTTATTGTTATATGTTTTATTTAATAAATTCATTTAACTTTTTGAACCCGTTTTTTCAAAGTGCTTATTTTCTATATTATCTTCGTATATACTACCAGTTATACTGATGACGAAGATGGCTCCCATCGTATAGCCAACCACGTTACGGCAATTAAACTCCTAGCTGGGGCGGCACACCTCCATTGTCAACCATGGTAAAAAAAAAAAAAAAAAAAAAAAAATTCGCAAGTGACATTCCTCTCAGTCCCCAATTCGGGGTTTTAAAATCCAGCAATTTTGTCAAATAAACACCGCCGTTTAAGCTGTTTTGAATTCCCAAGAGGTCAATCCTGCTAATTCTTGTGCACCTCGATCTAGATTCTTTGCGAGCTTTTCTCAGGAAGCACACATGTTTTTAATTTTTGTACGTCCCACTTTTTAGACATCAAACATTTTCTGTGTAATTTTTTGAGAAGTTTTAATTTATTTAATGAATGTTGATGATTTGAATTTCTAATAAATATACCAATAAAATTCTTGCGATTAAAATTTCTGAAATTGACTTGCTGTGGATTAAATTGGCTTTTAAATTAAAAATAATGCTCCAAAATACCGCACTAGTAATTCTGAAGTAACACAACTCAAAAATCTGTGTTGTTCTGTGATATCTCTGTATCAACCATCAAAACTGTATGTACATAGCTTCAGAGATTCTACACCAGATGGCACTCCTGTATTTTTTTTTCTCTCACCTTTCATATTTTATATCCACCTAATCCAGAGACCACCAGTGTTTCTGACGAAGAGACACCATTCCGAAGAGCACATCAACCTTCCATGAAAAACTCGGTGTATCCAGAGATCACCTGTCAGCATCAGCTGAGTGTAGGGGAAGGTGCTGTACCTTTGACCACTTTGCAAAATTGAATGTTTTTTTTTGCTTGAATATTAAAGTTAAATTCATTTTTTCATTGTAATTAGTATTCTATTGCTTATCATATTTAATTTTTTCTAGGTTATTAAGGTTCTAGCTTTACATTTAATATTTTTTATTAATTTTTTACAAAATAATCGTACAGTGGTCAAAGGTACAACATGTAGTTGTACCTTTGACCTTGGAGTGTTGTACCTCTGACCATGTAAAAACAACACACCAGTGCAGAAAAAAAAATTGTATTCAGTAATATTGTAAGTATAATAAATACAGGACAAGGATATAAGCATAATAAAAAATCTATTATTGATATTATGTTATGCTTAATATGCTGAAAAATCCAGTCCAATCGATAAACGTTTTAACTGTCAAGCAGATCCACTAGCAATAGTAGGGTATGGAAGTTTAGCCACAATGTCTTCAACATCAATATCATACATATTTTTATATTCTCTCGTAAATTTGTCACTTAAAGTTTGTTTTTTCAAATATTGGATCTTGAAAATTGGACATTTAATACCACAGATCTCTGCGACTAAATATGTAATAGTATTTTTACTTTTATTTTTAAGAAGTATAAAATTTCCTTTCTCCGAATCATATTTTTCAAATTGTTACTGGTCATCGACATAACTCACGACATTTATCAGACAGATCAACGTCACTTCCTCCTGAAGAAATTACGGTGTCAGTATCAGAATCTGAACTGTCATTAGAATAATTTTCTTTTTATATGCCACATTTTTTTGGAAGGGGTTTTTTTCACTTTCAATAATTAGCTTTTCAGGAGTATCTGTCAGGATACGAGGTTTCCCCTTTAGGCCGGCCCCTATTGGACATTTTCCTTGCATGAGCTTTTCGATGAGGTCTTACAACTTCAAGTGAAACGATAAGGGGCGATAGGTTCGAACTGCTACACTGAAGATTGATAAAGTCAGTTTGAACATATTTCATTCATTATTTTTTAAATTCTTTAAACAATTGAAGCAAAAAATATTAAGTATTTTTTAAAAATATGTAGCAGAAGAACATAAAAGTCGAATTATGAAAACATTACTCAGGTGTGTTGTACCTTTGACCTGGTCAAAGGAACAGCACCTAGTCGTGGTCAGAGGTACAACACCCTGGTAATGCAAATTAAAAATCATGCTAAAAATTTTAGGGTTAAGATAAATCAATTTCAGAGGCTACACCTTGTTTCTTATTGTAATAGCTACTTTATGAAATGATTTCCATCTAAAAAGACATAATACAAAAAATATTATGACGCAAAACGTCATCAATGAATAACTTACATTTTTATGATAGAAATGGATAAGTATTTTTTGCAAGAATCCTCTTTGATTTGAATAATCCAAAGTAGGTTACACAAGCCCTCTAGGGAAGGAGCTAAACACTAATTACACCAAAATTTATAAAATGTTGCTACATGCCGCCACAGCCTCGGTGGTCAAAGGTACAACACCTTCCCCTATATTAGTGGATTAGTGAATTCACTAGTGATAAGTAGTGTCAAAGCCTCCAACTGCGACACAGCGTTCATTAAAGCTCCCAGTTTTTAATAGTCAAAAGTGGTGGTCAGTGGTCATATTTTCTTACGAAAATTGGCACACTGTTGCACAAAGTGTTAGTGCACACATCTGTGACATATCATTCGCCGAGACTTCACAGTTTACCTACAATCTGTAAGTAAAGTCATCAATATTCACAGATTATTCAGCCCTCGCTGCTAGTAGGCCTAGTGGTGGGGGGCTTGCCTGTGGTGACCCGCTCCTGGTGCCTATAGGAGCCCCTGCAGAGTGGAAGATACTTTGTCCCGCCAACACTGTCTCTTGACTGTCAGCTATCAGCCAGCTAGCTTGGCTCAGAGCGTTAGTTCTCGACTCCTGATCCACAGTCAGCGGTTCGAGTCCCCGTTCATTTACATATATTTTTTTTTATTATTTTTTCTCATTTTTTTTTTTTTTTTAAATCACAATGTCCACGACTATGGATAGTGAACAACAACTCACATTTATAGAATCCACTTCTACACACGATGGTGAAAACTTTACGCTGGGGAGACGAAAACGTCTACGTAAGAAAACATCGACCAACCTATCACCCAAAGCCAAGCAGCAACGAGGAATTAAAACAGCAGAAGAACAAAATGCAACAAAAATCAATAAAATTACCTCACCAGTCGAAAACATGAACCATAAGCCACCTAACATTTATGTTCGCAAAATAAATAATTACAAATCCCTCTGTGCCCGACTTAGCCAAGCCGCTGGTGACAAATCGTTCACGTGCAGAGCACGTTTCAATGACATAGTCATCAGCTCTAACACCAGCGACGCCTACAGGGCTATTATCAGAAGCCTCAAAGAGATGGAAGCTGACTTTCATTGTTATCAGCTACCTGAAGAAAAAGCATACAGAGTAGTGATCCGAAACCTGCACCAAACCACTCCTCCCGAAGACATCGTATCAGCGCTAAGCGAGCTAGGCTACAACGCAAAAAGAGTTATTAATGTTCGTCACCCTACGACAAAAGCCCAACTCCCACTTTTCTTCGTAGACTTGGAGAAGACCGAGAAAAGTAAAGAAATTTTTAAAGTAAAATTTCTACTTTACACAAAGATTTCAGTTGAGGAGCCCCGCCGGCGGAATGAATTGCTGCAGTGTCATAAATGCCAGGAATACAACCACACCAAAGGCTACTGCAGCCACGCACCTAAATGTGTAAAATGTGGCGAACAGCACAAATCCGAAGACTGCTCGAAACCAACCGAAGAACCAGCATCCTGCGCCAATTGCGGAAAGAACCACCCTGCAAACTACAAAGGATGTGAGGTCTATAAGGCTCTTAGAACTCTTCGAGCTCAACGACAAAGAGCAACCAGCGCATCTCGACAGAACCAGGTTCCGGCAACCACCGCTAAAGAGGACCGACGCACTCAGCCACAGCAGCCCTCTACATCATCCATCGCATCAATCCGAAGGCCAAACGCATCTTACGCCTCTCTTCTCTCCTCCAAGGAGAAGAAGGTGCAGTTAAATCCACTTCCCAATCCTAACCCTGAACAAAAACCTCCAACCACTTCCGCACAACAAAATCCCACAAAACCCACTCCTTCAACTCCTAAAGCAGTTC
This sequence comes from Gonocerus acuteangulatus, assembly GCA_946811695.1. Classification (NCBI taxonomy): domain Eukaryota; kingdom Metazoa; phylum Arthropoda; class Insecta; order Hemiptera; family Coreidae; genus Gonocerus; species Gonocerus acuteangulatus. The sequence continues at coordinate 47,334,423 of OX328131.1, forward strand.
CTCCCACTCCTACACCCCAAGATCCCTTTATCTTGTTTTCATCATTTTTAAACAAATTGGAAACGTTATTAACTCCCCTCATCTCCCTCATGACCTCCCTAATTTCTGACATTCTTCCAAAGCTCCTAAAATGATATCCCCCAATCCCACTCCCCTCACCATAATCCTATGGAATGCTAACGGACTTATCTCACGACGACTCGAGCTCGAACTCCTACTCACAGAAAAGAACATCGACATCGCACTGATTACAGAAACACACCTACTTACCACAAACTACTTTTCAATCCCAGGCTATGCGTGCTACAGGGCAGATCATCCCTCCGATTCCCGGCATGGAGCTGCTGTTTTGGTGAAAAGTTCTTTGGCTCACTTTTCACACTCCTCTCTCTCGACAGACAACATGCAGGTAAGCTCAATCTCCCTTTCCCTTTCTTCCTTCAATATGATTGTTTCGGCTGCGTATTTTTCCCCGAACTACACCATCTACCAACCTGAATTCCTCACTCTATTCCAATCCTTCGGTCCTCACTTCCTCATAGGGGCTGATTTCAATGCGAAACATCCCAGATGGGGAAGCCGTCTAACCAATCCTCGTGGCAGAATTCTGTATGACATCCTTCATTCCCAAAATTATGACACTATTTCCCCTGATTCTCCTACATACTGGCCAACCGATCCCTCTCGCACTCCTGACCTGGTCGACTTTTTCATCACTTCTGGTCTAAGAGGAATATCATACTCAGTTCAGTCACTGCTCGAACTTTCATCAGATCACTCAGCCGTCCTACTTGTCCTCAATACATTTCCTCTACCACGTTCCCGAAATCCCTCTCTTATTCAAGGGCCGATCAACTGGGAGTTATTTCGGCAACAACTATCTCAATCCATAAACCTCAATATACCTCTGAAATCCTCATCTGACGTGGACGAGGCTGTTTTGACGTTCACGAAAGCGATACAGGACTGCGCCTTGAACTCCAGCAGGCCAACAACACGTCCTCCTTTCCGTCCTAAACTCCAACTACCAGACCACATCCTCACTCTCTTATCAGCTAAGCGCCAAGCAAGGGCTCGCTGGCAGAGAACCCGTTATCCATCTGACCACACCTCCTTCAATAGACTTACCCGACTCCTAAAAAAAGCATTATCCAAATTCCGATCCGAATCATTCAATGACTACCTGCAGTCACTTACCACCGAAGATAATTCCCTTTGGCAAGCCACCCGCAAAATCCTTAAATTCCCTACTGTTCCCCAACCTCTCCAGCGCAGTGACGGAAGTTGGGCCAGAAGCGATGAAGATAAGGCCGAACTATTTGCTTCCCACCTGGAATCAATCTTTTCACCTCACCCTGAAACAAACTCTTCCCACGAATTAGAAATATTCGATACCCTTAACAGCCCTCTTCCTTTATCTCTTCCTCCTAAAGCATTCCACCCTTCAGAAGTTAAATATATTATCAAACATCTTCCCCGAAAATCTCCTGGTCATGACCTCATAACAGCTCCAATCCTAAAAAATTTACCCCAGAAAGCAATTACCTTCCTTACTTACATCTTTAATTCAATTCTTAGAACTACCCATTTCCCCAATCCATGGAAAGGCTCCGTCATAATCCTTATACCCAAACCTCAGAAACCACCTAAAATTCCAGCTTCCTATCGTCCTATCAGTTTGCTTCCCATTATGTCCAAGATATTTGAAAAACTCCTCCTAAAAAGAATTCTGTCCACGATCCCTCCCAATTCCTTGCCTGATCACCAATTTGGTTTTCGCTCTCAGCACTCAACCATCCAACAATGTTTTAGCGTCGTAGACACCATTTCCTATGCGCTTGAATGTAAAAATTACTGCACGAGTGCCTTTCTCGACGTCGCCCAAGCGTTCGATCGTGTTTGGCACCCGGGGTTATTATACAAAGTACGGCGCATACTTCCCCACACATACTTCCTAATCCTACAGTCCTACCTATCAAGCCGCTCCTTCCAAGTAAGATCTGGTTCCACATTGTCTCATTCCCGTCCAATCTTCTTCGGCGTACCGCAAGGAAGTATCCTCGGTCCTATCCTGTACCTTGTGTACTCCTCCGACATCCCTACCCATCCAAATACACACTTAACTACCTATGCTGATGATACAGCTATTTTTTCCTCCTCCCCTGATCCTGAAACTGCTTCCTCCCACCTGCAGGAACATCTAGAGTCTGTCGAGGATTGGTGCAACAGGTGGAAAATCAAGGTGAATCCAGAGAAATGCAGCCAAATAACATTCACCCTTAATAAGAGGACTTGTCCTCCTGTTTGCATATTCAGCCACGAACTCCCTATATCCAATGAGGTGCGCTACCTGGGATTATTACTGGACAGTAGACTCACTTGGAACCCACACACCCGACTGAAAAGACAGGAACTGAACAGGAGATATGGACTCCTAAGACGACTATTGGGACCCTCATCAAAACTGACAACACAGAACAAACTCACTATATACAAAACCATCATCAGACCTATTTGGACGTACGGACTTGAACTATGGGGAACAACCAAAACTTCAAATATACAGAGAATACAGGCATTCCAATCCAAAGTCTTACGCAAAATAGTTAATGCTCCTTTCTACGTTTCCAATAAAACCCTCCATAATGACCTCAACATCCCTTTCGTTCAAGAACTTGCAAAATCCCGATTCCTAACTTTTCACTCTAAACTATCTTCCCATCCCAATCCCAGAGCTCAATCCCTCTCCTCTCAATTCCACCCCAAAAACCCTCCTAGGAGGCTAAAGAGATCTTGGCCTCGTGATCAATTATGTAATTAAAGGACAAATAAAATCTCTCAATTAGGAAGTGTCAATATTGATTGGCTTCTTCCAAAGTCCTTTATTTATTAATTTTTTTTTTTTTTTTTTATTATAATTTTTTTTTCTTTATCATTAGTAATTTATTTTTATGTTGTTGTTTCCCTTTTTTCTTTATTAATCATATATATTTTTTTCCCATATTTCTTTTCTTTTTATTTATTTATTTGTAATTAATTTTTGTATATATTATCATCATTACTTATTTATTTATTTTTTTAAATTTCATTATGTGAGATCATAAATAAGATCCTGTATATACTGATCATACTTAACCAATGTACTTAAATATTGTACAGATGTTAAATAAACATATTAAATAAAAAAAAAAAAAAAAAAAAAAAAAAAAAAACTAGTGATAACTGCCAATCACATCTATGCTCACTGAGTGCTTACCATCTGTTCACACTGTTTGTTTATATAGCACTTATTTTCAAATCTATCATTTCCATTAATCCCATTACTAAAGCCTTCTTTAGTTTTCATCTAGTTTATTCTTTGTTTCTTGTTTCCAACTTCTTCTATCTTCAACCCTTCAATGCGCCCTATTTCTGAATGGATGGTAAGCATGCTATATATGTATCTAGCAACTCATTACAACTTGGCTGTCGCAATTTATTTTTTATTTTATGAGAAAAAGCATTTTCTATCAAGTTTTAAAAATCACTTTGGAGCATTTCTACCAGGAGCTGAATTGGCTATTCCCTCTTTATCGTCGACCGTACTTCCTCGGCTCAGTCCTTTACCAAGTAATTCAATCCCGTAAACCTTCTTATATTTTTCAACTCCTTAAATTTAAATAAGAGTTCACTCCCGTAACATATCGTCCTTCCGATCTTTATGTTCCTTCCTACCATTATTAGAAACATCTCCCGTGTCATCTGGCTATGGAATTCCTTACCTCTGTCTGTCCGTCATTCTACCAACCTAGAAACCTTTAAATCCTGACTCTTCCGACACTTTCTATCCCTGCAAGATTCACCCAAAACCTAATTTATGCACAAGCTGTATTCTTTATAATTTTATATATTAAATCGTTCACCATTCTGTACACTGGAAATTATTCCTATTGGACATGTGTCCCGGAATAAGAATAAAAAATGTCGTTTCTTTCATTAAGACACAGTTCCTTTCATGAATTGTTGTAAACCCGGTACAGCAGTTTCGTAGAACAAACAAAGCTTTCATCCAACCGGTAACTTGTAATTATTATCCATCTGCATGTTTTATACCCTAGAAAACCTTAATGGACTTGTTATATTTATTTATCTTTGTTGTTTTTTATTTATGGGTTTTTTCTTTTTTTACATCTCTTGTATTTATGCATTTATTTTGTATGTATGTATGCATTTATTTTTTATTCACTTCCTTTCATAGCCACAATTTTTTTTAATTATTAATATTTATTTAATTATTTATTTGTGTATTTTGAATTATCTAATTATATTCTCATCCTCCTCTGAATATTGTTCCTCCAACCCCTATTCCTCTTCTTGTTCCAGTATTCTACAATCCCTCCGTAATCATTATCTTATTTGTAATATTATAATCTATGTACTTATGTTTTATTTTATTATGTAAGGCTTTGTTATTAATATTTTTATTCGTTCTATCCGTTTCTGTTAGTTCTTTATGTATATTAATATTTTTAGGTTAAATTTGTTTATTCAATCATCTGTATTTATTTTTCATTCTTATGGGACGAAGTCCCAGAATGAAGTATTTTTTTTCATTCATTAATTTTCATTCATTATAAAACCAGTTGTTGAACTTATCATTTGAACTGTAGGTTACTGATAGTATTAATGAGGTCAGAGCAAGCCTCGAAAAGCTACTGACAATTAGCTATTGAATAGAATCAGGTTAGGGCGTGAACAGCAAACCTTTTCCTGTCCGGCTGACAGTTCTGTTTGACAATGCTCGAAAAGCAGCATCAATCAAGGGGCATTGGAATAGAAACATTTAGGGCAGTGTCACAACACTTTCGTAATCCCATACTCTATATAGGACTCACAATGCACGGGGTTGCAGGTGCAGAAACTCTCCTCCTATATACCTTACGTACTCAGGTGGACCAACTCTAGCAGAGTAGCCATTTACAACAAAAAAGTTCATTTCAAGTATGGTCCGATTCCGAAGGGAAAAGGAGTTATGTCCAATTTTCTGTTTTTTAGTGTAGACATATATGTTATTGAATAAGAAAGGATAGCTCAAAAACTGTTCGAGATAATTAAATTCTAATTATGCCATCATAAAATAGACAAAACTTTCCTTAAAAAAACAGTGATTTAATTCACTAAAACCATTGACAGAACATACTTTCTGGACGTACAATAACGAACTTCTGATTTTCTTGACGAATCAGACATTTCTTGCGAATTTTTCCCCTAATGGACTAAAGATTCACTACTTACAGAAAAACTTCTACATTTAGTTAGCATTAAATCTATGCAAATGAAGTGGAATTTTATTGAGGGATAGGTTTATTGTTTTGATTATAATAAAAAAACTAAATAAAATTTTAAATCATTAAAACATATTTTCAATGTGCAAAAGGAGGTGCAGATATTCGGGGTTCAGTCATGTGTTGAATAAAACACATGACTAAAACTCATTTTATAATTAAAATAAGTTATATTTATGCCAACGTTTCGGCTTGATGTGTAAGCCTTCTTCAGGGCTGTGGTGGAGGGGAGAACTCTTCCATTTCGTCGAGGTTAGATTTTAGAAATTATTAAAAGTAAGTAAAAAAAAAAAAAAAAGAAAATGAACAGAGTACCCAAGAAATTACAGAGATAGCAGAGAAGTAACAATAGATTTTAAATAATTTTAATAATAAAAACAGTAAAAACATATCAACAAATTCCTTGGGGATGGAGGAAGGCAAATATAACTTAAGGCAAACTTTTCTAATACAAACACAGCGGAACCAAAGGTCACTAATTGTAAGTTCAAAAAAATATATATTTTTTGGGGGGTGTAATAGTATGTAATTGGCTAACTATTCCATGTTATAGATTGTCAGTATTCCATATCCTCGAAATGCTCTCAGCCCCCTCTCTGGAATTCTCCAAGCCCCTCCAGAAATTATTTCCAACATTCGACCATGAAAATAATGCCAAATCATGAAACATTACGTAAAGATGACCAAGAAACTTTGCCCTTCATCCTGTTCCTTCGACTAGAGGAATAATAGGCCCAGGAAATACTTGGAGTATAAGAATATAAACTAACCAACACGACTAGGCAATCATGCTGAGATTGTATTTCTACCTCGATGGAATATACCGTATGAATCCAGAAGTTAGAAGGTGCGTGGAACTCGGAGGAGTCTACACGCGAACTTTATCACGCAAACATAGTCTACGCTCATTCTTGGGGGGTTTAAACAAACATTAAATAGTATTCAAATATACATTTAAACTTATTTCAAGGTTCGATTGTGTTAAGAAATAATCTGTTTGTAGTTTTTAACTTATAAATAAGTTAGTTATATTCTGTGCTAATCAACCAAGAAACTAAGGGGAGCATTGAAAAGGGAAACTGATTTAAAAAGATGGAACCGAAAATTGTTAGAAAAATATAAGGAACAATTAACATTGAACAACAAACGTACATACTTCAGTAATAATAAACATTTTTATTATTATTTTTTTGTCTACAGTATATCAACATCTGGGCTCTTAGCTCCGGGCTATCAACAGGTTTCCACCCTTTTATAATTCTAACAGCACGTGACCGGTCACCCATCCAGGTACTGACAAATGGTGCTGACTGAACCAGTGAAATGTATTATCAACGCAAGAACAGTTTTCATTACATTCTCAATGTCCAGTTACTTATAAAAGGTGTATCTAGAAATCTAGTAACGCATCAACTTAAGCGTTACGACTTATTCGCGCAAATATTGCCCTTAAACCTACGTTCTGGTGGACGGATTCTGCTCGTTTACAAAGTTGATCTTTCCAATTATAGAAAGAATGTATGTACAAAATTCCTAGATTCCTTCCAAACTAACAAAGCAAATGGAGGAATATTTTGATAAACAAAGTGCGAAACAAAGTGAGGCAAAAATCGAAATAATAAAATGTATTTCGGCAGTAAAAGAAGATTTAAAAGCGCAGATCTTACAGAAACTGACATTTCAGGTAGGCACTTTCAAACGAAAACGTGTTGATTGTAAATTCGGGCGGACAGAGATTATAAAAATCAGCTTAGTCTGATGACAGTAAAGAGCTTATTTATAAAATATTAGGCCAGTCCAGGGTACATGGAAAATCACTTCTTTTCAAAACTGCGTTAATTAAACTGGGCGTGGTATATTACTATCACCATACTTCGATAAGATTAATAATAAACTTTCTAGGGTCCCCCCGCAGTCCCTTAGCTAATGCCTTGAACTATCATGTGGGAGATGGTGGGTTCAAGTCGCGCCTACTGAAGATCGAGTTTCTTCATTTCAGGGCCCCTTGAGAGAATTTCCTGCTCCATCATGGATGTTTAATAAGGGTGGTAACCTATAGATAGCTCGGCGTTAATCCCCTAGATGCAGAAGCGACCATACAAAGAATTATAAATAAATAAACTTCCTAACAACACAAGTCATCCATGACTAAATGCATCGGGACACACACCTCATCGATAGGAGCATGCGTTGTCCTTCATTCCATATTCCATGCACAGCCATGTTGTGTATCCATATCCCGTAATTTATACTCGGATAAAACATAGTCACCTTTTGTCTCCTAACCATCCTCCAGGAAGCACCAGGGTTGTTATTCATCCTTGAATCATCACCAGATGGGCGTTGGAATATCAAAATCTTTGGAGATAAATTACAATTTTAGTCCTCATCAATAAAACGCCTACAGCCAGGTAATTTAATATGAAAATTTGATATAATAAATAATAAACTGATATAATTTGAAAATATTTGATACCCTACACTCTCCGAAATTTTGTGTTATTTTATAAAAGTATACGGACGATGGGAAGACATAAAGAACTAAATGAAGTGACACTACAGGACACGTACCTTTTTATGGAGGGAGGGAGGAACCGTGCGAAAAACAAAAATCTGTCCCGTTAGACGCAGATATTGTAGAGGTTTCTGTTTCTTGACTATACGACACACCAGGGAGATAGTGTGGTCAGTACTAAGCCCCAGCCGCATGATTTTCTTCTAAGGTACCCATTGAAATAATTAAAGGAATACAACCCCCGAAAGACGACACTACAAAATTTTCAGTGTAGTCCCGAGTTTTGAACACAGGTCCTTCAGAAAATGCGTCTAGTCCTCTGCCTTTGAGCCAATCCCCCCCACCCATTTCAAATGATATCATATATTATAATTTTATAAAAATATATTAATATGACTCTGATTTCTGTGAGTTGAAATTACCATCAATCATTAGAAACCATCGTGCTGTAATTAATCAGGACAATGGGTGGTGTGATTAAAACGAAGTGTCTACCTAGTAGACCTAATCCCGATGACATCTACCTTGGTATTGATCCTATAAATTGTTACAATGGGTGGTGTGATTAAAACGAAGTGTCTACCTAGTAGAGACTACAGTGTAGTTTTAGCTTCAACTCAGATGGATATGATTAAAGAAAGGCTACCACTCCGTAGTTACAACTACCCTAGATGGAGTGGTAGCTGGAAAAACTGAAGATACAACTAGGGGTAGTTACAACTACCCTAGATGGAGTGGTAGCTGGAAAAACTGAAGATACAACTAGGGGTAGTTACAACTACCCTAGATGGAGTGTTAGCTGGAAAAACTGAAGATACAACTAGGGGTAGTTACAACTACCCTAGATGGAGTGGTAGCTGGAAAACTGAAGCTGGGTTAATGGACAGTAGCCTTCCTTTCAGATAAAGCGTTTTTGCACAATATGTCAGGAAAGTCGGGGCAATTTGTGTAGATTTCAGACCGAGTACAGAAATGTATATAAATTGAACCGATGTGTTTTCGCTACTCATGGATTACGAAACGACGACATTGTTCGTTAGCAATTCCGAAAATTAGTTTTCATAACCCTTCCTTATTCAAAAATATCCAAAGAAAAAGAATCCACACCGAGATATTAGATGTGCTTTAATGAGCCGAGAAAATCTGCAACGACCCACACCCTGATGATACAAACATTGATAGATGTCTGCAGATAGTTCCCCATGATTGCCGCTAGAGAGAGTTACTTGTTTACAATGGACACCTTCATAATTAATCATTGGAGATAGCTTTCCAAGCAAGCTGTTCGATAGCTGTTCACAAGATAGTAATCGAAACGGATTTCAGCTGAGCCGAATTCTTTGCCTAAAATGAATACTTTCTTTTTTTGCATGCAAATTGCTGCCTTTTCTTTGAATTTGATTGTTGGTAGCTTTATTTGCACGCTATGCTAATAACATTTAAAAGGAAATACGTTGGGCATTGTTTCGATCTTGTTCTTCTTTTATTCACATAAACGCTCTCACGAATAAGAATAAAACTTTTTCATTTCATTTCTTCCACGGAGGTTCGTAAGGTTAATTTTTCTGTATATAAAACGTCCGTCACACAGGAGCTGCATAACTAAGCACTTTCCTTAGAATTTGAGCAACGTTTACTGCATTCCTGAATAAGTTGCTTAAAATAACCCAAATAAATTGTAAACAAATAGGAATTATATTGGTGTTTTGTTATTGTAATGAACATTTGACTCAATTTTTTTTTTACAACCCAAGCTCTTCATTCGTGGGCAACTTGTCTATTGAGATTCGTTAGAAGAAATTCCAATTACAGCAGACACGGAAAAATTGATTATTTGAATGTAGAGTAACCCCCCCCCCCCCTTCTAATGAACCGATTTAGTTTATTTTTACAACACATCTTTCGCTGTATATGCTCATGACGTATACAGAGTTTCGTTGTAATATAACAATAATTGTGGCTTGTAATACAATAAAGAGAAAAAAAATATGGCCACTATCATATTAAGAAACACACATATGTGTGTATATATATATATATAAAAGTTGAAGGTGGGGGTGGGGAAGGATCAATGGACTCTTGAAGAAACTGGCCGTATTTGGTCGCCGAAATTGTTTAAAACATTATATTTGCGACGTTTCAAACCTGTTTAGGTTCATCATAAGGCATCTTAAATTGACTCATCCCAAGGTATATTATAATTAATTATCAAGGTCCATGCATTTTTTATTATTGAGAGTAAACATTTAAAAAAATTCCGGGTAAGAATGTTCATAATTAGTTGAGTGGACAAGTCGTATTCACACGAGTGTGAATGAGTTCATTGAAGATATGAAAAATGTTTTGATAAATTCTTTTATTAGTGTAAGCTGAAAAAGTGCTAAAATCTACAATCAGAATGCTACAGTTCCTTTTGAAGCCTGGTAGGTAGCTAATTAAAACTATTAACCGTTAATGAGTAACAGTACCTAGTATGAGTAACTAGTATTCTCTGTGTTCATTAAGAGCACACCAACAACAAGATACTACAAGAGCGTAGGAGAATGTGATCGTGCGTGGGCTGGTTTATACAGCTGTCAGATCGCGAGATGGCGCCAGTATTAGCTACAGAACCAGCTGGCATTCCTATTGTATGGGAAACCTGGCAAGATTACAGAATCATATGGCTAAAGGTTATATATCTTTTTACTTGCTGGGTTTTCTTTTAGCGCGGTTTCTTCCTCCCTCCGAGGGGAAGAGGCCCGCTCATGATGTCACACAGTGGAACGACTAACGGAAAACTGCGACATTGACAAAATAACATAATATTTTTTAAAATTAATTTATGTACTTACTTATACTTGAACCCTTACAGAATATTTACTCTCTATAGACTTTAAGAAAGAATCAATTTACTAAGATTGATTTAGGATGAAATACAAGCAGGGATGATCCGTACCCTCAAGCAGCCGAATATAAGTACCTTGAAATCTTGATAGAATGGTGTTAGCCATTTTCCTTTATAATCAATTCACTTTTAGAACCTATTTGAGAAAAAATCATCGCCGCGAAAATATTTTTAAAAAATATGTATATCGGGTTGTTTCTATAAAATCTAACTTGTATTTTTTCTTTAAAGTTGAGGAAAATATCGACAAGTTCCATTGTTTTCTTTAGGGTTTCTACTTGAATTATTCGTAGAGATTGGCTGCGACTTTGGTCATAATAACAAATACAGAAAGGAGTATTTGGCTGGTTGTAAATAAAGAGAGATATTTGTCAGACATTAAGGTTGGTCCTATATCCCTTTTATAGTACACAAAGTCAATTCATGGACAAAACATAATTTAAAACTGTTTGGTACCCTTTGGAAAAATGTCAGGGGAAGCTCAACAATCTCTCAATAAAATGTTTCGGAAAACGTGAAAATTCAGATCGCGTATAATGAAAAGGTTCTCAAATAATGAAGACGTTCTGCACAACTTATTAATTTCATCAGAACCTCATATTTATATATATATATATATATATATATATATATATATATATATATATATATATATCAAAAGACATCATCACCGGAAGTAATAATACTTAATAACCAGGCCAGTTTCCAGCACTTTTTTTACTTTTATTTACTTAAAATAACTAAAACAAAATGGAAGCGTTGATCGTCGGGGTTTCGGTCAGTGTTCTTATTCAATAAAACACATTTTATTTGCTAAAATGTATATTTATTGCCGCCAACGTTTCGGCTTGCTATACAAGCCATCTTCCATACTCCCAGCTCCACTTCTCTCCACCCCCACCCCCACCCCCCCATCCTCTACTGTCTAGCCCTGACCCATCCTTCCAGTCTTCAGAATTGTTCTCTTCTTGAAACGGGACAGTTCTCAATCTTCTCAATAGGTATGTTACTATGACACTTGTACTGTATTCGCTTGGATACCATATACATGTATATTTATTTATATTGCTATTATTATAATGTATATATATATATATATATACATATATATATATTTATATTTACATTTTCAAGCATATAGGTACTCATATTTATGTTAATGTTTCTAGCCTTTTTTTTTTTTTTTTTTTTTTTTGTCCTTACCATTGTTATACCATATATGTTTTTACAGCCCTGAAGATGGCTTGTATAGCAAGCCGAAACGTTGGCGGCAATAAATATACATTTTAGCAAATAAAATGTGTTTTATTGAATAAGAACACTGACCGAAACCCCGACGATCAACGCTTCCTACTTCCGAACGGTCGACCATATCTTCTCAATTAAAACAAAATGGGGATTCAGTTAATTTAAATTTGATAAATGAAAGGATAAAAACAAGTTCTCCTTCGTCGTAAACTTAATTTTACGCCGTTCTTCATTCGAAATTATGCATAATAAGGAAAATGAATACATTATAATAATAGGGTTTGCATTCACGTATGCAGATAACTGCATTATTTAAATCCAAATATCCTTTCACTTTTTCAAGTGAAAGTGTATTACTTTCTTTTACAAAGTGTTAAACTCGTTTTTTTAATGTAGATTTTTCCTCAATCAAAATTGGCCAATTTTAATATCCATTAAGAAAGAATTATTGGTTAATCCTACCGTGTAACGTTTTTTGCATTTTATTTTGTATCGGCATATCATAAATCATATCCAAGAGTGTTTTTGTACCGGTACAGTTTCTGAATGGGCTAAAAATTTGATGGTTTAAATAAATTCTCGATGCATTTGGAAATTAAAACCCAGTTTTCTTTGTTACAAGGAATTATGAAAAAAAATTAAAAGAAAAAATGAACTTTTCCGTAGATTAAACTTAAAAGTTATTTTTCTCAAAAGTATGTTTTTCAAATCGGGCGAAACTCTAGCACTTCTAATTTCCACCCGATCAATTTCAAATTTTCACTGCATCCATCTTCCTAATGATATTTGCTAGTAAAATACGTAGAATATTTTCGATTTATTGAATTATTATTATTTGCCTTTTCGCTTTGTTGCTGCCTCAAAAAGGGTCCGATTTTGATGAAAATTTGTGCAAAAATCTTTTGTATATTTTGAACGGTCATGTTCGTTAACAAGCAGAATCCGCCCACCGGGACATGGTTTTGGAGCTACATTTGCGCGAAAAAATTTTTAACGCTTACATTTTGGAGTTCATATGCTTGTAGGTACTCGTTTTATAGCTTTCTTACCATAGAGAACGAATGAAAACTTTTTTAAGGCGATATCTGTAGCCGTTTTTCTGAAAAGTGGAACAAATGTTTCGGAAATAATTTTTTTTTTTGGTGGATACTATTGAAATATTTTCTTCATCTTCGAAATTCATCTAAAGTAGGGGTTTTAAATTTTGGTTACATTTGGAGTTAAGGAAGTATTCGAAAACATATTTTAATAATAATAATTCGTCCATTCGAATGCTTACTAAATTCCCTACAAAAAATGTTTTTGAAGCAATTTTCGCTGTGGCAACGTCAATCGGAGAAGCAACTGCTTAAAAGTTTAAAAGTGTTTGTTTTGTTCTGTTGAACGGGGTTTTGTGTTCGTTTAACTTAAGTAAGTACTTTTTAATTTTATTTATTTTTTTCTAAACTGCATTTATGAATAAAATTAGTATTTTAGTAAAAGAAGGCAAGAAAGTGAGTGAATGGAACCACGCAAAGACGACGCAGTTCCTGCGAGTCGGACTTTTTTATTTTGAGATTGTGTTATCATTTATTCAGAATGTTTATCTAAGGAATAATGTTTGCTGGTTAATGTTGAGGATTTACAAAGCGGAAAACCTTTTCTTGAACTGTATTCTTATAGATGTGACATATGTATGACGTTAAATCGCACCCGCTTTCTATTTCTATAGATCTAATGATTTCCTTGCGATTATTGTTAGGGATTGTCGTTTTGCACTTCCTTAACCATCCCACGCCTACCTCAGCTGGCAGTCGACCAGAATATTCAGGAGAAAATAAAACGATTGGAAGAGAGCACGCTTAGAATATAAACAGCCCGACTCGGCTTTCACGGATGGATGACGTACACGCCCCGGGAAGAAGCGTTCTAAAGAAAGTACTAGACGGGAATTAACATTGAAAGGGAAATGGAGTTGAGAAAACGTGCCGTCTTTAAGAATAGATTCAATGAGAGTACGCGGTCTGGGCGTGTAGGTGCGACAAAGGCACTGGATTACAATCAGCTGGCTATAGATAATCCAGCTGTGTCTGGGTGTCTTCTACCCAGCTGTAAAGCGGCGGTCACACTAGGCTGCCTAGCAGCCGCTACTCGCCAGCCGCAAGCTAGCAGCCAGCGTATAAGCCGCGGTCACACTAGGCTGCTTACCAGCCGCTAGCTTGTGAATAGCCGCTTATTCAGTTCCGAATTTGCTTAAAATAACCTATATAAATAAAATAAAAGCATGAATAGTTCTACTCTTTTACATTTTTAAAGAGCAGCTCGATCAAATTATTTTAATTATTAATTTCTTAATTAATTTCCTTGCAGATTTTTGCGTATGCGTGATACTAAACTACTTGAAATACACAAAAACTTCTCATTTTCGTCTTTTGGTCTGATGAGGAAACGGGATACAGCAACCCTAGCGGTAGAAGTGAGAAGTAATATCAAGGCAGAGGCACTTCTAGCGGCAGCTTTGCCAACTAAAGTTTCACTAGAAAATTTTATAAAAAATTAGTACGAAGTAATCCCCTCTTACGATAGACCGATTTAGTTCATCTTTACAACACTTCTTTCTAGTTAGTTAACAAAGATGTATTCCGAGTTTCGTTACAATACAACAGAAATTATTAACGGTATGAGCGAATTAGTATTTTCGCTTCAGACTAACCCCCCCCCCCCGTAATCAACGGATTTAGTTTATTTTTACAATGTAATTTTCTTTTTACATGATCACAACAAATACCGAGTTTGTTTGAAATACAACAGAAACTACTGCTGGGATGGTCAAATTAGCGTTTTGAGTCCGAGATAAACCCCCCCTCCTGGTGGTCCGATACAATCACTCACACACACGCACACACACGCGCTCACACACGCACACGCACGCACACACACGCACACACACTCTCACACACACATATATATATATATATATATATATGTGTGTGTATATATATATATATATATATATGTGAGTGTATATGAATATATATATATATAAATATATATATATATATATATATAAACATATATATATATATATATATATATATATATATATATATATATATATATTAACGGATGTCACTTTCGGTGCCTACTAGGTAGGATCGATAAAGATTTAAAGCAATTTTTCAACAACTCCGTCATGAGAGCAACCTCAATAGCTACTTTCCTTCGGAGGAAAGTACTAAAACGAAAAAAAAACACATTTTGATTAAAAAACAATTGATCAAAATAAAACAATAATAGAACTATTATAATATTTATTTATTGTTTAAATTTTACTTTTCATTATCATTAACTAATGATTATATAGGTTACTACCCTTTTCTAGCCAGGATAGGGCTGATGCATTTTCTTTTTTCTAAAGAAAAGCCACCACCCCATAATGGGAATCGAACCCACGACCTTTGGAACGGAATGCTCTCGCCTTAGCACACATATTCTAATAAAAATGATAATACTCACTATTTTAATATAAATGACAGAATATTTAGAATAGAATATACATGGGCGTATATGAGGGGGGCTGCAGCCCCCCCCCCCCCCCCCGAAATTTTGATTTGATGGTAAAAATGTGTCATAAAACCTATAAAAATAGATTAATTAAGATCACTTAGTTCATAAAAAATATGTTGTTTATATTGTAATAGCGTTTTAGTGGCCTAAAACTATTAAAAGTTGTAAATTGTTAGTATTCCCTACCCCGGCAATGGTCCCAGCCCCCCCGAAATTTTTCTCTATATACGCCCTTGAGAATATATATTTCACATTGGCTGTCTGGGGTTAGCGAGGAGATCACGTGACCGGCAGCAATGGGATCACGTGACCGCCAGCACTGGCAAGGAGCGCTAAAAAGTTAAACATGTTCAACTTTTGACTTTGGCTGGTAATCAACAGCCCGCTGGCAATTCCCAGCCGCTGGTCCTGGGTCAGACTAGGCTGTTTGCTGGTAATTCCTCAGCGGCTGGCTAGTAGCGGCTGGTAACCAGCCTAGTGTGACCGCGGCTTAATCCCTGCAGGTGCGGCTAGTATCTGGCTTCTAGGAGCTGCACCCGAAATATAGCAGCAATTCTCACAGAAGAATGAGAGTACGCGGTCTGGGCGTGTAGAAGCGACAAAGGCACTGGATTAAAATCAGCTGGCTATAGATACTGCACCTGTGTCTGGGTGTCTTCTAGTCAGCTTCTACGCAACTCTAGGAGCTGCACCCAAAATATACCGGCAATTCTCACAGAAAAATTACCTATCGTACAGACATCAGAAAAACGGTTCACTTCCCCACTTGATTACAATCAGCTGGCTATAGATACTGCAGCTGCGTCCGGGTGTCTTCTACCCAGCTTCTACGCAAATCTAGGAGCTGCAACCAAAATATAACAGCAATTATCGTAGAAAAATTACCTATCTCGCGGATTTCACAAAAACCCTTGACTTTCCTACCGGATCAGAATCAACTGGCTATAGATTGCGCGGCCTAGAAACCTGTATTGAGCTGTAATCCTCGCAGAGGAATTTCAAATAACTAGATTCTTTGCAAATCCCGGCAAATAGGCCGATGAACGCTTGATTTGACACTGTGTCGAAATCTGTTCGCTATAGATTGTGCAGCTGCATCTAAGGATCCTGCCGAGCATCTAAGGATCTGCCTGCAGATGCACCCAAAATATAAAAGAGATCCTTAAGAGACAAGAGACAAATCCTTAAAAACGCTTGATTTTCGCACTATCCAAATCCTCTATCAAGTCATCCAAAAAAACTTTGAGATCCTGGAAAAGAAACTTGTGTATATCTTTGAATTCTCAAATTAAAGTTGACCAATGTGGTCAACACGACAGGTATTCTCTGAGAAACGTCACCTATTGCACAGACATAATCCGACAAGTTAGCAGGAATAAAGCCTTATTTTGTTTTGTTTTTGGGTTAACGGCGTATCATTACTTATGCTATTAATGCCTGGCTATCTACAGGTTACTACCCTTTTATAATGCCAACAGCACGTGGTCGGTCATCCATTCAGGTGCTGGCCACGCCCGACGGTGTTTAACTTCGGTGATCTACGGGAACCGGTGCATTCAACATGGCGTTGGCTGTTCGCGGAATAAAGCACGTTTTTTTTTTAAAACTATTTTGACTCATCTTGGTATCTCTAAAATCTTTCTCTTTGAACAGCCCTCTCTGTGGTGACGTAGACATAACTTAGCATAATAATATGCTGGTTCTTCATTTCGTATGCGTTTCTTCTGTGAATTCCCTCATATTGTGTGAATTTCTTTCGTGCTGCCATTGTCTGAGGTTACGTGTAAAGAGGAATTCTAAATGTAATGATCTAATTAAAATTAATAAGGTTATAGGATGAATAACTATTCAAGTATAATGTAATAGGGGGAGTCCAAACTACGGCCCGCGGGCCAAATCCGGCCCTCCGACAGCTAATTGCGTATTGTTGTACTGATAAGTAAATGAGGTTAATTCAAACGCACAAAAATTGAGTCATACGAAGCTTTCTTCATAAAATTATAACATATAATATCATATGAAAGTGGGCGGAGGCAAGTTTGTCTCAATGGTAGAGCAGTCGACGCATTTTCTGTAGGCCCTAAGTTCAAAACTCGGGAGCGGAGAAATAATGTTAAATTTTAGACCTTTCCTTCCAGACAAGGTCTGCCTACCAATAATCCTGAACCTCTCCAACACGCCCAACCCTTTGATCCCAACGCCCTCTTCCAATCCTTCTTCGATAGACTCGAATCCCTTATTACACCTTTAATTTCCCTACTGACTACCTTTATGCAACAATGTCTTCCTAAACTCCTAAAATGATTTCTTCAACCTGTCAAACCCTCTCCATCCTCCTCTGGAATTCTAATGGCTTACTATCCCGAAAACATGAACTAGAACTTCTACTAACTGACAAACATATTGACATAGTACTATTAACAGAAACACACCTATGTCCACAACACACATATACCACACCAGGATACAGGACCTATAGGACAGATCATCCAGACATGACAGGACACGGTGGAACAGCTATTCTAATAAAATCCTCGTTATCCCACCACCTTCACTTGACCCTCTCAAGTGAATCATACCAACTTACCTCCGTATCAGTCAAAATGCACCCTCATCCTATTATCTTTGCTTCCGTCTATTGCCCTCCTAATAAAACAATTTATCATCCAGATTTCCTCACCATTTTCCGTTCCTTAGGCCCTCACTTCGTCGCAGGGGGAGACTACAATGCGAAGCATATTCAATGGGGAAGCAGAACTACCAACTCCAGAGGTCGCGTGCTAAACGATGTCATACACTCCGAAAACTACCTTTTTCTTTCCCAACCTAATCCTACCTACTGGCCTTCCGACCTAAACAGAATCCCCGATATTGTTGACTTCTTCGTCTCTTCTGGCCTAGGAGGCATTTACTCTTCGGTGAAGACTCTTGATGACCTTTCCTCTGATCACTCTCCTCTCCTTCTTACCCTTAGTTCCTCTCCGATCCCTCTTCCTCCTAAACCTACTCTTACCCCTGGACCTGTGGACTGGCCATTGTTTCAATCAACAGTTGACTGTTTCATTGATCTGAAAGCAGCACTGAAAACACAACAGGACGTGGATAGAGCTGCAGAAATAGTTACACAGGCCATACAATTCAGCATGAAAGTCGCAAGCAAGCAACATAAGCCAATGCCCTCTCCTCAACATTCAAAACTCCCTCCTCAAATCCTTGAACTCTTGTCAGCAAAACGTAGAGCACGAGCCCAATGGCAGAGATCCCGATACCCTTCCGACAAAACCTTATTCAACAACCTGACGAGACGG
This sequence comes from Gonocerus acuteangulatus, assembly GCA_946811695.1. Lineage (NCBI taxonomy): Eukaryota > Metazoa > Arthropoda > Insecta > Hemiptera > Coreidae > Gonocerus > Gonocerus acuteangulatus. Next base: position 47,353,251 of record OX328131.1, read on the forward strand.
CTAAAAGACGAACTTAAAAAATTTCGAACTGACAATTACGATACTTACCTTTCCTCCCTCTCCACCAGTGACAACTCCCTTTGGGAAGCAACAAAGCACATCTTAAAATTCCAACCGACCTCATCTCCTTTACGCCAAGAGAATGGTTCCTGGGCACGAAGTGACGAAGAAAAGGCAAAATTATTTGCCGACCATCTCCAATCCGTATTCACTCCAAATCCTGAAACTGATCCCGCATTCACTACTCAAATCCTGAACTCTCTTGATGAACCTCTTCCTCTTTCGGAACCACCTAAATCCATCAGTCCTGCAGATGTAAAGTATACAATTCACCATCTCCCTCTTAAAAAATCTCCTGGTCCTGATCTAATAACTGCTAATATCCTTCAACACCTGCCACACAAAACCCTGATGTTCCTTACCCTAATATTTAATAGCATTCTTCGTACTACTCGATATCCCTCATCCTGGAAACATTCCGAAGTAATCCTTATTCCAAAACCCCTTAAATCTCCAATACTTGCCAGCTCCTATCGCCCTATTAGCCTACTCCCAATAATTTCAAAAGTATTTGAAAAACTCCTGTACAGAAGACTCCTACCCATAGTAAACTCAAATGATAAAATCCCTGATCACCAGTTTGGCTTCCGCACCCAGCATTCCACTACCCAACAAGTCTTCCGTGTAGTTGACACCATTTCATCCACACTTGAGCAAAAAGGTTTTTGTTCCGGTGTCTTTCTTGACGTGGCACAGGCCTTTGATCGAGTGTGGCATCCCGGACTCCTTTACAAACTCAAAACATTCCTTCCTTTCCATTTCTATCTTATCCTACAATCATACCTTGGAAATCGTACATTCCATATCAAATACGGCTCTTCAATTTCCTCTCCTCGAACCATTAAAGCAGGTGTTCCCCAAGGCAGCATTCTAGCTCCTCTCCTTTATTCTATATTTACGTCAGATATCCCAACAACCCCAAATATCGTCACTTGTACATTTGCCGATGACACTGCATTCCTTATATCCTCTCCCGACCCTAAATTGGCATCCGAAAAACTTCAAAACTACCTTAATGACGTCGAGAAATGGGTCAACAAATGGAGGATTCAAATGAACCCAGAGAAATGTACGCATGTAACTTTCGCCCTGCGACGAGCTGAGTGCCCTCCTATAAAAATCCACAATATTCCAATACCCCAATCTAACGAGGTTCGATATTTAGGATTCCACCTCGACAAGCGACTTACCTGGAAAACACACATAAAACACAAGAGACAAGAACTGAACAAACGCTTCGGACTTCTCCGTCGACTAATTGGACAAAAATCAAAACTTGACACAAAAAACAAACTGACAATATACAAGACCATAATAAGACCGATATGGACATACGGCATAGAACTTTGGGGATCAGCTAAGCCATCAAATATAAAAATTATCCAACGTTTCCAATCCAAAGTCCTTCGTAAAATCCTCAACGCTCCTTTCTACGTTTCAAACCTTACCATCCATCGAGACACTGAAATACCCTTTGTCTATGATTTAGCCAAATCCCGATTCCTGACCTTTTTCTCAAAACTCCCAGCCCACCCCAATCCTCTTGGCAGATCCCTCTCTTCCAATGTCATCCCAGATAATCCTCCTCGACGCCTTCGCCGCCATTGGCCACCAGACAATTTACTACTGGTTAATTAGCCTGTCTTATAAAATAATGTAAATAGTGTAAATATTGTAAATAATTTATATATTTTAAAAAAGAGACCAATTTTTAATTAAAATAAGAAATACCATAACATTCATTGGGAGTGGCAGTAATGTCTGCCTTCTCCTCTCATCTCATTCACTGTGTTTTATGTATATTTTGAACATATTTACTTATTGTACATAACTGTACAGATTGTAAATTACCAATAAAGATCAATTTTTTTTACACAAAAAAAAAAAAAAAAAAAAAAAAAAAATTTTAGTGTAGTATTTCGAGGATTGTATGCCTTTAATTATTTCAATGAAACTATGAGACGAAAATCAGGCGGAGCATAGTACTGACCACAATATCTGCCTAGAGTGTCGTATGGTCAAGAAACTTATACCTCTACAGAATCTGCCTCTAACGGGTCAGATTTATGTTTTTATGATATCTCATTAAATTTCTACTTACAGCTAAAAAATACAGAATATTTTCATTTTATTCTGATTTTCTTCATTTTATTATACCTATAAACACATAACCAAGGCGTTTTATGGAGAAAAATGGTAAGAGTATAAAACAAACATGCGTTTAATATTTCATTATAACTACTCGAGATATAATCAACAACTACTGTTTTTTTTTTTTTTACGGCGCATCTACAACTTGGCCATTAGTGCCGGGCTATCTATAGGTTGCCACCCTTTATAATGCCAACAGCACGTGGTCGGTCACCCATTCAGGTACTGACCACGCCCGACGTTGCATTGACTACTGTTCTTAGGATTTTGGATTGGAAATTTTGGATACGTCCAATGTTCGATCCTCTTATCTTCAGAATGTAGGCATGTGCAGATATGATGCCTGAAAGTATTGGAGGCAGTGATGTAGTGAAGTGGTTTTCATGCGTAGAAACGTTGGAATCTGGATAATGTAGCATCTCTAACTAGTGGGATATTGAGGTCTTTATGGAGGTTGAGGTTGGAAACGTAGCTGCCTTTTCTATCGCTGTATGATGAAAAAACTAACATTTGTCGTCTAATCTATTACGCAAATAAATGTTGACAATTTACAAGCCACCGTCTACAAAATGTACCCGACTTTCATGAAATCCCCGCCCCCACATTCTGCGGATTAACTCCTTCTGCGGATTAACTCCTTTAACTCAGATCATTCACCACCCCACATCAGATCATTCACCACCCCACGCATTGTCCGATCCGTCCGATGTTTTCAAACTATCTCTATTCTAATTCACCTATTCCTCGTTGGATATCTTATTGACCCCTGGCCCGTCTGGAGGCCGTACAAGGATTGCTTCAGTCCAGGCCAGCTTTCAAGGATCGTTGGGTAATAGATTATAATATAGTACCTAGGCTTTAGGTTCACTAACAGCTGGGGTTATGTTGGCTAGAATATTGGTGGCTTTAGAATACTCTTGGGCGAGGATTGAGTAGTAATCGAATCGTTAATAGATACTACGAATATAAATACTCATAATGTATCGATAATTTTAGATTTTTTTAAGGATCTTAGGTAGCAAATGTTAAAGAAAAAAAATGTGAGGTGTAAAAATTAAAAGTAAAGTAATTAATTAATTATTTTTTATTTAATTAATAACTGTTATGTTTTTACCACATTAAAATAAACAACACTTCAAGTAAACCAAAACATTACTATATTCTTTTTCACTGACTCTTACAAAGCAATTCAATTGTTAACAAAAGAACATCTGTAACCATAGCAACAATTACAGCTGAGAAGACATATCAATCCTCCCCCTTAAATTTTGTGGGTAGCATTTGATTGACGTGTCTCCTCCAAATGGGTCCCTTATCTATCTTAATCTCATAATGGAGGTCACCAGTCTTTGCCACAACAATACCAAAACTCCACTTTTTGTGTCTGTCTGTATAGTTCCGAGCTTGAACGCGGTCCCCAACCTGAAATCTTCTGGCTCTTGTTTCATCCTCTCGAGCTTGTTTCATTTCCAATGGTTCCCCGTTTTTGGTTTTGAACATAACCGCAAGTCTTGACCTTATTTCTCTATCAAACATTAGTTTGTAAGCAGAACTTCCGGTAGCATTAGGAGCCTCTCGTAAATGCATGAGGAGACGGGAAAGCTTCCAGTGTATATTCCCTTTCTCGTTCTGCATGGCATACAAGGAATTTTTAATTGTTTGTACAAATCTCTCAGCCTGCCCATTCGTAGCTGGATGGAATGGAGCAGACCTTTTATGTACCACTCCATTCTGTATCAAAAATTCCTGGAATTCATGAGAGGTAAATTGTCTTGCGTTATCCGAAACTAAAACATATGGAATTCCGAAGGTAGTAAAAAGCGATAAAAGTTCCTTATTGCACCAACTGGATGTTGTAGTTTTCGTGGGTATAACCTCTACCCATTTAGTGAAAGCATCGACTACAATGAAGAAATAATTACCCCCTAAACAAGGACCAGCGAAATCTATGTGGATTCGTTGCCAGGGACCTGTAGGGGATTCCCAAGGATGGAGTTCACACTTCGGAGGCTGATTTCTCTTCAGGCAACATTGATTACAAGATCCAGCTAGCAGTTCAATATCCCGATCTATCCCTTGCCAATAGCAGTAGCTCCTTGCTAATGCCTTCATCTTAACAATCCCTAGGTGCCCAATGTGTAGTTCCTTCAAGACCTCACCTCTAAGTGATTTCGGAATAATGACTCTCGGTCCCTTGAGAATACATCCACTTTCCAGAGTGTACTCATTGTCATTCAGTCCGAATTTCTTCAAACTGGTTCCCTTCTTCAAAGCAGACATGACTTCTTTTATTTCTGGATCTTGGTCAGTCTCCTTTGCAATCACCTTCCTGTCTATTAAAAGGGTTCCTATTTGATTTAACTGAAATACAGTTTGATCATCCACTCTATTCCTATTACAATGCTCCACTGGAAACCTTGACAAATAATCAGCATTTCCATGTTCTTCGGATCGTCTGTACCGTATGGTATAATCAAACCCCGAAAGAAAATGGGCATAATTAAAAATTCGAGTGGCAGAAAGGGTTGGTAATGTTCTGTAAGGGTCAAAAATGGATACTAATGGTTTGTGATCCGTCACTAATGTAAATTTACGGCCATAACAATAAGGAAAGAACTTCTTCAGGCCCCAATATATTGCCACTGCTTCTTTGTCGATTTGACTGTATTTTGCCTCACTCTTTGTTAAAGTCCGCGATGCGAAAGCTATTGGCCTTTCAGAGCCATCCGGAAACCTGTGAGATAAGACTGCTCCAAGACCTACTGGTGATGCGTCGGTTGCTAGTAAGAGAGGTAAGTTGGGATTGAAATGGACTAACACCCTTTCACTCATGATTTCCTTCTTCAAAGTCCTGAAACTCTTCTGACATTCTCCTGTCCACCTGTAGTCTTGTCCTTTCTGAAGTAATCGACACAATGGGTGTACGATGGTTGAAAATCCTGGTATAAATTTACTATAGTAAGTTGCCATACCCAGGAAGGTTCTTAATTCACTTACGTTCTTAGGGATTGGGGTCTTTTCAATTGCTTCAGTTTTATCCCCACATTTATGGAGTCCCTTTTCATCTATAATATGGCCTAAATATTTTATACTTTTTTGAAAGAAACTACACTTATCCTTGTTTAGGCGGAGGTTATATTTTCTGATGAGGCTTAACACCGTCTTGAGCCTGGCTAATGTTTCCTCGAACGTCGAGCCCTGGACTATTATATCGTCGAAAAAGCATGCCACTCCATCAACTCCTTGCAACATGGTGTCCATAAATCTCTGCCAAAGTGAAGGAGCAACCTTAACTCCAAACATAAGCCTATTCACTTTATATAGACCTTTATGCGTGCTTAGAGTTTGCAACCTGCTACTTTCCTCGTCCATCCTCATATGTAAATAGGCATTGCTGATGTCTAATGTGCAAAAGAACCGTCCCCCAGTCATTTTCACAAAAATATCTTCAATTCTAGGTATCGGATATTTTTCGTCCATGATAAATTTATTAAGGGTAACCTTATAATCAGCGCAGATTCTGATATTCCCATTTGCCTTCACAACGGGTACAATAGGAGTGCCCCAAGCCGAGCGTTCAATTTTTGAAATGATTCCTAGGTTTTCCAACCTCTGGAGTTCATTTTCCACCTTATGTATCAGTGAGTAGGGGACTTTTCTTGGTTTTGTAAATACTGGTTTTGAATCTTGACTTATATGCAATCTGGCCCTTTCATTTGGAATTTCTCCGATTTCAGATCGGAAAACATCATCGAATTCTTCCAGTAATTTGGTAAGCTGTAGCCCTTCCGTGACAACTACTGATTTCATTTCAGACCAATCCAGTTTTACCTCCCTTAACCAATCCCTTCCAAGAATGGCATCAACATCTTGATTGACTATAAATAGTTTCCCTACGAAGGATTGCTCTTTGTATCTGCATCTAACAAACACAAACCCTTTGGGTTTTATAACCTCCCCAGTGTATGTGCGAAGTTCCACAGCTGTTTTCTGTAGCTTATTTCCAATGTCAAGACTGTCGAATTCTTTTAGAGATATCACACTTAGGGCTGCTCCAGTGTCAACTTCCATTGCTACAGATTTTCCTTCAATGTCTAACTTGACGATAAATTTATCTGTGCTTCGCCCTGATAAACTATTTATTTCGTGAGAATCAAGTTCTGCTCCTTTTTCTTCAGCTTGATACACAGATTTTCTCTTAAATTCTCCACAGACTCTAGCAAGGTGCCCAACAGTCTTACATGCTCGACAAATTGCAGATTTAAACATACATTGATTGGCTATATGAGAATTATTCCCACACCTGAAACAACGTCTACCAGATAAGCGATTTCTATCCTTATTTTGAGAAGCCTTCTCTATTTTCTCTACATAACCTTTTTGTTCCTTAGATTCTAGTTTATGTAAAGAATTATTTTTGCTTGATGTGAATATCTCATTCTCCACTTTTGATAATTCAATAGCTTTAGCCATTTCTAAAATCTCATTACATTTTTTTATTTCCCTTTCTTGCATGATTCTAGTTCGAATTTCCGAGTCTTTCAACCCTCTAATAAACTGTAGGCAAATTAACATTTCTGCAACAGACTTCCCACATTCACACAAAAATTTGCAGTCTGCTGCTAATTTCCTTAAATCTGAGGCAAATTCACTAACTGATTCCTCTGGTCTCTGTTCCCGACAAATGAACTTATGCTGTATAGCTAAAAGACTGGCTTGAGGCTCTAAATAACTCTTTAATAGGCTGACTAATTCTATGTAGGTTTTAGACAATGGATCCTCGGGTGAACAGAGGTCATACAGTTTCTGATGTACAAGTGGAGTTAATGCATGTAGGAGTGTGTAGACTTTAATCTGTTCATCATTTATCCCTTTTAAATGCATAAAAACATTTAACCTATTCACAAAATTAGTGAATGACTCCTGCTCATCATATGGAACAAAATTAAGGTTAGCAGTAGTACTTACTAGGAAGGACTTAACTTGATCTCTAGTTTCACAATTAGGTCCATTCAGAGTTTCAGAATTTAAATACTGCTTGAGCCTTACCTTCAATTCTGTGAAGATATCATCCACTCTATGGCGATGCTCAATTTCATTTTCAAATTCCTCATCAATAGATAACAATTCTATTTTCTCTTGAATGTCATTAAATTTTTCCCAATTTGCTTCTAAAAGACTCAATCTTACACTTAAATCTTCTTGAAATTCTGGCTTCCCTTGGTCCAGATATTTTCCCAAGTGAGTTAACTTACTCTTGATAGATGCTCTAGAAAGCTTTAACTTTCTTATTTCTTCAGTAACCTTAATTTCCATTTCTTCTTTTTATCCTCGTCGCCAATTTGTTATGTTTTTACCACATTAAAATAAACAACACTTCAAGTAAACCAAAACATTACTATATTCTTTTTCACTGACTCTTACAAAGCAATTCAATTGTTAACAAAAGAACATCTGTAACCATAGCAACAATTACAGCTGAGAAGACATATCAATAACAGTTATATTTTATTATTAAATTTAAATATTAACGAAGAATTTTAGGACGGTTATCTATACGTTACCACCCTTTTCTAGCCAGGATTGGGGTGGTGGCTTTTCTTTTTTCTATAGAAAAGCTACCACCCCTAGTGGGAATCGAACCCACAACCCTCGGCAGGAAGTGTTAAGTGCTCACGCCTTAACAGTCACGGCCACCTGGCATCTTTTTATTATTAAGTATATATTTTTTTTTACGGCGCTTCGACAAATATGGGCCATTAGCGCCGACATCCAGGGTGCAGCGAGAAATTTTCGAGCCGTGGGATGAGAAAATTCCTGCCGCCGCACTGTGTAACGAAGTAGTGAGGATTATGGACAAAAATCATTAACCACTAGTTATTTTCAAATAAACATTTTTATCAATTGAAATCAACTCAAAACAAGGTAACAACAGTATAATAATGCATACTATACGGCTATAATAATATTAATTTTAATATTTGTAATATTAATAGAAATAATATAGCAGGTAATATTATTAATAACAATATTATAAAATATATTATAACTGTAACATATAATGTAGTAATAGTGTAGTAGTAAATTATACTTGTAGTAATATTGCCACAGAATAATAATATTTTAACATTTTCTATGAAATTATTAAATAATTTCTTAATTCCGAGTCTGAATTGTTTTTGGATTCTTGAGAATGTAAACTTATATGGAAATCAATATCTATTTGATTATTAATGTCATCCTCTATTATACATTCATTAATGTCTGGACTGATTTTGCTTTGTCTTTTTATATTTTTTCTCCGTAAAGAAAGCTCTTAGCCAGATATCAGAAGAACCCGGCGCTTTTTCGATCTCTCACACAACGCTGTAAACTCTTTTTTATGTCTGCCTCTAAGGAAGCCGAAGGGCCATCAGGGCGCGAATATCTTTTTTCTTGATAAAAATTAATAACAATTTCTTCTAAGTTGATATGCTGTTTCAACCAGTATTTATATAAGAGTTTTTATCTCTGCGGTGAACACGTTCCCACAATTCTTTCATATAGTATAGGACAAAACTGGCAATCTTTTTAATATTGTTTAATATTTCTTCAGGATCATCCTGCAGATTAAATTGAATCATTTCCCCAAGGATTAATACCGTTTTCTTTGATTTATAAATAAAAATAAAAATCGTTGGAATCGGCAAATTTCGGCAAACTAAATTACCCTAGAGTACATTATACATGAGGTAAACTTTAAGCTCTAAAAAACTTGGGATGTGTTCAGATGAAGTTTTTTTGCTATGGTCTATCAAAATTTTATACTTAAACAAATTTCAAAGATCAATGAAGAATAATTCAGGATAAATAATAAGGGAGTAATTATCCAGAATCAATTATATCAGATAAAAAAGGAATAGTTTTGACGTAATTTCCTTCGGATGACTTAATAAAAACACTGTCCTATCTTCAACGAGAGAGGCTCAAACTGATTGTTGGTTTGAAACAGGTTTTAAAGACTTTGCCTTGTTTATAATACTGCTAATGTGTTTGTTGATCAAAATAAAACTAATATTTATTAGTTTTATACGATTTTAATTCCTTGAATAGTTTCCAAACTTAGCTAGAGGATTAAAAATTAAATATAAGAAAACAAAAATTTAGGTTTTTGTCCATTGGTCGTTACACTGTGCGCCGGTGGGAATCGAACCCACCATCTCCTGCTTATGAATCTAAGGCGCTAGCCTCTAGACCACGGGAGACCCCTATTATGTATATTAAACAAAAAAAAAGCTCTTTACCATAAAGATTGCCCAAAAAGATAACTGGTCTAGGTATTTTAGAGACAATATCTTCATTGTTTGTGACATTGTTGCTCCGGCTTTAGAAAATAAGGACTCGCATGGAACCGATGTTGAGACAACAATTTAATATTTTGGTACATATTTGCACAGACAAGGAAATACAAATTTCATATCATCCCATTCTGCACATGGGTTACTTTTAAGAGAAACTACTGGTTTTGATAAATATAAAGAACATTATATAACGAAATAGAATATGAATTTCAGTTTCGGCTTTCGTTTGTAGTAAATTGTAAAATAGCATTCTAAAGGTTGCCGAAAAAATAGGAAATAATGTTCTTAGAAAACATTTCGAAGACCTTTCTGCCTTAGCCTAAGACAGTCTTCACCTTTACTCGCCTTGGGTTTGTAGAACAGATACTATCTGGAGGAAACCACCTACACCTGGACAGGGCTTCCTGTTCGTCCCAGTAGATCCGGGGTGGGTATCCAGCTATGGAACAAACCGAGGTGGTATTTGGAACACTTCTCACGGTACTGTCTGGATTCTGGGGTAATGCTTTATTCTTCTAGATGGAATCAAGTCTAAATGTCTGGAAACCGGGAGGGGTAGAAGAGTAGAACATTATTAAATTCTCATCATTATTAAAATCTCTGGCATATATTTTTTTATTAAAGCCGGGCTTTGTAGTGGCTATTTGTTGCCACCCTTTTATAATACCAAGAGCACGTGATCGGCCACCCATTCAGGTTCTGACCACGCCCGACGTTGCTTAATTTAGGTGATCTACAGGAATTAGTGCATTCAACGTGGCTATGGGCCTTTCACTCTCTGTCATATTGTACAAAATTCATATATCAGCTAGTTATAATAACTTCTAAGGAAACCTCTAAGGAAAGTAATACAAAGCAAAGGATGAGGTTAAAGTCATGCGTGTATAATCCGTGGAAATACCAAGTATTGATTCTAAGTGACTACATCGAGGAAAGAGTTTTAAGAGTGACCTCATTTTAGCAGGTAAACCAGTGTATGTAATCTGCGGATTAATTTTTATTTTTTGATTGAGAGGAGATGGTGGACCGTTGGTGATGCAAAGGTAGAAATTATCAAGGTTCGGTCGTTATTTCCTAATAAAATCAATAATAAAATTTATTTCTGTTTCCACGTTCCCATCTAGTTCTTAAACCAATATTCATCTAACTCTGATTTAAGCTCTAGCTATAACATATACCTACTGTATAATGTTTTTCTGTTTTTTTAATCTTTTTGTATATTTATAAATTAGTATTAACTCTTTCCTACTAGTTTTATAGCCCTGATGAAGGGTTGAATTTCAATCCGAAACGTCGGAAAACAATAAATCCATTTTCACATATAAAATGTAGTTTTTTACCCATGTGGACCGGTGCCAATCTACAGGTTGCCACACTTTGTACACACCCATAGGTGTAGTAGGGAATATTTTCCGTGATCACATCGCTGGAAAAATCAACTTTCTATAGGCGAGACTCGAACCCACATATCCCGCATGAGAATGCAGCGTGCTATCCACTGTATCACGGGAAGGCCCATGTCAAACTATCGAATATTCAAATCGGAGCAAACTAGGGAACGAACATATTCTATCCATTGAGGAAGTAATATATTGAAAAATAGTCTCATTCTATACTTTATTTAAGTCATTAAAGGCTATTCTAAAAGTGTTAGAGTCGTGACAAGCCGTATTCTCCACAATCCAAGAGCAAAGTATCGAAACTGTAAAAGGAGGTTTTGCATATTCGATAGTTTGACATGACAGCAGAGACGATATTTTCTCAAGACGATACTGTTCACCGTTCTCCACCTCAACACACGATGAGTAGCGATAGGTGAGAGTAGCGCTCCCTGCGGAACTCCATACAGGTTCCAAGTAAAGTATCGGGTTTTACTTCCTCCGATGCATATTATTATCCGAAGAGAACGAAGAAATAATAACACCGACACATGAGGTCGTGACCGTGCCGTGTCGTGATGAGAACAGGAAGATAGGCGAGCCAGTACAGAGTTCTGCAGAGAACTCCTACTGATAGACTTCTTTCCTCCGCCTGTAGAGTCCGCACGCCTCATTGCAGTGTTCTCTAGAGACTTGTCAAGCACGTACTCGCCGATTGTCGAGGAAGGAAGTTACGGACTTGAAGAAATTGGTGTAATTTCAACCATTCCAGCAGTCGCTTCCTAGAAAGGCCCACAATCTTCTACAATCCAGGCAACGAATGCTCAAAAACAGCTATAGATGGAAATGCTTAGAACAAAATTGTTGACTGAGTTAAGAGGTCAAAATATCAAAAGTCCCCGCCCGTAGCCTTTCAGTCCAGGGGGGTTTAAAAGGTCCCATTTTTGGATTTTCACTTCGCTAGGAAACCCAGCGTCCTAGCGACCTGTCTACTGTATAACAAATGAAAGCTGATTAAATTTTCTACAAGTTCTAATCAATAAAGTTTTTTGAGATATCTTTTTTTTTTTTAGATGTCCGCTATTTAAATTGTTTCCGCACATGTTTTGCTCTTATTGACCGGATAACTATTCAACAATGCACCCAAAAAATAAATGTTGATTATAGTTGTAGAACTGGTTATGGGAGTAGAACATGTAGCATTTTTAATCAGCTTTCATTTGTTATAGAATAGTCATGTCGCTAGCACGCAGGGTTTCCGAGATATAATTGAAACCCCGAAAAATGGGACCTTCTAACCCCCCCTCCTGCACAAAGGCTCCGGGCTAGGACATTTGATATGTTCACCTCCTATCCAGCCCAAACAAAGTTACGAAGTCAAAAATTGTTTTCCAAGCATTTCCCTCTGTAAATCCTAGTTGCCTGGACTGTCATCAATGCCCATGAAATCTGGAAGAGGCTCTTCAAGGTTTTTATAATAAAATTGTCTCCCTTTGTTCTCAGTATTATATTTTAATAGTGACAGGTCACATATTTAAAACACTTCAACTTCTACTTTCCCATGAACAAATCACGTTTAACAGCGGTTGGCCACGGATGGGTGACCGTCAGAAAAAACACCTATATGCCTAGAGTACACGAGCTTAGTCAGTAGTGGTTGCCATCTAAGCACTCTCACTGCACTTGGTTATTTTTTACGGCGCTTCGACAAATCTAGGCCATTAGCGCCGACATCCAGTGTGCAGCGAAGAATTTTCCCAACGAGCCGTGAGATAAGAAATTCCTGCCACCGATGGGAATCGAACCCACCACCTCCCTCAGGGGAAACGAAGGCGACTAGCCACTAGACCACGGAGAGACCCCGCTAATAGTCCATTCTGCAATAAACTATATCCAACCTTCTAGAAATGTTAGAGCTAAGTTAGCCGGCGAAAGTAGGAAGTGATTGTGTGAAATCATGAAAGCCCAAACCCGGCGTTGGATGTACGACACGGGAGCCGAAATTTACACAACGAACCTGTTGCTGACTTCCTGTCTGACGGGATTAATATCCAGACAAGACTGTCACTGGGATACGGGGCTGGGAGGAGAAAGCTGGGAGGGGCACGACCTCTGTGTGCGGATAACTGTATGCGTGTAATGGTCTCTGTCTTCATCTTCCAAGGGAGCTACTACATGGACATGATTGTGTATCCCATGGTTCAGGTGACGATACGGTCGTGTGATCGTCACATAGAGATATCCCATGGTTCAGGTGACGATACGGTCGTGTGATCGTCACCTAGAGATATCCCATGGTTCAGGTGACGATACGGTCGTGTGATCGTCACCTAGAGATATCCCATGGTTCAGGTGACGATACGGTCGTGTGATCGTCACCTAGAAATATCCCATGGTTCAGGTGACGATATGGTCGTATGATCGTCACCTAGAGATATCCCATGGTTCAAGTGACGATACGGTTGTGTGATCTTCACCTAGAGATATCCGATGGTCCTGAGGACGATATGGTTTCTTAAGGGGCACGACATTAGGGTGTGCAGGTTGCGGATAACTGCATGCGTGTAATGGTCTCTGCTCTATGGGAGCTGAGCATTGATATGGTTTGTGGTGGTCACCTAGAGTTTTCCGATGGTCCTGAGTTTTGTTAAAGTGTTAAAAAAGAATGGTGGTAATGAAACAAATATATAAAGTTGTTATATTTTGTCTAATGATATTTATATTTGCAGGCCTGATGAAGGCTTGAACGTTAAGCCCTAACGACGACTCAAATATGACATAATTTGTTATGAAATGTGTTGCATTTACCTTACGACCTAACGCCAACTATTAACACCTTCACAAGATGAATGTTTTGTATCTCCTCGGAAATGGCTGACAAATTTTTGGAGAAAACTAGTTTTTCGGCTTTGCCTCTTGATGCTATAATCTACTGTGTTCGAGGAAATGTAGCTACAAGTACCAACATCTATTATCTAATCAGCAGACCTTGAATTGAGAGATAATGTGTTGTAAGAGATAACTATCTTCTAACGGAAGGCAGTCAAAACTTACTCCACTAACACAATATAGCAAACAGTTTGACAAGATTGGAGTTTAAGTACTCTCAAAACGTCCATCACGTAGGAGCTGCGTTTCTAAGCACATTCCTTGTTTCTATAGGACTCGCCTCTTTTAGATTTTCTCTTCCAGTGTCGTCGTTCGATGGTTGGATTCGGGGTCCCAGAACAACCCAATGCCCACCCAGCCTTTAATTAATTCAAAGGAACCTGCAAATCCACTGTAGTGCTTCCGCAATCTTCCTAGTGTATTTATGAATAACTATTTCTATAGAATCCCGTTCTCTGGGCCTTCATGGCGTGGGGACTGTGACGGGACTGATTTTTTTTCCACTTGATACTAATACTTAAGTGATGATGGAGGCGACGTATGTTCGAGAAATGTATCTTTCGTCAACAAATTCATTAGAATATTATTACAAATAGATTTGATGAGAACGAAATGGGACGATTAAAATTATTATCGCCCAATCCCTCTTAACATTTCCATATGTAAATTATTTTATGAAAAATATGGAAAAAGCCAATCACGTATATCTATATACATAAAAATCCCGTGTCTATCTGTTTGTCCGTTTGTTTGTTTGTTCCTTATACAAATCTACACTGTTTGACCGATGTTTACCAAACTTGGCACACAGGTAGATCCGAGGAGTGCCGTAGGATAAGTCAAAATCGTCTACCAGCTGTCTGTCTGTATGTTTGTTCCTCATACAAATCCACACCGTTTGACTCTATTTGACCAAACTAGGCACACGGGTAGGTCTTGATCCGGGGAGTGTCATAGGTTAGGTAAAAATCGTCTAGGACTAACGGGAGATCACGGGTTGGAAACTGTGAACCCGAACAGTTACACCTTTGTGTAATTACATTATAATATTACTTATTTGGTTTCTAATTTATTTGGGCTTTTCTAGATGTAGAAAGTAGGTGTAGCATGGCACACCAGGTAACAGCTACCTGTATATATATACACACACATATACACCTTTGAACGACCGGTTTTTTCGTGAACTATGAGACATTGACATTTGTCTTGAGCACCTCCAGAATGCGTCCTCGGATCAGCTCGTAAATGGTGTTCGCCTCTATGACGGGAAGAAAACTCCTTAAATGTAAAACCCTTGAGATATCGCAAGCCTGCTTAATACTGTTATCAGTCACGGAATCTGCAATAATACCGTTAAATGGTCATAAAAATTCAGCAAAAAACAAATAAATAAAATCATTACCGTTAAAAATCGTTATTGTCTAATTTTATGAATGAATCAAAGGAAAGCCGTAAGGTTTCGGAAGATGGTTTGAGGAGTGTATTGATTACCTCCGTGACCAATCTAGGGTTTGATAAGCACACGGAAGGTTGAAGAAAGGTAACGGATTTGAGGACATCTGTACACGGCTTCGCTTTGCACAAGGAACGGGTTTACGACCACCTGTATCAATAACAGCTGCTTAAAACAATTACTGGATTTGACATACTTGCTTGAAGAGAAAGCTACACCGGTGTATGGGTCGGTGTGGTTCGGTGAGGTGGGGTTGAATGACCTTATGGGAAAGGTAGGCAATATTGGCGGGCAAATTGGAAATTGGTAAATCCATATTTTCGGTGAGTTTACAAAAAGAGTCTAGATCACGGGAACTGCTTCATCATAGTTCGTTTCCGTTCTCATCCCTAGAGTCATATGGAAATATTGATACACATGTGCACAACTAAAAATCAGTTTTTCCCACACCGTCATAGTTCTGACTATGAAAGACACTGTCAATATCTCTTTATCAACCATCAAAACTGTATGTACCTAGCTTCAGAGTTTCTACACCAGAGGGCACTTGTGTCACTCTTTCTGTCTTAATGCTATTCCCTCTACATAGGCAAGAATGACACATTTTCAGTTGAGTTTTATTTTGAGTTGTGTCACTTTAGAAATACTAGTGTGATATGTACACTAACAATCAGAAACAGATAGTATTTTGGTTTAATGAAGCCTGAAAATAGTAAACACGAACACGAAAGAAATATGAAACAACAAAAAGCAATATTTTAGGCGTAATAATGCACAAAAAGCAGACAGTAACTAAAACAGGAATCACTTCCTCCCCCTTCTCAATTTTCGCTCTAGGAAATCCCCGTAACAAATTTGTTTTTCATTGACTTACCTTGTTTTACTAAACTATCCATTTTAATACAATTTAAAAAAAAGGGGGGGGGGGGGGGAACAGAGGCAATAAAAATCCGTTCATGAGAACAGAACCAAGACTTTCAAATTTTTAGCACCGAATTGTAGGTATCTCATAAGGATTTCCTTATATATTTCATATTTATTTTTAACAAAATCTCAAGAATATTATAGATTTTGATTGTTTACTGTTTCTCAAAAATGGTTATGGATATGGCTTTGAAATTTGTTTCATTTTGTTCCTCGTGTCCAATTATCTATAAAAAGTGTGACTGCAACCGTACAAAGGTAAATACATCAAAATTAAAAAAAAAAAAAAAAACAATAATTTTTCCATCGATGTCGTTGATAAACAACTCCTGTAAGATGTTTAAATCATCCTGGATACGGTATGCAGTATCGGTAGCAGCTAGTGATTATTCATGGCACACCGAACCACTGATCATGATTAGTGATGAATCGAAAGTAGAATTAACCAATCAATTTCTGAGATATACATCCATTGTAAATTATTGGTGTGTAACTTTGCTTTTCATTATAGGCTGTTCAGAGGATGAAATGTGGCCCGTAAGGAACTATGTGGTTCTAGTATTAGTTTCCACATTTATTTTTTATAGAAAAAAGACCGTTGAAAAAAAAGAATTATTTCATGGGTGTATATAAGGGGGGCATAGGGGGCATCGGTAAAAATGTATCATAAAAACTTTAAAAATAAATCACGTAGTTCAGAAAAAATAGTTTTTATTGGATGTAATAGCGTTTTAATTGGCTGATTATTCCAAGCTCCAAAATTGTTAGTATTCCATACCCCCCAAATGCTCTCAGCACCCCCCTCCTCCGTAATTCTCCCAAACACTCCCAAAATTATTTTCTATATACGCCCATGAATTACTTCACGTCATAACAAAATGAATATGGTATAATTGAAACTTTTTTTGAAATTTTAAATAAATTGCTTTAGCAATTTTATATACCAAGTTGTAATTAAATAAAAATTGAGGACGATATTACGATAGCATTTACACACAAACATACTTACATATTTATGAAGTTAATTCATTCTGTATCTGATTTTCCCATGCCGTAACAGCCATATCAAATGCAATTATGTAAACCATATTTTCAATCTTTAAATACCTGAGGCCAGTGTTAAAGAGTTAAACTTTAAACTAATCAAAATTTCTTAAATTTTGAGCACTGAATAGTAATCTATAACAATATTATGTTATTAATTATTATTATCAGTAAAATAGGGGTTAATGAATGAAAAGTTCTATTAATATATATATATATATATATATATATATATATATATATATATATATATATATATATATATATGAACTTATTGATGTGTGATTTTATCTATACACACATATGTACATATACATAATTTTTGTAAAATGTATTCATCAAACTTATTTTGCGTCGGAATATTGTTGGCCAAAAGTATTGAACCTGGAAATTGTTTCATGATATTATAATAATTAATGGTTTGTAACTATAGTACAAATACAGACAAAATAAAATAACACCTTTGATTATTTTCATCAAAAAGTCAAAAATCACATATTCTTTTTGAGAACGTGAGTAATTCGATTGAAATAAAAATGTGGGATTGGTAACCAGACAGCTGTATAGAACAGACATTTTCCTGTCGATACAAAACATCTGATTGCCAACCGCCATATTTTTTCATTAGCCTCGGCGCGGCCATTTCCTAGTTTAGAACTTAAATTCTGTATTAAGAGATTAATGAGGAGTTACATTGGTTTTAAATATGCTGACTTTTGCACACACAAAAAAAATTATAACAAAACAGCTATTCGCCATGTTATAATAAGAAAAAAATTATTTCAGTGAACTGGAATTATGATTTTGAGATTTCTTATAAGAGCCTATTGACGCTCCATCAGTATGCATAGGCCTAGCTGCAGTAGCCCTGACATTCTCTATCCTGTATTCATGGGTGTATTGTACTACAAGACTGTATAGTTAAGTCAGTGAAAGGACAGTGTTGTCATAAACAGGTGTCTGCATAGGAATGTCGTCACAACAATGACATCGTCACATTGTCCAAAGAAGAATAGCTAGGAAAAGGTCATAGACAAACAGGAGTCGTCCTGTTGGTACATTTCATTGCATTTAGTACTCATACACTTATGGAAGATAGCTTTCTAACAAATAAACAATTATGTTTACCTAAAAATGAGCCAAATTAACATATCTAAGCGCTTAATGTTAAACAGTTCAACATGGATCTGGCTTTAACTATAACCTATCTGTCTATTAATGTCCGACTCGCAGGAAATGCATCATTTCAAGACGAATAAGAAAATATTCAAATATTTTAAAACAGTTTTTTCCATATTTTTTTACG
The DNA here is from genome assembly GCA_946811695.1 of Gonocerus acuteangulatus. Lineage (NCBI taxonomy): Eukaryota > Metazoa > Arthropoda > Insecta > Hemiptera > Coreidae > Gonocerus > Gonocerus acuteangulatus. Next base: position 47,371,797 of record OX328131.1, read on the forward strand.
GTTGTAGAAATGGTCTTGAAAATGGTTTCATTAGATTTTCCACGACCAATAACTCATAAAACGTCCACTAAGAAACCTAGAAACGAAAAAACTTAAGCTTTACGACCTTTTTCACGCACATTTTGCCCAATGTTCCGGTGAACGGATTCTTTTGGTCAACGAACTTAACCTTCCAAATGAGACAATGTATATTTGTACTACATTTCATTGAAAACGGCCCCTTTTCGAATCAGCAACTAAATATACATACACACGATCATATACAATTTTAAACCACCGTTGTTTTTGTGATCTTTCGGTTATGAAGAGTGAAATTGTCTGTTCGGAACTTGCGCATAGCCTCACGAAGACCACCTTATCGTGCGTTTCATCCTTATAGAGAGAGAGGGTGGGGGGACACAGAAGCCTGAAAACGACAATGCGACCCTAAGTTACTACTATCGGTCTACATCCTAGTCACTTCCAAAATCCTGTTCATCTCCTGCTTAATAAGACCTTAATATTCGCCTAATATTTCCTTAAGTCTAAACCTAACCATATTTGGCTGTTCTTAAGCCTTGCGAATTGCAGGGCTTAAGAACAACCAAATATGTTTAAGGCTTAAGAGCAACCACTGGCTGCATATTAGAATCCTTAAACAGGAGAAATGATTGAGGCAAGTGGCTACAAGCGCTCCGGTTAACACACACGCACGATTTGTTTCTTGTCTCGCCTGTTAATATTTCCCGAAGCTTAACACTTCTTTTAATATCAACGAGTATGGAATTCTCCGCTTCTTCCTATGTCTTCCATATAAAGACTTGTGATTGGGCTATTAAATGAATTTATGCAACTTTATGACGAACCATACATACCTTCTCTAACTGCTTTCCTTCTGGGGAATTACCTTCCTTGTTTTCATATATTCCATGTAACTTCTTAATTGTGGTTGTGTTTATAACGAAACTGCTTTGTTTAGGCAGCTCTTTGTTTATTATGTTTTTCTTAACTATATTTTCCTTTGTCACTCAGAATTCGAAGTCGACTTGCAGTACGACTTAGTAGGACTACTAGTTGGATGGTCGACTCCAGTCACGCTCCGACTTGCTATCCAACTAGCGATCCAACTTTAGTCCTAGTCTGTTTTCACAACTGTGTACGTGACTCACGAGCCGAAAAATGTATCGAGTGTAGACCGAAGTTGCCCGAAGCTCAAGCACTGACTGAGCTAAGTTGGACGACTTTGATCCGACTCACTCTCCAACTCCGTCACCAGTCGGATGTCGGACCTTTGACTCGTCCCTCTAACTGTTCCGATTCGTCCAACTAGATTTCCGACAAGCCCATTCACCATCCGACTAGTGATCCGACTTCGGAAGTTAAACCACTAGTCGTAACGCAATTCGGAACGTGAATCTCCTGATTTAGGTGAGACTTATTGCAGAGACTTGTTTACTTTGAGAAGGACGACAAAAACATCGTTGCCGACTCGTAGAACAAAGGCGTTTTCCTATGACGGATATTCTTCGCTAAGGAAGGAAGTAAGGAGGAAGGATAAACGACTAGGTCCTGCAGGATAACGGTATCCTGGGAGATCCCGATTGTCTGCCAATCTCCTTATCCCGTCCTGTCGCAGGATACTGCGGGATATTGGTCCTTTGTTCCTTACAGTCGGCACTGACGCAAAGCAAGTCAGGTGCAAAAACAGAATTCTATCGAGTCCACAAAACGTGGAATATCGCGAATCGGATTGAGAAAAAAAGAGGATGATCAATAGGAGCCCTTTAAAAATACCACCCCGTCGCAAAATACTCAACAAAGAGTTCCATACAAATAATTTAAGCATCATGTTCATATTATCATCAAAAGAAGATTTACTTATGGAAATGTTAAGAGGGATTGGCCGTTAATGTTCTTAATCGTCCCATAGTTGTCGAAATGAAAAATAATTTTTGCCTTCCGGAAAATGTATAGGAATAGCTATGCCGCAATTATCATTATATTATACAAATACTGGACATATTGATGCGACTGTAACCAATGTGACAGTGGACATTCATTAATTCAATGTGGCAAGGATATTGGAAAACATAGCTTAACCCTTCCTAGGGGGAACTAACAATATTCCTGTAACCTGTACAAATAGACAGAAAAGTTACATTCCGTATGCGCGAAATTTTGAGAGAAATATTCCATTAGAGACAGTTTAGCCATTCGCCAATTTCCACTGCAAAGAACAAAACGATACGTGAAACACAATAGAAACTGATTATGTCTCGTTTAAGACTAGAGTAGGCTTTCAGAAGTTGGATAAGGGAAATAGTGTTTAATATTTATCAATACTTAGCCAAAGCTAAGGCCTTTATACTCATCAAATCTATTTAAAATAATATTTGTAATGAATTAGACGACCAAAGATATTTTGTATTAATATAGGAGGCCTTCATCATCACGATGGACCATTTTATCATGAGCGTTCAACCAAAACAAGCTTAAGTATTAGGTAATTCAAGATATTTAGTGGATCCCGATGATCTAGGAAAATTGTAAATGAACTGGAAACTTTTCTATCCAAGAATAGATAAATTATACAGGTTTAATTGGTTAGATTTAGTCGGCCACCACCTTACTAACAAGACAACAAATCTCCGAAACCCTTAGGCTCCTACGGTACAAAGGCGGGTCTAGTTACAACAGCTCTCACGGCCTTTCTCATTAACATACTCGAGGACTTCCTCTTAAGGTCCGTCTTGTTCCTCATTAAATTACAATTAATTTGAAAAGAAGTCAACAAAAAGGGAAGAAGAAAAAGAAAAAAACCGGACATGGCCCAAGAGGAAGATAGAAAACAAACATAGCGACCTAGTTAGGAGATGAAAGACGCCGCTTCTTTTGAAGATACTCCCACGCCGCTAGGCTACTGCCATTCTTTGTTTGGTGTCAGACGCCGCGGAGCCATATAGTTCATGGCTGTTTTCCGTCTGATCTCGTCAGGCAGTTAGGCATTCTTATCAAGACACTGCTTCGTTTGATGCGACGTTTTTAGTGAACGAGAAAAGCCGACGATTTTTTTTTCTTTGACTTTTTACGGCAATTCAACCACTCTTGGGTCATTCTTGCCTCGTATTCGGTAGCTTGGAAGGCAAAGGCAACACTCGACGGCCAGCGGGAGGCGGACTTAGCCAAGGTCGAGTAGAGTCCCCTTCTGTTAGTTATACCTTAGTGGCCTGCATCTGGTGACTTGCTGCTAGGTTTATGATAGAAGGTGTGCATGCTGGTGCCAGGGCAACCAAACCTTAGGGGGGGGGCTCGTCCCCAACCCTAGCCAAGCCCATCGCTCCCGCCGACCCACGCGCCCCACCTCAGCCCCGAACTCCAACAAAAGTTAAAGAAAAAAAAATAATTGTAACGTAATTTTAGTTGGTTAATGGCTTAATAATTTAAATTATATCAATTAATGATAGCTTATACATTTTTTTAAAGGGACTAATACGTTTTACGTTTGCCGTTTAGTGAGTTTGAGATGAAAGTTTTATAGAAATACATTAAAGAGGCCAATACTGTTTATAATAGGTGTTGATTGAGTAAAAGATTTTACTTTATAATTATGAATCGCTAAAGCCAGAGCTAAATTTTGTTTTTCAAATTGGTTTTATCGAGGAAATAAAAAATATTAGAGAGGTGAACCGAATTATTTCCTAGTACCTTTCTAAGATGTATAGGGAGACGCAGTCGAACTCGCTCGTCTTCATATGCCCTACACTCCGTCAGGATATGATTTACCGTGAGGGGCACGCCGCAAACTTCGCCCCCCCCCTCTCCAAGAAATTGGCGTGCGTCAGTCTTGTGTGGCCTAACCGCGCTTCGAAATTCAAGTGTTGTGCGGTCTATCAGCGATTCGAAATCCATTGCTCTTGAAAAAACAGGTTGTTCAAATTGGCCTATATATATCAGGACCTTGAAAAAGAAAGGGCGAATGAGGAAAATTGACCTTTTTTATTTTATTTTCTGATTCAGTAAGATGTAGGTAACACCACGCTTCGCCTTTTTTCTCTGGTTGGCCTTTAGTTCTCTCACAGTTAAGGGTGAGAACTAAATCTCGGGTCCCGGGTCTGAAACGTCCCTCCTAGCATTTTGTTACCCACAAATCACTCATAAAAATTGGAATTAAAACGTAAAGATTCAATTAAATGATTAGGTGCACAGATGCAATAGTAAAGCGGTTTTGTATTGCTCTTTCATTTGACGTATCATTCATAATCTTTAGTTATAAAGTACAATAAACGGGCATATAGCCACAAGAAAAACAAAAATACACAAATCAATACACTACTTACGGGTTCCGGTTTTAGAAGTGGTTTTAGGCTGCGCTTCAAACAGCGCTGCTCGCCAAGCTGAAAAAAATATTTTGTCATTTTATATTTTATTCAAATAAATGTAGTACATAAAAATACAGAGTTGTTAAATTTTTGTTGAAACTATGAATTTCAAATAGATACCAATATAATTTTATCTATTTAGGATTCTGCTTTTATCTGGAGTGATTTGCATATTGTAGTTTAGTTGGCTCAGACCCACCGCTTTATGATTCCACTTTCATGGGGGCATTGTGTCTAGCCCAGTATATAGAGCCTTCAAAAGGGGGTCGAGCTAACATTAATTCCTCCATTAGATTTGTTTTTCTAATATCCTTAGGTATAGTGTGAGTATGATTCCACTTTCATAGGGGCATTGTGTCTAGCCCAGTATATAGAGCCTTCAAAAGGGGGTCGAGCTAACATTAATTCCTCCATTAGATTTGTTTTTCTAATATCCTTAGGTATAGTGTGAGTATGATTCCACTTTCATAGGGGCATTGTGTCTAGCCCAGTATATAGAGCCTTCAAAAGGGGGTCGAGCTAACATTAATTCCTCCATTAGATTTGTTTTTCTAATATCCTTAGGTATAGTGTGAGTATGATTCCACTTTCATGGGGGCATTGTGTCTAGCCCAGTATATAGAGCCTTCAAAAGGGGGTCGAGCTAACATTAATTCCTCCATTAGATTTGTTTTTCTAATATCCTTAGGTATAGTGTGAGTATGATTCCACTTTCATGGGGGCATTGTGTCTAGCCCAGTATATAGAGCCTTCAAAAGGGGGTCGAGCTAACATTAATTCCTCCATTAGATTTGTTTTTCTAATATCCTTAGGTATAGTGTGATTATGCTCAAACCAAGTTTTCCAACTCGAAAGCCTGTTAACATACCGCATACACTGTTATTTGATACATTTAGAATGGAATCAGGATTAAATTGAGCCCAATAGGAACCAAAATTTTGCAAAATGCAATAAAATGAAAATTTCACTAATTCTCATTTTGGCTCAATAGTGACTTCAAAATTTTAATATTGCTAAAATTTATAAGTTTTTGTGCTTTTTCGAATCAGTTATTGATACTCTTTAACTTTTAGGAAGGGGGGGGGTATCAAAAGAATTGATAAATCCCAGCTGTAACTCGATAAAAGTAGGCTCACCACAGTTTTTTTGCAAAATTGGAAAAAATGATGTTTTTGGCTAGCAATTGCTGCACTTTTACCTGGCCGAATTTCGACTTCGACCAGTTCATTTGAAGAATAATTTAATATTCTTTACTCCCTATTCGAAGTTGTTTTATCCAAAATCAACGGGTTTTAAATTAATGAAGAAAAACTGAAAAAAATGCTGATATTTCGCGGTTTTTCGCCTGCCACATGATATCCCCCCGACTTTCGAGTTGCTGCAATTCGTGTAAATAATTTGGTAGGTCAATGTTTTATCTTTACCTAGAGTCGGTAAGTATGCGTTTGATGGTTAGTGGAACATTGCAAAGTATACAGTTAGGTTTGTCCTGTTTTGTCATTAAATATGAATGTGTCAAGTGTGAATGTCCTGCAAGTCAACTCAGATAAACAATGTGATATGTAAACTCTACATGAAAGAATGCTAAAACAACTCGATGCTGTTATCAGATGACGTCTAGAAGTTTCTGCTAAACGCTGCATGATTCATTGAATGACAAAGTTCCCAGGAGGTTTTTGTTCGGTTGAAATCTGAGAAGACTGCACCTTCCGAGCTGATTTGAAATTATAATCAGTCTGCCATCCCATTCATAGAACACGGGCTTCGAAGGATCGCAGTTCTTATCCAAGGGGAAGAAATCACTCCGCCAAAAGGGGTATCCGTTTTTGGCGGGTTTTTCCTGTCCATGGCTAAAACATTACCTGGACTCGATTTAGTAATACTGAAGATCTGACAAGAAATATCCACCTGTCCTACTGAATTAACCACAAACATCAATGCTCACTAAAATTCTATTGTTTGTGAATATTGGTATTTTTCCGGTCTTGTGCCGTATGGTCAAGAATCAGAAACCTCTATAGTATCTGCTATAGTATATATATATATATATATATATATATATATATATATATATATACATATATATATACATATATATATATATATACATATATATATATATATACATATATATATATATATATATATATATATATATATATATATATCAGTCCCGTAACAGAGCATGAGGGCCCTGAGGGCGGTTCAAACAAATTTTCCTGAGATGGACGCTTTGTATCCTATAAGCCGTGCACCAATGTTGTGTTTTTACCAGCTAGCTATGTAAGCGAGCAGCTTGGTGGTGGTGTTGACTATCAAACACCCTTACTGGTGACCATCCGAAGAAAGTGTTGGGACTCTCTGGCCACCTTTATCAAGCATCTTGCAGTTTTGACAATCCCATCTCCGAGGGCTTAAAAGGCAGTCATTATGCCTTATTGGATAAATAGACCTGCTGCTTCTTAGTTTCAATTGAAATATTTTCTACGTGTTTTAAATTCATCAAATAAACTAAGATATTTAAATTTTGGTTATATTTGGAGTTAAAAAAATGAATTAATAGATATGATATGTTTTAGCATCTTTGTATATTTACGTAAATATCACGAAAATGGTTAGAATATCGTGGTAAGTGGAAGGTAGCCATTCATAAGCTAACTAAATTATTTACAAAAAAAAGTGTTCTACGGAGAGATTTCAATGTCCTTTTGTTCTTTTGAACGGGGTTTTGTCCCTGTTTCACTTTCTAATTGGTTGTGTTTTTTTAATTGTATTTAACAGTGAACTAAGTATTTTAGTAAAACAATGGAAGAAAATGAGAAACTTATTGGTTATAGTGTTTTCCTAGAGCGAACGTTGAGAAGGCAGAGGGGGGAGTTATTTCCGCTTAGGATATTGTATGTTTCCTGTGTTGGCGCCTTAAATCTTCCTTCTCTTTGAGATTTTATTGTATATTTTACACAAAACCTACCAAGACCCCCAAAAAATGACACTAGGGATAAGAACGAAACCGCGCTTAGATGACGCAATTCCTGCGAGTCGGACTTTTTAGGGTAACTGAAGGAGAGCGTCCTCAGCGCCGATATGTTTCAAATTTTGCACTATAACGTATTTTGAACACGAATCCGTTAAAAAAAAAGTTGCTCTCAACTAGGCAAGAAGTTATTAAGCACTAAAGTTCACTGTTATTGAGGCTAAAGTTGGCGTAAACAGTGTATTTGTAAACATGCGCATGCGCAGTCATCTAACATTGGGAAAAAAAGAACTCTCGTTTGAAATGTTGATAAACTATGTATTTATAATCTCCATAACATCGGAATTCTAACCATAACAACGAGTTGGATTGACTAGAGTTTTGATATCTTCTTGAGCGAGCGGAAACGCATAGCAAGTCTGCCCAAAAGGCGTCCTAGACATTCTTCTTAATATGCATGTACTTTTATAACCTCCATATGCATGAAATATAGTGCTTAATAACTTCTTTCCTTGTTGAGAGCAAGTTGTTTTTTTAACGGATTCGTGTTTAGTGCATCACAATATATTATAGAGCAAAATGTGAAAACAATCGGTGCTGAGGACGCTTAACTTCAGTTTTATCCTGTTTTGCTATAAAACAGATTTGTAGTTTGACGACAGTTGTGAATCATAACAAGTTTTAAGAATGCTGATTACATGTATGTATTTCGCAGAACTGCTCAACATTTCATCGTCCTCTGCATCAGATATCCCATCAGACTTTATAACTCAGCTTGAAATCTGATACTGCTGTGAATTGGTGTGAATATCTTCTATAAATCCCACCTAGAATACTCATAGATCCTAGTGAGGTGTGTTATGGCTGCCACCATGGTGGATAGAGTTACCTTCTGTAAGTACTTGTAAATAGCCATGGTGTGATAAAGCTAGTTACCCAATGTACTACTATTTATACTTGTTGTATATAACTAGTGTCCAATGCGACCTTTTCATGATATGCTTCGACTCCTTCCAATAACTTCCCTCCTTTGGTGATTACATTTATCATGCAAATTTATCTGCGGTATCAATACTTGTTGCGACAACTGTTTTTTATTAATATTTCGTACATACCCCCTCTGAATTGAAGATAAAAAAAGTCCGTTCCCCCCTCTTGTGCCTAGTGTTATTTGGATAGCTAAAAGTAGGAAAAGTTTTGATGTTTCGTGAAAAAATGTAAACATAAACCTTAAAGTGAGGATTTTAAGTGCCACAACACCAAACTGGCGGAACGGAAATGACTCCCTCCGTCTTGCTCTGAAAAAACAGTTCTACAAACACTTTTCTCATTTTCTTACATTGTCTTGTTTTTAAAATAGTAATTTTACTATTTAAAAAAATAAAAAAACACAAAAACATCTGCGCTGTAAAAATAAACTAAACGGATCGATCTAAATGAGGGGCGGGGTGTTCCTTTGTTCTATGTTTAATTTGAATTAAGCCGCCAAATGTAGATTGGCAAAGCTACCACTAGGTGCGCTGACCTCCGCCCTCCCTTTTGTTGTGATTTAATATGGGTTATTTTATTCTAGCTTCTAGCACTAGGAGCGCTAAATAGGGACGCTGTATTAGGCTCCTGCCTTATTACCGTAGGATTTTTTTTCCCATGGCCAGGTACGAAAAAGAAGACTGT